>BSBK01000631.1:1145000-1588531 GCA_027943335.1 Chamaecyparis obtusa
TGTTTAGACTTAGAAATAATTAGAAACCCATCTAGCAAACTTATTGTCAAGTTATCATTGGAAATTGTAGACACCTAAATTTACTCACAACTAATTGTTCAAATTTATTCTTCCATCGTTGTCATCTAGTAATTAAATAATTCACACTTATTTAATTATTAACCTTTTATTATTCTATCTCATAAATAATTTAATTTAACTAATTTACCTAGTTTACTAGTCCTTCAAACCTTGTATCCATTTTAATTAAATAAATACCCATTTTTATTTAGTTAAATTCCCAATTGATTTTTCTTCCATTTTAAAATTTAAATTAATTCAAAAGTCTTTCTTACACTTATTTTTTTTCATTAGCTTAATCCTTCCCTCTAATTATTTAGAGGTTCATAATGTCTTAGATTAGAGAGAGGGTCAACTCATGCCTTAGGAAACAATTCTTAGGTATGGTAGTCAGTTTCATTTTAAAACTTTGCCGAAGGAAACAATTCTAAAACGCCGTTGTCGTCTAAGTGTGGGTCAAAACCATGTGTAGGTTTTCTCAACTATTCAACGATATATATGGATTAACAACTGACATCCAAATTTCAATCATGGTAACAAAACTACAAGAAAATTATAGGAAAATTTATCCGAAATTGAAGATGCCCGGGAAACAGAATGATTTAAAAAAAAACAATAAAATCGGGCTGGCCAATTCTCCACGGCAATGCACCCCACAGAATGATTTAAAACAATGTTATTTTCTACTCGTGAGAAACCGCCATAGATTTGTTTAGATTGAACAAAGGAAACTCATAATGCTATTAAATTGTATTTGGAATGTTTTAAAAACCTACGAAACATTGACAGAAAGTTGCATTTTATGAATCCCAGCTCATTTGTTAGACTCAGCCAAAAAAAACTATGAATCGGATTGACTCAGAGAAAGGAGGGATTATAGACAGTCCAACCAACTGACCAATCATTAACACGTTTTCTATTGACGAAATAATAGAAACACATGTTGGGGGTTTCGGACCAGCTCAGTTGTTCCATGTTGTGATTGTTTCCTTCGCTTGGGCTTTTGATGCTCAGCACACCTTTGTCACCATTTTCACTGATGCCCAACCTTCATGGCGCTGCACTAATGGCACTCAATTAACAGAAACAGAAATATGCACTGCACAATCATCAATATGTAAGATGGACCCATCACTCTGGGAGTGGGAAAGAGGAAAAGAAGTGTCTGTCATCTCACAGTGGAATCTTGTTTGTGCCAACACCATCCAAGCAGGGCTTCCTTCTCTTTTTTTCTTCATCGGATCGCTACTGGGTGAGTTTTTAAATTATTTATTAAGGATCTCAAGGCTCTTCATAAGCATCAAACAAGAACTTCTTCTCTCCAATTGTGCCAACCAACTGCAGTCATCTGCAAGTTTTTCTTTTTTTTGAAAGAGTCTCCTCTCCCATCGTGCCAGCATGATAAGGATAACCAAAAGTACAAAAAAAATCACAGAAACATTCAACTTCCTCTATACATTTTTAACTGAAAGTAATTATATTTTCGTGCCAGCATGATAAGCATAACCAAAAGTTCAAAAAGAATCACAGAAACATTCAACTTCCTGTATCCATTTTTAACTGAAAGTAATTATATTTCTCCCTAAATTCTTTCCTAAAAACTATGGCCAATATATATTCGATGTTCAACTAGATTCTGAAAAGCAATCAATCACTCTCAAACTAGTATAGAATATATGCAATATAATTAAATATAAGAAATAAATTCAAATTGCATCGAATCACTATAATTTATAAAAACTAATAAATTAAAAATTAGCCATACTTTTTTCCCTATTTTTGAAAGGATCAAATAAACTCTATATATCAACTATAACGCATATGAAAGAATAAGATTTTACACATTTCAATCCATAATTTATTTTTGAAAACTTTAAAAATTCTAGGTGGTGTGTGATTTATTTTAATAATTTTGAACTCATCCTTACCAAGGAGCTAGGCTCCCCTACCTCAACCACACCCCGTCCTCAGATCCTGTCCAAAATCGAAACACTCAAAATTTTCATCAGTAGATTAGTTCCCAAATCGAAAACAACTTACATAATATATTCATCATGAGCATTTTAATCATCATAAATGGGTGAACCCACAAAGCTGTGTCCCACTTTTAGGGACGAACAAAATTGGGAATCCACAAAAAAAAAAAATTTTGGAGCCTTCGTACGAAGTGCATACTTCGCATGAAGTGGTGGACCCACTTCGCACGAAGTACCCCAACTAAGGGTCTTCGTGCGAAGACCCCTCTTCACACGAAGTACCCAGAGAGGGGGTCTTCGTGCGAAGAGGGGCTTCAAGTGAAGCCCCTTTGGGCCAAATTTTTTATATATTTCTGGGTCATTGTCACTGAAACTATTTGCAAACCCCAGACCTTGGAGCAAAGTATCTGAGCACATCAGCACACCATCGCCTCCTGAGCTTCTTCGACATCTTCAAATTGTTAGCAGTATCAGGGACACGCATTTTTCTCATTTTTTATTGTAAATAATATCTTTTATATTTATTTTAGTTAGTTATTTGTTTTAAATAATTTTGTATTTGTAGAAATGTTAGAAATTTATAGTTAAATATTATCTAATATGTTATAAATTAATAGTAGAATGTTAGAAAATCATAATTAAATATTAGAAAATGATAGAAATATTAAAAATCGTAGTATAAATGTTAGAATATGTTAGAAAATGGTAGAAAATCGTAGTAGTTTGTTATAAACTGTTAGAAAATATTTACAAAACATTAGAAACCGTAGTAGAAATGTTAGAAAATGTTAGAAAACATTAAGATTAAAGTTAGAAAATGTAAAATTTTAAGTTTAAAGTTAGAAATGTTAGAAAATGTAAAATTTTAAGTTTAAAGTTGTAAATATTAGGAATCTCTCTCTCTCTCTCTCTCTCTCTCTCTCTCTCTCTCACATGTACACGCATTTTTAGTAAATATTAGTTAGTTATTTATTTTAAATAATTTTTAGTTTGTAAAAATCTTTGAAAATTGTAGTTAAATTTTTTAAAATGATCTAGTAGTATGTTAGAAAACATTAAAAAATTGTAGTACAATAAGTTTCTAGGACCCTTATTCCTCCCTTACGACATATTAAGATACTTAGTATTCCTTAGGAATCTCAAAACATTCTAGGACCATTACGTATCGCTTATAACATACTAGTATCGTTGCCCGCAAGAACCCTTAAGACATACTAGTATCAATTAATGTAACCTAAGATCCCTTAGACTACTTATCACATCTATGACCCATTAACATTGTTGGACCATTATACATCTCTTACGATATTCTAAGACATATATGACCCATTCAGATCAGCAAGACCCATTAACATATCTTAGGTTGTCTTAGGACACATTTATGTATCTTAGATTCAATTAATATCATACGAGGATCAACTAATGAAACCTAGGACCCCTTAGGACCTCTTATGTTACCCCTGACCCCTTAAGACACTCTACCTGACCCTTATCCATCCCTTACATTATCTTAAGACACATCTAGGACTCATTGTTACCCACGACCCCTTAAGACACTCTAGGACCACTTATTGCACCTACGACCCATTAAAAGTCTATGACTCTTATCTAGATCCCTTAAGACCTCTTATATTACATACAACCCCTTAAGACACTCTAGGACCCTTATCTATACCTTAGGACCTCTTATGTTACCCATGACCCCTTAAGACATGCTAGGACCACTTATTGCACCTATGACTCATTAACATTCTAGGACTCTTATCTAGATCCCTTATGAAATCTTAAAAGAGATATGAAACCTTAGGACCCCCAAGACCCATTAAAGAATCTTAGGATGTCCTAGGACCACTTCAACCACTTATCACATCTATGACCCATTAATATTATTGGACCATTATACATCCCTTATGACATTTTAAGATATATGTGACCCATTCGGATCCTAAAGACCCATTAACATATCTTAGGTTGTCCTATGACACATTTATGTATCTTAGATTCAATTAATACATACAAGGATCCACTAATGTAACCTAGGACCCCTTAGGACCTTTTAGGTTACCCACGACCCCTTAAGATACTTTATGACTCTTATCTATACCTTAGGACCTCTTATGTTACCCACGACCCCTTAAGACACTCTAGGACCCTTATCTATAGCTTATGACATCTTATGCTACCCACGACCCCTTAAGAAACTTTGGCTTATGACATCTTATTTGGATCCCTTATGAAATCTTTAAACAAATATGAAACCTTAGGACCCCCAAGACCCATTAAAGAATCTTACGATGTCCTAGGACCACTTAGACCACTTATCACATCTACAACCCATTAATATTATGTTACCCATGACCCCTTAACACACTCTAGGACTCTTATCTATACCTTAGGACCTCTTATGTTACCCACAACCCCTTAAGACACTCTAGGACCACTTATGTTACCGATGACCCCTTAAGACACTCTATGAATCTTATCTATATGTTAGGACCTCTTATGTTACCCACGACCCCTTAAGACACTCTAGGTCAGGTATTAGGTCCTAATAGGTCATATTAGGTCATATTAGGAAACAAGGTATGTCTAAGTTGTTTCTCTACTTAAAGAGAAAACTACACGTATTAGGACCAAGTAGACCTAACTAGGACCTATTAGGACCAATTAGACCTATTAGGTCTTTAACCAATATTAGTCTGACCAATTAGATGTATTAGGACCTACTAGGTCCAAATAGACCTAACTAAACCTAGCTAGACCTATTAGAACCAATTAGATAGGTAACTAGACAAATTAGGACCTATTAGGAACAAAATTTAGGACCTATTAGACTTAACTAGACCTAACTGTACCAAGACCAATTAGGACCTATTAGGAACAAAATTTAGGACCCAATTATCTACCTAATTAGACCTAATTAGACCTATTAGGACCAAGTAGGACTAATTAGAACCAATTATGACCAATTAGAACTAATTAGGACCTAATTAGACTCAATTAGAACCAATTATGACATAATTAGACTCAATTAGAACCAATTAGGACCTAATTAGACTCAATTAGAACCAATTAGGACCTAATATGACCAATTAGGACTAATTATGACCAATTAGTCTACTAATTAGGATCTCTTATGCTTCCCACAACCCCTTAAGACACTGTAGGATTCTTATCTATACCTCAGGACCTCTTATGTTATCCACGATGTCTTAAGACACTCTAGGACCCTTATCTATAGCTTATGACATCTTTTGTTACCCACGACCCCTTAGGACACTCTAGGACCACTTATGTTACCCACGACCCCTTAAGAGACTCTAGGACTCTTATCTATACCTTAGCACCTCTTATGTTACCCATGACCCCTTAAGACACTCTAAGACCCTTATCTATAGCTTATGACCTCTTATGTTACCCACGACCCCTTAAGACACTCTAGGATGACTTATTGCACCTGCGACCCATTAACATTCTAGGACTCTCATCTGGATCCCTTAGGATCTCTTACGTTATCTACGACCCCTTAAGACCTAATTAGTAGATCTTAGGACCCTTAAGACCCTCTTTTGTTTCCTTTTTACATGTAATTATAACATGTAATCAAGTACGTAATTATTAACACTTAGCTTCCACATTTTATGTATCTAGATGGCCGCTCAGGGTGCACCTCAGACTCTTGATATGTAGACTATTTTCATATTGATGATACAGAGATGGCTCGACTAAAAGAGTCTATCCGTACGTCTTTAGTGGATGGTATATATAGAGATACATGTGCTACTATATTGACTAGTTTGGAGACTATGACTGCCAGATTCAGGTCTCACTCCTCCTTCATGCCTCAGGTAGTTGAGACCATTTTTCGAGAGTTGAGGGAGGAGGTCTCAGGTGATGTTTCCTTGGTGATGATTCAGAGCCTCATCCCTAAGGAAACCATCAAATGAGAGGTTTTCCCACATTATGATGGGAAGTCAGTGGTGAGGGAATATCAGGTCACACGGTGTGTGATACCTCAGATTGCATGTATCATTTACCCTTGATTTCTTGCAGCACACAGTTGTTATCCAAATAATGACTAGATTCCATTATATTTTGCATAGTAGTTGTACGCTGAGTTCCGTTTGCGACTCAAGGTCAACTATTTAGATCTCCCAGCATATTATGTTCAGCGGCTTGGTAGGGTTGCAGACCATGATCAATATCATAGGGCTGATCAAGTTGTGCAACCTCGTAGATAGCTAGTTGGTGATAGGACTCTAGTAGTAGCACCAATGATGGTTGCTACTGTGTTAGTCCATTTTCTGGTTCATGCAAAATTCTTTGAAAATGGCCTGTTCCCTGCAAATGTTTTGTAATGCTGTCTTGTCATGCCTGCAATCACAGTCTTAACTTGTGAAGAAATTCTACAATGTTTCATGGTGTGCGCTCTTAGCCATAGGTTTTCCATGATGTCACCATGCTCCAGTTCAGATCGCATCTCCTAAATCACAAAACCCAGGGAGAATTTTAAGTTTTAATGTTTGTAGGAAATGTTCTCAGAATTTTCCTAAATGTTGAAAACCCTGGATGTTTTCGATCTTTTGCCGAAAACCTTGTCTATTTTCGATCCTTCGCTGTTGTGAAAACCTTGGATGTTTTTGACCTTGCACTTTTTCCCTATTTTTTGGTATTCCCTAATTGCGCAAGTCCGACCAGTTGGTCGGCCTGGGTCTTCAAGGGCTTTAAAATGATTGGTTGTCACATGATTGCATGTCATAAATTTCTGACATGCGACCATGCGACCGGTTACTTCTTGTGCTAGGGCCCGTTGGCGGGGAGGGTTGTGGTCCCGCTGGTGGTTATGTGGCATCTTGTGGTTGGCTGTCGCATGATCGCATGTCAGAGTTTTCTAACATGTGATCATGCGACCGGTTGACACCTGTTCCTGGGCCCATTGGTGATGGAAGTATCATGGTCCCACTGTCAGACTGGGAGGCTGAGGTGGAAGTCTTGTGGCCTTGTCACATGATCGCAAGGGCCATCTTTCAGCCATGCGATCATGCGACAAGGGTGCCACGATGTGCTGGGGCCCGGTGGTAGGTGGTGGTGTGGCATCTTCTGGTTGGTCTGATGTGGCATAATGGCAGACAGGCCCAGGTACTGTTGGAAAGGTTGTAGATCAACGGTGGTCATGTGATCATGTGGAATCTTGTCGGTCCATGCGATCATGTGATCGGCCGTCAGTTTTCCTTGGCGGGACCAGTGTGATTTCTTAGTGTTTTTGATGGTATGGATAAAATGTGGTGGCCCTAACTTTTTTCTCTCTGTCGCTGGTTCACGTGATACTTTAGTGGTGGCACTATTATTTTCACGAATTGGCGAAGTGCCTTTAGCCGCCAGTTCGCCAGATAACTTAAGTGGCCATTTTTAGCATGCCTTGTCGCTAGTTTGTGAAGTTAACCCAACTTGCAATTGAGTTAAAGCCATAGCCCATGAAATGCATGGTGACCATTGCAGTTTGAATTTAACTTTCCTGAGGATCTACAAAGATAAAAAGTACTGGTTTTAATGCTTTTTCGGTGGATTTCTTGTTGGTTTGATGGCAGTAGGTGTTGCGATCTGGCCCGAGGGTCCTTCTGATCAGTGGCATCATGTTTTTGTACCCGGTGGTGAGCGTTGGTGGTGTGTCGCATGTTTGCATAGCCCTTTTCTTGGCTATGTGATCATGCAACGACCATTATTTTGCAGGGTTTTCAAGCAGTTTGGCTGTATGCGATGAGTAGCAGTTGTGTTAATGATGAAGAAGATCTATGTGGCTATCCTGATCTAATCTTTCTTCCTGGGATGCCATAATGAGTTAAATACGATAGCTTTTTTCTCTTTGTAGGTAGCTAGGGTGTGGTATGTCAGTGACTTCTGTGTGCATGAGAAGTTTCTCAAGATGGTCCTAGCATTGAATGTTATTTCTCTTGCAACAAGAAGGCAATAATCATTGATCGCAGTTAGCTTATAGTGAGGAAACTGATACATCTGATTTCTTCTTGCGTTTCTAGGCTTGTCTACTTTCTTCCATTTCTTGTTGTACTTGATGGTTGTTGTAGACTTAATTTTTACCCTGGTTACCCGTAGCTTGTTGCATCCTAACTTGTTTGGGATTCCAAGGTAACCAATGCTATAAATGGTTGTATTTTTTACTTTGTAAGGGTTCCAGCTTAGAGTTCCTTTCTGGTTCCATGAAGGGTCCTTTTCCTGTAGATATTTCTTTTTCTCTACATATAGGGTGTTCTTCTTTCCCTTGCTAGTTCAGAATAGAATATAAATTGTAACAGATGTCTTATGTATGAGATTGCAATACATTTATACTTCTATCAGATTGTCTCCATTTGAGTTTTGAGTTTATCGATTATAGCATCAAGGGTGTTGTAGTCTTTCTATTCACATTTCCAGTGAGTGTCTGCAATAGAGTTGTTTTTGCAAAAGCAACTAAATTCATGACTGGTTTTTAGATATGTATGAGCTGGGGAATCAAAGATGTCTCATGCTTGTCTTTCAGTGGATGCTGATCAATGTATTATCTATTTATAGGTATCTTCTAAGGGGAGGGTTAAAATCCTTTAATAGGTGATAGCATATCTAGGTACACAGGTGGATAGTTGAAGTATGGTCTAATTAGTGGTATATGCTTGGTGTAAGGCACTAACATATTTGAATGTGTTGTCCTCTTGTTTCATAGCTTTGTTCAGTAAGGTATTTGACTCTATGGCCCATTGGATAGGGCACTGGTCTATGAGAGACTTATGGCATCTCAGGGGTCCTTTCAATCCATTTAAAATCATTTCCTTTAAGTTCCACCCTTTCCCTTTCATGTTGTTAGGATAGGTTTCTAGTTTTCATACTCATTCCATGCAAGTAGGGTTATTGCATGAGATATTGGTTTCATTGAGGTACATGATACCTATAAGAGTTTGAGAACCATTCCACATTTAGTTACCTATAGGCATGTAGTGTGACACAAGTTGTATGAATGTTTAGATGAGGTATACCCACCTGAGTGATGTGGAGCTCAAAGTGTAGAAGGATCTCTCTTTGATCCTTGTCAGTTGGCATTTTTCCTTGTCAAATTTGGAGTGTTGAGTGAATGTGACATTAGCCCTATCAATCCTTATGTCAATTTGACCTTTGGGGAAAAAGTACACCAACAAAATGGTGACTCTGCTAGGGAAGAGGTAAAAGATAGCAAGTTTTCCTACTTGGCTGGATCATCCCAGAGTCTGGTTAAAAGATCACAGAGTCTGATATAAAAAACACATTTATAAAATCTTCTCACTAAGTGTTGAGTGGCGACTCTGAGTCTCTGTTTGGTCAGTGTTTTGTGGTAAGTGTGATATATTTGCAGTCCTGAGAAGTAGTTATCTTGTGAGAGTGTGTTGTGATTGTGGATTTTGAAGAAGGTTCAGAGTTGGGAGAGATTCTTAGCTGATTCAGATTTGTCCTCTGCAAAGAGGTGGCAGCTCTACCAAAGTTTGAAAGGTGATTTGGAGGAGACTTCATATCAATATTTTGCAGCATTCACAACATCTCTAGGTAATCCTATTCCAAAGAAAGAAAATTCCCTAATTAGGTGAACAAGTCATCAGTGAAAAGGGAAAATCAATGATGAAAGTTTGATCATATTTCTGGATAGAACCTTTGGTTATTGTAAAGAGTATCAAGAATATGTTGAGATTTAATCAGGACAGTGGTTGCATTAATTTGGATAAAAGTGTTGACATGAGAATAGGCAATGTTGTTTTGTCAGTATATTAAATGGAGTTTCCAGCATTGACAGATCAAGTTGATGTTTCTAGGTCTAAAAGTTCTCTGTTAGATTCTAGAAATATTAATAGAGAGAGATATTTATTTGATGAGTCAAAAAATCCAGCAAACTTGCATAAAGATTCTAAGGTGGGCAATAGGAGAAAGAAAAGGTGATTCATCCCATTCATACTATAGGAAATTTCTTATAGCTTGTGATGAGCTTTTTGTGGGTATTGAGCTTCAGGACTCCCAATATGCTGAAATGTTTTTAGAACTTGGTGTGCCTGAGTCAATCAGTTGGTCTGCATCTGTTAGAAATGAAGCATTAGAAAATGTTAAAGAAGGGATGGCTTCATTTTTGGAGGATGAATCTGGTGATGCTGATGTTGATAATGAAATTTGTGAGATAGAAGATGAATTTGCAGATATGAGTTCCTGCAGTGATGACTTGACACAAGATTTTTCAGCCCCTGTCTCAGATGAGGAAGATATTTGTAGTGAGACCGATCAGATAGAGTGTGAAGTTCAGTGCCTACTAAGTAGTGAACAAATTTTAGAGCTCTTGGATGCAGAGTTTCAGAGATGCACTCTCGAGTATGTTTCTAAGATTCCATGCCTAGTTTATATAAGTTTTGATGAAGAAAGAATGAGTGATGTCATGGTGCATGAAGAATTTGTGGATGTCCCTTCTCCTATTTTTGATATGCAAGTGGATAGTACACATCATTGTAAGGAATTTGATAATGTCATATTTGATGAGTATGATGGTGTATGTACTAGTGTGGGTTCATTTTTTCAAGAGCCTAGTGTCTGTGGCTCTTGTTTATATTCTGATGCTGGAAAATGTGGCAATTCTGAAGGGGTTTTCTTAGATTTGCAAATGACTGATGAGTCATCAACTGATAGTGCTTGTTCCTTTTCAGAAGATGCCGATGTGTTTTGTTATCAGCAAGTTGCTTCCATTTTCATGCAGTTAGATTTTTGTCTTGAGGAGTGCTATATCAGTTTGCAGAGCAAAGAGATAGAAAGGGTTTTTTCTTCATTGCAAACTATTGGTTAGCATGCTGATGTTTCCAGCCGTGGGATTCAGAAGTAGTGTTTCCTTTTTCAGCATGAAAGTGAAAGTGAAGAGTGTGACATTTTGATGTCACAAAATGATCAATATTTTTGGCAGCCTGATGACTTTATCTTGCTGGATGATGGTGAGTATGATGATAAATTTTTATATAATATGTTGAATGTGGATCACAATGTTCTTGGTAAGATAGATGAGAAGTATAATTTCAGCTTTCCTCTGCTGAATGGAGATGAAAACTACTTGTTTGATAGAGGTAAAAGCTGATCAGAAGTTTTGGGGCCCTGAGCCTTTTGTAAATATTATAAATCTTTGTACAGTTTCCCTTTTCTGTTGTGGGTTTTTCCTTCCTGTTCCCTGCATTTTTTGAGGTCCCTGCCTTTCTGTCCTATGGATGGTCTGCTTTAACCTAAGATTCTGAATTCTTGCATGGGCACAAGTTACCCATCATCCCTAAATAGAGCTGATGTTAGTCCATTTTCCGGTTCATGCAAAATTCTTTGAAAATGGCTTGTTCCTTGCAAATGTTTTATAATGTTGTCCTGTCATGCCTGCAATCACAGTCTTAACTTGTGAAGAAATTCTACAATGTTTCATGGTGTGCGCTCTTAGCCATAGGTTTTCCATGATGTCACCATGCTCCAGTTCAGATCGCATCTCCTAAATCACAAAACCCAGGGAGAATTTTAAGTTTTAAGGTCTGCAGGAAATGTTCTCAGAATTTGCCTAAATGTTGAAAACCCTGGATGTTTTCGATCTTTTGCTGAAAACCCTATGTTTTTTTGATCCTTCGTCATTGTGAAAACCTTGGATGTTTTCAACCTCACACTTCTACCCTATTTGTTGGCATTCCCTAATTGTGCAAGTCTAACCAGTTGGTGGGCCCGGGTCTTCAAGGGCTTTAAAATGATTGGTTGTCGCATGATTGCATGTCAAAATTTTTTGACATGTGACCATGCGAACGGTTACTTCTTGTGTTGGGGCCCATTGGTGGGGAGGGCTGTGGTCCCATTGGCGGTTATGTGGCATCCTATGGTTGGTTGTCGCAAGATCGCATGTCAAATTTTTTTGACATGCGATCATGCGACCGATTGACACCTATTCCTAGGCCCATTGGTGATGGAAGTATCATGGTCCCACTGTCAGACTAGGAGGCTGAGGTGGCAGTCTTGTGGCCTTGTCACATGATCACAAGGGCCATCTTTCAGCCATGTGATCATGCGACAAGGGTTCCACGATGTGCTGGGGCCCGGTGGCAGGTGGTGGTGTGGCATCTTCTGGTTGGTCTGAGGTGGCATAATGGCAGATGGGCCCAGGTACTATTAGAAAGGATGCAAATCAATGGTGGTCATGTGATCATGTGGAATCTTTCTGGTCCATGTGATCATGCGACCGACCATCAATTTTCCTTGGCGGGCCTAGTGTGATTTCTTAGTGTTTTTGATGATATGGATAAAATGTGGCGGCCCTGACATTTTTTTCTCTATCGCTGGTTCACATGATACTTTAGCGGTGGCGCTATTATTTCCATGAACTGGTGAAGTGCCTTTAGTCACCAGTTTGCCAGATAACTTAAGTGACCATTTTTAGCACGCCTTGTTGCCAGTTCATGAAGTTAACCTGATGTGCAATTGAGTTAAATCCATAGCCCGCGAAATGGATGGTGACTATTGTAGTTTGAATTTGACTTTCCTGAGGATCTGTAGAGACAAAAAGTACTAGTTTTAATGCTTTTCTTGTGGATTTCTTGTTGGTTTGATGGCGGTAGGTGTTGCGATCTGGCCGGAGGGTCCTGCTGATCAGTGGCATCATGTTTTTGTACCCAGTGGTGAGTGTTGGTGGTTTGTCGCATGTTTGCATAGCCCTTTTCCTGGCTATGTGGTCATGTGATCACCATTATTTTGCAGGGTTTTCAAGTAGTTTGGCCCTATACGATGAGTAGCAGTTGTGTTAATGATGAAGAAGATCTATGTGGCTGTCCTAATCTAATCTTGCTTTCTGGGATGCCATAATGAGTTAAATGCAGTAGCTTGTTTCTCTCTACAGGCAGCTAGGGTGTGGTATGTCAGTGAATTTTGTGTGCATGCGAAGTTTCTCAAGATGGTCTTGGCATTGAATGTTATTTCTCCTGCAACAAGAAGGCAATAATCATTGATCGTAGTTAGCTTATAGTGAGGAAACTGATACATCTGATTTCTTCCTGCATTTCTAGGCTTGCCTGCTTTCTTCCATTTCTTGTTGTACTTGATGGTTGTTGTAGACTTAATTTTTACCCTGGTTACCCGTAGCTTGTTGCATCCTAACTTGTTTGGGATTCCAAGGTAACCAGTGGTATAAATGGCTGTATTTTTTACTTTGTAAGGGTTCCAGCTTGGAGTTCATTTCTGGTTCCGTGAAGGGTCCTTTTCCTGTAGATATTTCTTTTTCTCTACATATAGGGTGTTCTTATTTCCCTTGCTAGTTCAGAATAGAATATAGATTGTAACAGATGTCTTATGTATGAGATTGCAATACATTTATATTTCTATCAGATTGTCTCCATTTGATTTTTGATTTTATCGATTATAGCATCAAGGGTGTTGTAGTCTTTCTATTTGCATTTCCAGTGAGTGTCTGCAATAGAGTTGTTTTCATAGAGGCAACTAAATTCATGATTGGTTTTCAGATATGTATGAGCTGGGGAATCAAAGATGTCTCATGCTTGTCTTTCAGTGGATGTTGATCAAAGTATTATCTATTTATAGGTCTCTTCTAAGGGGAGGGTTAAAATCCTTTAATAGGTGATAGCATATATGGGTACACAGGTGGATAGTTGAAGTATGGTCTGATTAGTGGTATATGTTTGGTGTAAGGTACTAACATATTTGAATGTGTTGTCCTCTTATTTCATAGCTTTGTTTAGTAAGGTATTTGACTCTATGGCCCATTGGATAGGGCACTGGTCTATGAGAGACTTATGGCATCTCAAGGGTCCTTTCAATTCATTTAAAATCATTTCCTTTAAGCTCCACCCTTTCCCTTTCATGTTGTTAGGATAGGTTTCTAGTTTTCATACTCATTCCATGCAAGTAGGGCTATTGCATGAGATATTGGTTTCATTGAGGTACAAGATACCTATAAGAGTTTGAGAACCATTCCACAGTCAGTTACCTACAGGCCTTTAGTGTGACACAAGTTGTATGAGTGTGCAGATGAGGTATACCCGCCTGAGTGATGTGGAGCTCAAAGTGTAGAAAGATCTCTCTTTGATCCTTGTCAATTGGCCTTTTTGCTTGTCAGATTTGGAGTGTTGAGTGAATGTGACATTAGCCCTGTCAATCCTTATGTCAATCTGACCTTTGGGGAAAAAGAACACCAACATACTACAGATAGAGTCATCATTGCTTCTCAAAGGGAAGTTGTGGATAGTATAGGACAACTTGCTTTTGCAGCCACATCCATCACTTCAGATTCATTGGGAAGATATATTTTGACTAGACCGAGTAGAACTAGATCATCTTCTAAGGCTTCATCTAGTACTACTATAGGTTTGATTGAGGAGACATATAGAGCTGGAGGTCTTTGTATACCTGGAGAGATACGAACACTATCAGGTCATCAGAGTACTTAAGATATGGCCCTTTACTTTTTGGAGGATCTCCTACAAGCCTATTCTCATACTGATGACACACACATGATCCCAATACATTCAATTAGGGATTTCATTGCACTTGCATGGGATCCTATGGTTCCACTGACATAAGATGCACCATCTACTATTCAGGCACAACATAGTGCAAAGCGTCATGCACCCACAGATCACTCTACAGTTGCAGAGCCAGGTATACATATTGGAGATGTACGCATCACCACTAAGGGCCTAGATGGTTTTGATGAGCAATTGCGTGGGTTGGGTCAGGTGGACGCTGGAACTGATGTCAGGTCATTTATGGATATGTTATTGCATCCAGATGGTTAAGGTTCTACATCACTCCCCTCCCAACTAGTGTCACCCCTACACTCCTCATTACTATAGAGGTTCAAGACCTTAGGTGGTGTGGGTGATGCAGTTTTAGTTGATGATACAATGATGTAGCATGCTGATGATCCTCTTTCTCCTGAGACCTAGGTACATATAAAATTTTATTTTCTCTTTTATTAGGAGTTTTAGTGAACAATTAATTGTAGACATGTGTATTGATGTTTGTTCAATGTATAATATTTTGTAGGCATAGTTAGCAGAGCATGTTACCTCTAGTGTGGGCTTAGAGCATCTTCCTATGAGAGATCCACATGATGTGACACCTACTAGTGGTCAGGTAAGTTTTAGATATATGTATGTTTCAACATGCATGTGTACACATGTATTTATATATTTCAAGTACTTTACATAATATATTTACTATGCACATGTATATAACCAACTATTGTACACTAAATTTGTAGGGGTTAGTTGCTGCTTTACAGCCAGACGATGCTTTTCATAGGAGCAATTTAGTAGATGTGACACATAGTAGTCATCAGGTAAGTTTTAAAATATGTAAGTTTAAACATGCATTTATAATATTTTAATTATTTTAGATTAGTATCATAAATACATGCATTTATATTCATAGGGATCAGTTGTTATCTCACAGCCAAAGGATGCTTGTGGCAGTCGCTCAGAGGGTTGCTCTGTTCACATGCACCTAGATGACTCCCTAGTTTAGGACATGTTGAACATATCTTTTATTTGAGACTCAGTTTATGATTCGAGACATATATTTGATCAGAAAAATATATATTTGATTAGATGTACTTATATTTTATTCGAGACATATATTTGATTAGAGACATATATTTAATTAGAGACATATATTTTATATGATTAGATGATATGATTTGATTAGAGAATTTTATTTGATTAGATGGTTTTATTTGATTAGATGATTTGATTTGATGATATATAATTTGATTAGATGATTTGATTAGATGATATGATTAGATGATATGATTTGAAATTATTTGAATAGATGATTTTATTTGATGATATAAAATTTGATTACATGATTTGATTACATGGTTTTATTTGATTAGATGATATGATTTGAAATGATTTGAATAGATGATTTTATTTGATCATATATAATTTGATTAGATGATTTGATTACATGGTTTTATTTGATTAGATGATATGATTTGTTTAGATATGATAAGTAATATAACTAATTTCATCATTTTTTAGTGTCTTAAGAGGAGGTCTTAAGGGGATCTAAAATTAATATCATAAAAGATAACTAGTTAATACAAGTAACTAATGAATAATAACTATTCTAACTAATTCTAGAACTAACACATCTCATAAGTAATATAACTAATTTCATCAAAGCATACATAAAATCTTTAACTAATATGAAATCTATAAAAATCATTGAATAATCAAAATATACATATAAAATTCTATATATTAAAACCATTGAACCATCAAATAGGTCCATCATATATCAAAAAATTATAGTCCATTATATGTTTAAATATATAAACAAAGTATAATGAAATTTAATCCAGAGATATCAAGTAGGTCCTAACACAAGAAATAAGTATACATATTATACTTTTTAGACAAACTCAAGTGGTTCAAACCTTTCTTGGAGAACATGTAATATTCTCTCATGATCCTCACTGTCTAGTCTCCACTTACGACGTCCATGTTGAGATTTAACTGTATGAAGACAAATGGATGTGGAAACTACTAGGTGACTATATTGAAACACCTTATTGTCTGGTTCATAATCAACAAATTGAATACCATGTTGAATTACTTTGACTTGCTTGAAATATGTTCCCTCTAAAACAATTGAACCTACAGGTCACAAATTTTAACAATATATAAATTTAAACAAACTCAATTTGAAATTTGTTAAAAGGTTAAAATTTAAAATTTACAAATTGAGTTCAATATATTGATGTAAACCATATAAAAACCTATGGGGAACAACATTCCATCACTTTCTTCAGGTTCAAGTAACTTTATCCTCTCTGCAATACAACACAATAAATAATAACCAACTCCTACATTTCCATGCTTAGCAATCACTGCAAAGACATCTCTTGCAGAGTAAATTTATATATACATGTGTGAGATCTTAAAATAAATACTTAGTTCAATCTATAGATCTATCTATCTATCTATACATGCAACTCAATGCACCATATAATGTGAAATATATATACTTACCAATTTTGACCAATCCCGAGATATGATTGTAATCAATAGAAATCAAAGGAACATCATCAAAGTTTTCATCTTCATCTCTATCAAATGTATCAGTAACAACTAGTGGCACTAGATTCAACGCACCTACATATCAACAATCTTGATACATTCTTCATAATTGTTAGCAATGTAGTGACAACAAAAGCATGAGTAGTCCCTAGTGTTCAACATCCAATTGTGACAATTCATACTCATAACTGAATGCAAAGATCATGTCTTTTCTATCCTATTGCAACCATGCATAATTTTTCTATCCACACCTGAAAAAATGCATATATAATACATTCTATATAAATATAATTTGAATAAAAAATATCATAAAAATTTTAAACACTTTCAAATAATTTAAAAATGTGTGCATACCTTTTATCTCCCAAAATTTTCTATATGGCACCACCTAAGTCAATCCTGATGATGTGTCATTCTCATTTGGTGCAAAATGTGTCTTGTACCATTCAACCACATCATGTGCATTTTTTATATGCACTCCCTTATAATTCATTTGATACTTTTGTATAGCACGTTTGATGCAAGCTCGGGCACCATCATGTTCACCTTTTCCATGTCCACTCTCAAAGAAACTCTAGACATGTGGTATGTTTTCATTACGATGATATCTATATAGTGCATAAAATGGTCTCGATGATTTGAATTGTGCAGTACATCCATATGACCAAACATAATGGTTATCAATTTTTATACTTCTTTCTTTCAAATTTGCAAAAAACATATTGAAGTAGTGTTCCACATAATGAATGTCATACTCTCTATCATCACTTCTATAAAAATGATATTCCTTCTTGATGACCCGTGCTTCAAATGTGCTATAAATACCATCCAAATCTAATTGTGTGTGTCGATAACACACATGTACCATAATAGTAATTTTCTCCAAAAAATAGTATTCTGACTGAATTGCCTTTTGATGAAAAAAAGAATAATTTTCTACAAAATCAACAACTGATATAATAGTTCCAAGTGGGAAATTGTCTCTCAGTGTTTGAAATTGTTATGCTTGCCACTTTGCAAAAAAAGCATGATGAATCTAGGGTTGAATCAATTTTTTAAATTTTTCCATAAATACTCCAACATTTATCTCCTCTTCAACATATTCTAACCTTTTGGATTCTTTCTCAAATTTTGTTTCATTCTTTACATATTTGTAACTCTTGCAATTTACCATCTTTGTTACATCAATATTTTCATTTTTCAAAGGAAAAAGAGACAAATTGGCACATGTTTGGCATATTCCTTTTATGCAATTCATTTGTCCAGCTACATCATCTCTTTTGTCACATAAAATGGATGAGATGAATTCACTTCTTCTAGTAGGAAGAGCCTTTTCAAAACCATAAGTGTCTTCTACAAGCTTTCAAAAAACCTTATAGTGGAGATCAAATTCAATATGATAAAGACAACAAGAAGTTTCAAACACTTTGTTTGTCCTGATATAATATGGCTTCAATCTTTCAAACAATGTTTTCCCAATCTTTATATTAGGATTTGAACTACAAAATGACACATACTTTTCATGTTGTGTTGTGATTCGTATGATATTCATATTGATTAGCTGAAATTCTATGTTTGATAACATCTCTAGTGTTTGATGAAGGATGTGTATTATCATTCCAAAATGATGTGACCAATTTTTTTGTTCCTTCATCAATCCTATCAGAATGAGGAGCTCTACACATGATTGCCCAATTGCCTTCCAAGGTGCTATCATCCAAAAGTATTCTCCTATTAACATATCGTGATATTGTTTTCCTATTAAAACCAAACTGAGATGAAACTGAAGATATCTGTCTTTTTCATCCCATAGTGTTACCTATAATGGATGTCAACATAAATTTTCTTGTAACATGGACTTATCTATAGTTCAAGATTGCTTCCCAAGATGGTTCACACCTTTTTTAAGATTTTCAATCATATCAGTTTGCATGTCAACAACTTTTCTCTTCTTTGATGATGTGTCTATACCCAATAATTTTAATGCCCCTTCCAACTTTTTGTTTATAAGTATAAGTGAAAGCAATTGAGCTTGTTCAAGTGTTTCAAAATTATCAAATTTACCCAATATTTCTCTTGCTATCATATTTATTGATCTCTTCTTAGCAAGACTTAAGTGTTGAGCATTAGCAAGTGATCTCAAATTATCCACATCCATTGTAAGTAAATGATCCAAGTTTCTATAATTAATATTTTTCTTTACAGTTTGAGCTAAATTTAAAAGTCCATCCATACCAGTAGGAGCATGTGATGTTGACCCTTCTCCAACATCAATTGTTTGAGCTTTAGTAGGGAGTAATCCTGACCCTTCTTCAATGTCCAATTCTTCAACTTGACTTGACCCTCCTACTTCAGCTTGTCTTTCAGCTTCTTTAGTTTTATGATAATATGTCAATGCAGCTTCATGATTTCTTTGTTCAGTACCAGGTGACCTTTTTCTAGGAGATTTACTTTGTCTTCCCTTCTTGTTCCCCATTTCTTTGAGCTCCAAAAAATGTCTTCCACAAGATTGTCAACAAAAATTTTCTTCTTCAAAAAATACTTTAATCTAATATTTTTCCTCTCCAAAATTATGCCTTTGAAAAGATAGAAATACCAATCCTCCTTCAAAAATTGCCAACAATAATAGAAAATGTGAATTTATTAATTGCAATTTGATTTAAAATAGAAACAAATTTTTTTACTTTTATACCATTTAAAAAAAAATTTACAAAATAATTTTACTAGCCGACTTCACTCGAAGTACATACTTCTTGCGAAGTACCCAAGGAAAAATTCCAACAGGTGTCTTTTTGTCAGGATTTTCACTTGGGATGCTTCATGCGAAGGGTCTTCACATGAAGACCCTCAAGTGTCTTTGTGCGAAGGGGGTCTCCGCATGAAGACCCCAAAACTGAAAATTTTCCCTCAAAAAATAACTGAACTTCAAAAAAATAGTCTTTGTAGGCCTGAAACAAGAACTAAACAAGATGATTTTTTCAACCAGATGATGTCAAATGATCCTATTCAGAACAAGCTTTCTAATGAATATAATTTTAATACATATTGAGTTCATTATCACTTTTAAATATTACTTTAACTAAACATAGGTTGTTTGGTCATTCAACAACCTTTCTCTTTAAGACTTCGGGAAAAATAGTAAATTATAAAAAAAATTTTATTAAAAATATGTAGGAAAAGTGTATTTTTGTTACCTTTCTATGAAAAAAACAAAAAAATGAATTTCGATATACACAGATCAAGTTAGAGTGATCCAAGTGACCTTATGTCTAAATTACAGTTACTGTCACTTTAAAACTTAATAAACTATGAAATATTGATCCAAAATGAATAAAACCAATTGCATCCTTTAGATATTGAAGCTAAAAATATGATCTCAAAATAATTACATCGTTATCATATTTTTTTAAAAAAGTTATGCTAATCCAAGTGACAATAACTCCTTAAAAACATAGTTTTTTCATGCAAACCACTTTTTGAAGAAGAAGGAAAAATGAATTTAAACATTTAAAAAAATATATATATTTAGAAACTAGAAAGAAAATTCTAAAATACTCTAGTTTACATCATCTTCAAATTCCTAATAGTTTTGCGGCAACAGATGTTCGAAAGTGAAGTTTTTTCTTAGAATGTTGAACTCTGTGTCAAAGTTGGCCAAAAAGTGGGACTCACTATTATGGGACCACCCAAATAGAAAATATATTTATAACAATTTAATTCATTCTTTCATGATAATCGATAATCACATTCAATTTTTTAATCTTAGAAAAGACATAAATTCATACATAAATATTTTATTCATCCACTGAAATATATTTGGCAATGTTTAATAAACTGACTTAGGTCGTCTACCAGCGACCAGGTCAAAATTCAACAAAAGTTGCCAATTATTTAAAATAGTTATAATGTTAGAAAAATCAGTTATGACATCCTTCCCCTCTAAGAGAAGACGTCGTCTCGATGTCTTATGAAAAACCAACATGAGTTCTCAAACCAAAAGCTAACAGAAAAACATAAATCATCCAACATAAATAAGTTTAAGGAAGTAAATGCAGAAAAGATCTAATAATATCATCTACATCCTCCCGTGTAGCACTATCAATAGAGAATTGGTCCCATTGGACCTTATATTGCAAGATCTCTATGCCATTCACCCTGATGGTACATTGATTAATGATATTGGATGGCTCCACTAACACCACTCTTAGATCCTATACTTGTAAAGTGCGCCAATCAAGGATATGAGAAGTATCTAGATGGTAAGGTTTCAGTAAAGATACATGAAACACATTATGAATATGGGAAAGAGTGGGTGGCAAGGCCAGTCTATAAGTAATAGGATTTATAATCTCCAAAACATCAAAAGGTCTGACATATCTAGGTGCGAGCTTAGAAGCTCTGCCAAAAGATATGGAACTCTTATGTGGCCTCACATGAAGAAAAATTTTGCCCCCACTAAGAACTATCTGAAAGTACAGTTCTTGTCTGCATAACTCTTTTGTCTATCAGCGGCTTCCTTCAACCTTTCTCTAATAAGAGACATCTACTCTTCCATCTCCCTTAGCAATTCAAGACCAACAATGATCATGTCTTCAACCATGTCCCAACTGATGGGTGTCTGACACTTCCTCACATATAATGCTTCAAAAGGAGCCATACCGAGTGAAGAATGATGTGAATTATTGTAACAAAATTCAACCAAAGGAAGATACTCTTCCCACTTGTACTACTGATCCATGCAATACATTCTCAGTAAGTCTTCAAGAACCTGATTAACCCTCTCAGTTTGACCATCTGTCTAAGGATGATGTGTTGTACTAAAGTTTAACCTTGTTCCCAAAGAAGCATTTAAGGTTGTCCAAAACCTTGATTTCATCCTTGTGTCCCTATCAAATATTATGGTCTCAGGTACTCCATGAAGTCTAAAAATATCCTGTAAAAATTTCTTGGCCAAAACTAAGGATCCATCCCTCAAACTGCCTAGTATGAAATGAGCAACCTTGGTCAATTTATCAACCACAACCAAAATTACATCATGTTTACGCTTAGTCATGGGAAAACCTTCGACAAAGTCCATAGTGATAACCTGCCACTTGTATTCTAGTATCTCATTAGGATACAAAAGTCTGGCTGGATGGACATGCTTAGCTTTGACCCACTAGCATTCTAGACACTAAGCTATAGATGCTACCACATCTCTTTTTTAAGTGCGGGCCAAAAATACAATGGTCACATATTAGTAATCATCTTATTAACTCCTAGATGCCATGAAAATGGAGTGTAATGCATCTCCTCAAAAACCAATTTTCTCAACCCATCTTGGTTGGGAATATACATCCTCCCTTGGTATCTCAAAATACCATCCTCATCATAAGAGTAACCATCAAAATGGTGGTCTGTCGGATCACTTTGCAATGTTGATTTGACCAACTCATAATGGTCATGACCCTGGAGGTTCTGCAACACCAATTACTTTAGGCGTGTTCGGGTAGTAGAAATAGTTGCAATGTGTCTCCTTCTGCTTAAGGCATCAGCTACCCTATTTTCCTTCCCTTTGATATATTCAATACCAAAGTCATACTCACTCAAAAATTCTATTCATTGCCTCTGTCTAACATTAAGGTTGGGTTGAGTGAGAATGTACCTCAAACCCGTGTGATTTGTTTTCAACTGAAAAGGCTTACCTAAAAGGTAGTGTCTCCACATCACAAGTGCATGAACTATGGCAGCCAATTCTAAATCATGAGGCACATAATTAACCTCATACTGCTTCAACTTTCATGACTCATAAGCCACTACTTTACCATTCTGCATAAGTACACCTCCTAAACCTTCATGTGAAGCATTAGTGATTATGGTAAAATGGCCATTAGGATCCAGTATAGCTAGAATGGGTGCAGATGTGATTTTTTTTTTAGAGACTGCAATGCTTGCTCACAAACCTCTATCCACTCATTCATCTTTCCTTTCCTTTGAAGGGATGTAATAGGTGCCACAATTTTGGAAAATCCCTCCACAAACTTCCTGTAACATCCCACAAGTCCCATGAAGCTTCTAACTTCACTCACTTTCTATGGTGTTGGCCATTCAAGTATAGCTTGGATCTTTGTCGGATCCCTTGCAATGCCCTTAGCAGAAATAATAAGCCCCAAATAGTGAATCTCTTCCTAATAAAATGAACACGTGGAAAGTTCTCCATACAATTTCCTATCTCTGAGGCATTGCAAAACTATATGCAAGTGCTCCTCATGTTCCTCGAGATTCTTGGAATAAATTAATATATCATCGATGAAAATCTCTACAAATTTATCCAAATAATCTCGGAACACACTATTCATCAATTTCATGAATGTTGTAGGAGAATTAGCTAGACCAAAAGGTAATACTACAAATTCATAATGCCCATACCTTGTTCTGAAAGTTGTCTTTGCTATATCCTCCTCCTTGATCTGGAGCTGATGATACCTACATCTTAGGTCAATTTTTGAGAGCACAGATGCCCCTTTCATTTAATCAAAAATTTCATCAATTCTTTGAAGTGGATATCTGTTCTTAATAGTTGGTAATCTATACATAACCTCAAGGTGCCATCTTTCTTCTTTATGAAGATCATAGGTGCTCCCCATGGTGACACACTAGGGCATATGAACCCTTTGTCTAAAAGTTCCTGCAACTGAGTTTTCAACTCAAACATTTATGTGGTTGCCATTCTGTATGGATCCTTAGATTGAGGTTTGGTTCTTGGTAACACATCTATAGAGAAGTCAAATTCTCTCTTAGGAGGCAATTCAGGTAGTTCTTCTAGAAACACATCTTGGAACTCTTGCAAGATAGGATAGTCATTCAGGCTAGAAGAAGTGTCTAAGTCTTTTGCATAAGCTACATAGATCATATACCCCTTTTTCTAGGCTTTCTTCATTTGCATTGCGGATATTAGCCTTAGTTCCAAAGGCTTCTGAATACCCTTAACAACTATAGGCATACCTGAATCATCTAAGAATTAAATTGACTTGTCCTTGCAATTCACAATGGCCTTGTGCTCAATTAGCCAATTTATGCCCAAAATAACATCATAAGATCCTAAATGAGCGACATAAAGGTTAACTTGTGTTGTAAAATTTGGAAATTCCAAATTGTTGCATGCTAGACACTACTCAACCCTACGCTATGTCCTATTGCCATATTCAACCATCCATGGTTTAGATAAATAACCAGCTCTAACAGATAATTTTGAAACAAACTTAGGATCTATAAAACATTCAGTAGCTCCAATATCAATCAAAATAGAAACATCATGTCCATAGAGCTTACCAACTATCTAAATGGGGGCTACTTGAAAATCTGCTTGGCAGTGATCAGCCGCTGCATGAATCTAAGGTTGTACCTGAGGAGCTTTACCCTCTCTCTGAGTCATATTCTGAGGAAAATAAGAAGCATAATGATTTCCCCCACAATTGAAACATATATTTCTCGGCCCTTTCCTATTTTTAGTTCTAATCCTCCAGTTGTTTCTATTCATGTTATTCCCATTCTTGTTATTGTTTATGATTTGATTCTGATTTTGAGGGTTATTATTGTTTCTGCCTCCATTACCCCTGCCCTTACCTCTCAAGTTTCGCATTTGCTGACATCCATTGTTCCTTGATTTATCATTGTCATACTTTCTCTTAAATCCATGTGAACTATCATTTCACTAAGAGGTTCTGATTGAACTATCATCTCGCTTATGACATTCCTCATTCATCCTATCCTCTTCCTCTTTCTGAAGAGCCTCAAGCCTTTGATCTTCCGCCTATTTCCTATGAGCTTCATCATCCTTATGACCATCATCCCATCTGCCCCTTAAGTCATTTTCAATGACATTCATCCTATCATTTTGCTACTGCAAAATGTTCCTTTGTTCTACTAAGAGGGTTACAATTTCATCTAGCCTTTGATTAGGAAAACTATTTTGTTCATTGTTGGTTCCAGATTGGCCATTGTTTTGGGTCTGCATGATGATAGTCTATTCCTATACCATCTACAAACACAACTTTAGCATAGAAGACCCAGGCCCTAGGGTTTAAACGTGGCTCTAATATCACATGTAAAGACCAAAATTTCCAATAAAGACTTAAACATTCACAAAGACTAAAATGCTCAAGGTTGACAAATAAAATTCCATGAATGCCATCAATGTTACATAATTTGACCATAAATGTCAAAATACAATAATGACATAAAGTGTTACGAATTATAACATTTGACCATATCGTCAAAAGTACAATCATATGAATGGTGTAAATACAACTTCACTATAAAATTTTGACCATCTGTCAAAATTCAAACATATAAATCATATCTACAATAAAACAAGAATAATATTTATTTCCCAAACCGTCATATAAACAGTAACAAGGCACCACACAGTAACAATCCATGTCTCCTAAGCCTCTAGACAACATGTCCACCTGCAAATCCTGAGACAAGAGTGTGGTCCAGGCGCTTTTTTCGCCCAACCATGGAGTGGTTAGCTCTCCTGGGGCTTACCTTGAAATGGAAGTGCACCGACCCTGCTTGAGGAGACTAGCAACTTGGCACTAATGAGTCAGAAGAATATGAAGCAATTGTGAATCTATCTACTTAAAAATCTTTAGCTCTAGTAGAAATCCTAATCACAGGGTGGCAGAGAGAAAATACATAGCTAACCAAGCATATTAAAGGTACATATGTGGAAAACAAAACTTTGGCCAAAGTATCTTTTTCAAAATCAGATCTAGTGACAGGTAATACATCAATATTACCCTTCTCTATCTATTCCACATTACGCTCCAATTCAAAACAAAATTAAATAAACACCCTTAGTTTGACAATTCTACTTTATTGATTTCTTCTGCATTCAAACGCTTAACAAAAAAGAATAGTAAATGAATATAAATAATCTACATAATAAAAACAATTTTATGATAACCCATAATAACACTAAAAGATGTAAAAAAACATTTTTCCTTCACCAGATTTGAAATCAACAATAAAAGTTAATTCAGCCAATTTAGCTAGAGTTCATCCAAAGGTGTGTTTAATTTGAGTGGATGTGTTCTTTCTTGTCTTCGGCTGGATTATTCCTGACTGTAGAAGTTTGATATGTTTTCAGTGAGCAGGTTTTCTATTCAAATTCCTCAAATTTGTAACAAATAGGCATATCGATTATTTCAGTAATCAAACAAGCTAGCCCTACTCAAATGCTAATAATTGTTTGGTTGGCCATACAGAATAAACAACAGAAATTAATGTTGATAGAAAGTTTGTTCACAACAAAAAGAAGGATATTGTTTGTATCCTCTTCAATTGTTTGCATGGGCTAGTAACTATTTAGAGCATATGAAAAGTAAAGACATAAATTTCTCTTTACTATGCCCATTTGGAATGCAGGTGATAAATTTTAAAATTAAACCAATAGTTCTATAAAGCATGGGAATTTAGATTTTCATTGAACAGAGATGATTTGATTCATCAAAACATAATTACTAAAGATTTTGTCTTGAAAATAAATGAAATGAAATCTCAGCAAACAGAATTCAATATATATTATTTCCAATCAAGAACGTTTATGGGTGAGAAATTTTGAAGAACCATTAATAAAATAATAGTAAAAGGGAGGAAATGAACATAATTTAGTATTTTATTTGCACAGCATAAGACACAACAGAACATGACAGTCAAACAAGACAAAACAAAGCAGCAAAAAAAATACAAAGAAATTATACTTATAATTATCAGAACATAGTTATTCTCTTACACATGTAGTATAGGGGAGGCTTCTGTATCTATAAACAATAAGCAAATTTCAAAAGTTATATATATATATATTTATTTTTGGTTCAAAAACAAACTATTATACTACACTAATAGTTATCAAAAGAAAACCTGGAGAGTTTGTAGAGGATTTACTTTTCCTTCATGTCCCAAAACCTTTTTGAAGGACGTGGTTTCCAGTTGGCAACAATAATCTTCACCATTGTCCACACACCTACCTCACCTACTGGCAGCGCTTTTTGCCTTGTCACATGATCGCAAGGCAGTATTGTTGGTCTTGCGATCGTGTGACCAGCCTTCTCTGCCCTGACGTTGACCTTCCCCACCTTCCGCAGGCCTTCTCAATGCCTTGTCGCATGATCGCAAGGCTTCTCTCTCCTCTCTTTGGTGATCATGCGACCTCAATAAAGACCAAACCATTTTTTGTTTACCTTCCGCACATTTTTTCCTGGCTTTTCTTTTGTGTGGGGCCCTCTCCTTTCACCTTTTCGCATGATCGCATAACTCTTATTTGGTTTATGCAATCATGCGACATCCTTAAAACTTTTGCTTTCATTTCCAAAGCGCGTGGGTCCCCTCTAATGCTCTTGTCGCATGATCACATGAGCATTATTTTATTCATGCAATCATGTGATAGCCCCTTTTTTCAAACTGCCAACCACCATATTAAATGCAGTATATTTTATTAATTTTTCTCTGATGTTTCTCTGATCGAACATTCTCCAGGCATTTCTAGAATTTTCTAGGCAGAATATTTTTTGTACAAAGGAATGTTTTCTCAGTTTTGTACGTGGAAAATAGATCTCTGTCTCTGCAAGATATATGCATATTTGTGATCTTTCTGGCAACTCTCTGTAAATCAAAAATTTGGCATTAATATAAACTCTTTTTTTATCCTGTTTATTTGCAGCATTGTGGATTATGTAATCTCTCTTCCTCCATCAAATTGGTATCAGAGCATGTTGTTATTGAAGAGAAGATTTCTGCTGGAGATTGAAGAGCTCAAAAATATCTGGGTATTATTTCTTGGCAAAAATTTCATCGTGGGTAAAGAGAAAATCAGAGAAGAAAGAAAAGGGTTTATTAAAAAGGGAGAAAAAGTTTTACTAGTAAATCATGGCAGGAACAAGTGGGGGTATTTCACAGCCTCAGATTCCAATTTTTAATGGCAAAAACTATGATTATTGGAGCATCAAAATGAAGACTCTCTTTCATTCTCAAGATGTTTGGGATTTAGTGGAAAATGGGTTTCCTGAACCACCAGACCAGCAGGCATATCAGGCCCTTTCACAAGCTGATAAAGATTTATTGAAGGAAAATAAGAAGAAGGATGCAAAGGCACTATTTTTCATTCAACAAGCAATGGAAGAATCAATCTTTCCAAAGGTTGCAGCTACCACAAGATCAAAACAAGCATGGGATAGTCTCCAAACAGCATACCAAGGCACAGGCAAGGTAATAATGGCAAAATTGCAGATACTTAGAAAGGATTTGAAAATTTACAAATGAAAGACTCAGATTCAATAGATGCATTTTTCACTCATGCAATGTCAATAGTAAATCAGTTAAGGACCTATGGAGACACTATTGAAGATAAAAAGATTGTTGAAAAAATACTTAGAAGTCTGCCTGCTAAATTTGATGCTGTAGTAATAGCTATTCAAGAGGCCAAAGATCTTTCTATATTTTCAGTAGATGAGTTAATGGGATCACTTTTAGTCCATGAGAAAAGATTGAACCGAACAGGGTCATCATCATTTGAGAATGCATTCAAGACTCAGCTCTCATTTGGCAAGTCAAGAGGGAGATCAAACAACAGTAGAGGCAGAGGACATTTTTCATCAAGAGGAGGAAGAGAAAACACACAATTTGAAAGTAGAAGACCACCATCAAGCCCAAATGCCCATTTTACATCAACAAGAGGAAGGGGGAGTAGTCACTCTCAAAGCCATCATCAAGGAGAAAGGTATGATAAATCCAACATCCAATGTCATTACTGTAGCAAATTTGGGCATTATGCATCAGAATGTAGGAAAAAACAATATAATTTGAATAAGAAAAAGGCACATTTCACAAATGAAAATCAGTCAAACACTAGTGAACAGGACACAATATTCATAACATGCAATGTAGCACAAGAAAGTTCTAAAGAACTGTGGTTCTTAGATAGTGGGTGTAGTAACCATATGAGTTGTAAAAAGGAGATGTTTGCAACAATGGATGATTCAGTAAAATCAGAAGTTAAATTGGGAAATGATCAAAAGGTTTCAGTTATGGGCAAAGGGTCAATTAACATAAAAATAAAACAAGGCAAAGATAAACAAATTTTAGATGTTTACTATGTTCCCGGATTACAACACAACCTTATAAGTATTGGGCAATTGGTACAAAAAGGTTATAGAGTACACTTTGAGAATGGTGAATGTGTGATCCTAGATAAGAAACCAAGCAATAGGCTGATTGCAAGAGTTGAAATGACTAAGAATAGGATGTTCCCACTAAGAATTCAAAGTGGATTAATGATTGAGCCACAAGGTTTACAAAAGGTTGCTGAAATAGCTTTTAAAGCCTCATACAAAAATGAATCTTGGCTATGGCATTTAAGGCTTGGGCATTTAAATGTCAAAGGATTACAGTTGTTATACAAGAAGAAAATGGTATATGGGTTGCCACAAATAGAGCCACTTAAAACCACATGTGAGAGTTGCATATTGGCAAAGCAACATAGGAAATCATTTCCAGTTGGGGAGTCATATAGAGCAAAACAACCATTAGAGATAGTACATTCAGACATTTATGGACCTATGCAAACACCTTCCATAAGTGGAAAACTTTATTTCATAACATTTATTGATGATTTCAGCAGAAAAGCATGGGTTTATTTCTTGGAGTATAAATCCGATACATTTGCTATTTTCAAAGAGTTCAAGGAAAAAGTTGAAAAAGAAAGTGGATATTTTATTAAAACATTGAGAACCGATCAAGGTGGAGAGTATCTCTCAACTGAATTTTAGAATTTTTGCAAAGTAAATGGCATAAACAAACAATTTATAGCAAGGTACACACCTCAACAAAATGGGGTAGCTAAGAGAAAGAATAAAACAATCATGAAAATGGCACGTAGCATGATAAAGGCAAAACACTTACCAAATGAATATTGGGCTGAAGCAATTGCATGTTTAGTGTATATTTTGAATAGGTGTCCAACAAAAGCAGTGATAAATAAAACACCAGAAGAAGCTTGGAGCAAAAGAAAACATAACATATCACATTTAAGAGTTTTTGGATGTGTGGCATACTCATTGATACTTCAAGAGTTGAGAAGAAAATTAGATGACAAAGGAGAGAAATGTATATTTGTGGGATATAGTGAACACTCAAGGGCATATAAGGCTTACAATCACAAAGAAGCTAATAGTAAGCCATGATGTTAAATTTGTTGAAGAAGAGACATGGGATGGTAGCATAGATAAAATAAATTCAAGCACACCTAGTGTTCTACAAGAGAATGAAGAAGATGAAAATCAGGTTACAAATCCTCCTACACAAGCAAATGCTCCTACAACACCATCAAGAGCACCTAGCACTCCAAATCCCACTAATAACAACAGTGAATCTTCTAATCCTACACTTGCATCTTTAAGGTCTAGGTCCATAAACACATCAAAGAAGACAAGAAGTCTTAGAGAGATTTATGATGAAACTCAAGAAGATGAAAATGCTGATTTTTGTTGTGACTTTGCATTGTTAACACAATCTGATCTCCAATCTATTTTGAAGAAGCCTTAAAAGAAGACAAATGGATTGCAGCCATAGATGAAGAGATTCAGTCAATAGAAAAGAATGAAACTTGGGATCTAGTAGAACTTCCTAAAGGCAAGGATGTGATTGGAGTTAAATGGGTTTATAAGACAAAGTATGATGTTGATGGAAAAGTAGCAAAGCACAAGGCAAGACTAGTGGCAAAAGGTTTTACACAAAAGCTAGGTATAGATTTCAATGAAACATTTGCACCCGTAGCAAGAATGGATACAATAAGAATGGTCCTATCTATTGCAGCTCAAAACAAATGGAAAGTTTATCAAATGGATGTGAAATCAGCATTCTTAAATGGCATTTTGGAAGAAGAAGTGTATGTAAATCAGCCACCTGGTTATAAAGTTTTGGGAGAAGAACATAAAGTATGCAGATTGAAAAAGGCATTATATGGTTTGAAACAAGCTCCTAGAGCATGGTACAGTAGGATAGATTCCTATTTTGTGAATAATGGCTTTAACAAGTGTGGTAATGAACCTACTTTGTATATCAAAGTGAATGATGAAGAAGAAATATTGATAGTCTGTTTATATGTAGATGATTTGATATTCACAGGAAATATGCAAACCAATACATTCAAAGAAGCCATGAAAAAGGAATTTGATATGACTGATTTGGGCCTCATGAGATACTTTCTTGGCATGGAGGTAAGTCAAAATGATCAAGGGATTTTTATATGTCAAAGCAAGTATGCTGGTGAATTGTTGAAAAGATTTAAGATGACAAAAGTGAATCCAGCCCCTACACCGGTTGCATTGGGTTTGAAGCTTAGTAAAGATGATCAAGGTCCAAGTGTAGATCCAACTTTATTCAAAAGATTAGTGGGCAGCCTCATGTATTTAACCTCTACAAGACCGGATATTATGTTTGGTGTTAGTCTTATATCCAGATTCATGGAGAAACCGAAAGAGTCACATTGGAAAGTTGGAAAAAGAATTTTGAGATACATAGCTGGAACAAAGAATTTTGGAATTTTGTATACTTCTTCAGATGATTACAAACTGATTGGATATACAGACAGTGATTGGGGAGGTAGCATGGATGATAGAAAAAGCACTTCCGGATACATTTTTCATCTAGGTTCCGGTGCTATCTCTTGGGCATCAAAGAAACAATCAATTGTTACTCTCTCATCAGCTGAAGTAGAGTATGTAGCAGCCACATCAGCATCTTGTCAAGTAGTTTGGTTAAGGAGAGTACTTTCAGATTTGGGGCATCATCAAGAAGAATCTACGAAGATCTATTGTGATAACAATTCAGCAATTGCCTTATCTAAAAATCATGTATTTCATAAACAAAGCAAACATATTGATACCAGATATCACTTCATCAGAGAATTGGTAAACAATGGTGACATTCATCTTCAGTTTTGCAGGTCCAATGAACAACTAGCTGACATTTTCACAAAACCATTGGCAAAGAACACTTTTGAACATCTTCAGGAAGAAATCAGCATTGCGGACATACATAACAATGAAGATTAAGGGGGAGTGTTGAAGGATGTGGTTTCCAGCTGGCAACAATAATCTTCACCATTGTCCACACACCTACCTCACCTACCGGCAGCGCTTTTTGCCTTGTTGCATGATTGCAAGGTAGTATTGCTGGTCTTGCGATCATGCGACCAGCCTTCTCTGCCCTGACGTTGACCTTCCCCACCTTCCACAGGCCTTCTCAATGCCTTGTCACATGATCGCAAGGCTTCTCTCTCCTCTCTTTGGTGGTCATGCGACCTCAATAAAGACCAAACCATTTTTTGTTTACCGTCCGTGCATTTTTTCCTGGCTTGTCTTTTGTGTGGTGCCCTCTCCTTTCACCTTTTCGCATGATCGCATAACTCTTATTTGGTTTATGCGATCATGCGACATCCTTAAAATTTTTGCTTTCGTTTCCAAAGCCCGTGGGTCCCCTCTAATGCTCTTGTCGCATGATCGCATGAGCATTATTTTATTCATGCGATCATGTGACAGCCTCTTTTTTCAAACCGCCAACCACCATATTAAATGCAGTATATTTTATTAATTTTTCTCTGATGTTTCTCCGATTGGACATTCTCTAGCCATTTCTAGAATTTTCTAGGCAGAATATTTTTTGTAAAAAGGAATGTTTTCTCAATTTTGTACATGGAAAATAGATCTCTGTCTCTGCAAGATATATGCGTATTTGTGAGCTTTCTGGCAGCTCTCTATAAATAAAAAATTTGGCATTAATATAAACTCTATTTTTATCCTGTTTATTTGCAGCATTGTGGATTATGTAATCTCTCTTCCTCCATCAAACCTCTGTGATGCCTTCCACACTTCTCCGATCAAAAATTTCCCTTGCTACATTTTCTCTCACCCTAATTTCTTCCTACATTTTCTTCAGCCCCCTTCAATTACTATGCATATCCCTCTAGATTTACGCAATTTCCCCTTCTTCAATTCCGCACTGCTCTCTTAATTTAAGCTCCCTTCCATGTAATTTCTCTCCCTCTTCTAATACGACGCAACTCTTTTCTGTAATATGCAATCGCTTCTCATACTAAGTAGTCCCTTCCTTAATACTACTCCCTACCTCCATATATATATTACGTAGGCCCTCTAAAACTTGCTTTCTTCCTTTTTGTTAATTACCTCCACCCTTTCGCTGCAATCCGCAACCCCTTATTTGCTACGCAATCCCTCTTAAATTCCCTTTCTGCAATAACACTCTCCTCTCCTTAATTCCACACTTTCTCCCCCTCTCTTTATTATGGACTCCCCTGTTTATTTATTACACACTCCTCCATTTAATAAAAATCGCACTTCCTGCCTTCATATTTTTGCATTCTCCCCTTAGAACTCAAACTCTCCTTATTTAGTTGCTCTTCTTCCTCAAACCAGTCAATCACTCTCAAACTAGTATAAAATATATGCAATATAATTAAATATAAGAGATAAATTCAAATTACATCGAATCACTATAATTTATAAAAACTAATAAATCAAAAATTAGCCACACGTTTTTTTCTATTTTTGAAAGGATCAAATAAACTCTATACATCAACTATAAACATACGAAAGAATAAGGTTTTACACATTTTAGTCCATAATTTATTTATGAAAACTTTAAAAATTCTAGGTGGTGTGTGATTTATTTTAATAATTCCGAGCTCATCCTTACCGAGGAGTTAGGCTCCCCTACCTCAACCACACCCCATCCTAACATCCTGTCCAAAATCGAAACACTCAAAATTTCTATTAGTAGATTAGTTCTCAAATCGAAAACAACTTACATAATATTCATCATGAGCATTTTAATCATCATAAATAGAAAAGATATTTATAACAATTTAATTCATTTTTGCATGATAATCGATAATCCCATTCAATTTTTTAATCCTAGCAAAAACATAAATTCATATACATAAATATTTTATTCATCCACTGAGACATATCTGACAATGTTTAATAAGCCGACTTAGGTCGTCTAAGAGCGACCAAGTCAAAAGTCAATAAAAATTGTCAATTATTTAAAATAGTTATATGTTAGAAAAATCTGTTATGACATTAAATTATTTACTAAGGATCTCAAGGCTCTTCTTAAGCATCAAACAAGAACAGGGTCAATAAAATAGGATATTTTAACTGTAAAAGTGGGATATTTAAGTGTAAAAGTAGGACCTTTATGTTTAAAGGCTTATGAAAATCTAAGACAAAGGAGGTTTTTGCAGGTTGTATAATAGTAGGACCGTTGGCAGATTCTTGGTTGGGTCGTAAACGGACTCTGGTGCTATCCACTGTGACATTTTCATTGATGGGCTTTTTAACCTCTTTTTCGACCAATATTTAGATCTAATCTTTCCTCCGAGCTCTCACCGGTTTCGCCAGATCCTCTTGTTCTCTCTACTGAGCTCGTTGGTCGGAGATGGAGAAGTCTCATTGGTTTTCTTTCTTTTTTCTCCTGCACCTTGGGATTCCTCTCACTCCCTGCCCTCGCCTACCTTACCAAAAATTCCTTTTCGTGGAGAAGCACTTACATCTACATCTCCATACCTCCTCTGGCATATTCTTTGTTGCTGCTTCTTTTCGCTTCGGAGTCCCCCAGATGGATTCTTCTCAGAAGAAATTCCAAAGAGGCACTAAAATGTTTAAGAAAAATGGTAGAGAGGAACGGAAGAGAATTGCCAGAGAGTCGAACAGAGTCTTCTTTATCTCTGTTGTGGACAACTAAATGGGCTCGTAGAAGGCTTATGTCAATAATGGCTGTGGGCTCTGGCATGGGGCTCATCTATTACGGAATGCCCTTTGGAGTCGCAAGTTTGGACTTCAATTTATACCTGAGTGTCACATTTAACACTCTCTCAGAGATTCTAGTGGCCATTTTCTCCACTGTTCTTGTTGCTAAGTCTGAGCGTAGAAGAGAAATTCTCCTGTTGACGCTAATGAGTGGCATGTTCTGCTTTTTGTGTGTGTTTTACTCAATGGGTATACCAGATATTACCAGTTCAGCTGGAAACAGAACGAATTGGGCACAACTAGTCTCTAAACTGGGAGCTTTCTTGAGTGTAGTTACAACGTTCAACGTGATGCTGATTTATCGCTTGGAATTGTTTCCATCGAGTGTTCGAAACTCGGCAATGTCGATGCTAAGAGAGGCAGCCTGTGTAAGGGTGATTGTGAGTCCAGTAATTGTTGTGATCGGCCACAGCAACGCAGCTATTTCCTTTGATCTATTTGGAGTTGGAATAATTTTAAGCGGTTTATTTTTGTTGGGCCTTCCGGAAACCAAGGATCAGCCTCTATACGACAATATGAAAAATCAAGAATGTCAGGAGACCCTCCTAATTTCTAAAACAAATTTGGCATCACCTTTGCTTCCATAGCTACTTTAAGGACATTACTGGTTATTTGTATTTGATTGTAGAAGTCGACTTTTAAGGTTGTCTTGTTTAGATTGTTTGAGAGTGTTTCAATGGGATGAAAGAAAGAACAATAATATTTTTGTATGGCTTTGTCCTGTGATTAAGAAGATTGAAGAAATCGTTCATGTTCAGTTAGAGGGAATGAAACTATGTTTGGTAGATTGTTTGGCTAACATTTCTGTTGACGTAATTATTTTGGATTTCACAACACACTGGCGTTGTCAAAGGATAGTAATAGTAAATAATTATGGCAAGATCTGGTCATTCATTAGATAGCGCTTCTTGCGTGTAATATTACATTCTTCTTATGATGAAACCACAAATCCTTTCCGTTTGTTTCGTGGAATTGGGATGGAATTGTCATTGTCAAATTCTGGAATATGGAATTGTCATTGTTGAATATGGAATTGTCATGTTTGTTTTCAAAACATGAAAATGGGATAGGGATTTGTTAATTCTCATTTGCCCCTAAAACTAGCATTTTAATATTCCATCTAAAAAGGTCGAATGAGAAAATGAATTCCAATTCCACTTAAATAAGAATTGGAGGAAAATCAAATTTGATAAAATTTGAAGTCCATGTTGTGTTGAATTAAAAAGTAAAATTCTACCATTTGGGTTTTTAGGGCTTCGACTACTTTGGTTATCGTATATATTTTTAAATGTTTTTAATTGCTTCGGAGCTTTATGTAGATTAACAAGGTCATTCATTCACGAGACTTCGAGAGTAAACAAGAGTGTGTAAGGAAGCATTGTGGCACCACATCCGATTTTCAAGTTTGGGTCTTCATTTCTTAGTTTTATGTGGATTTTAATGTCATTTTGTTTTGTATGGACATGAGTGTTGGTTTTAAGAACATGGCTTTTAGTTAAAATGTGTGTAGATTCATTGGCTACTGGTTTTAAGAACACATTTTTCCCACCTAATATTCTTATCTCCACCTAAATACATTTGTGGATATGGAATGCAATATCATTCTTCTTTGGGATCAGGTTGTTTGCAGTGTATTAGATAGTGAGGAGCTTTTGCATTTACCCACCTATTATATTTGATTTCGTAGGTTTCTAGCCTTTGAGGTAATGTCTGCAATTGAACCAAAAGTTAATAAGCCTTTCATCATGAATTCTAGGTGAACCAAACACAGAAAATGCATCTTCTCACTATGAATTCCAAGTGAACCAAACGGTTCCAATCATATTCCAAAACCTATTTTCCAAATTTGAAACTTTTTGAATTGTCAAAACTGGAATTTGACAATTCCAACGTTATTTAATTCCACCAAACAAGCGGGCCCTTGGCATTATGCTTTACACATTATCTTACATTAGAAAAATTTGGTCACCAATTATCTCTAAATATAGAGACTGAATAAAATCAAAAAACACATTAATTTAGGAGTTTATTTAAATGAAAAAAATACTTATTTAACTTAAAGCAGAAAATATATCTCAAAATTAATCTATCTATAATATTTGGAGAGATATTCTAGAAACATTTTTTCATTTAAAAAAAAAAAGAAAAAAAGTTGAGGTCATTAATATTGAATCCAATATGAAATAATCAAATTGTGAAATGGAAACATGTTCATGTATTTTTACTTTACATGTTGGAAAGAAAAACAAATGAAATTAAATCTTCTAAATGGAAACATGCCTATGTTGCCTACTTCTTTTACTATTAATGTTTTGATTTTCTTTCACATATGTGCTAAGCTCCAATAGTGTTGCTCTTGTAGATTATGCCTATCAACATAGTTAATAAATTGAAATTTGATGCAATGATAAATTAAAAAGTTATGGAGTAGCTTATCTTTTTCGATGATGCATGAAGAATATAACCTTTTATTGCTATTGACAATCAAAATCATAAATATGGAATCGAAACTATGATGTGGAGCTTGTGATAAATGTCATCTTAAGATTTGGTTTAATAGAAGGCTACTTTGCATTGACAATCTTGTGTTTGGTACATTTATTCTATTCTAAGAAACTCCTATGAAGGATATAACAAGTATTGAAGTTGCAAACATAAGATTATCAAATGAAATAAAAACAAGGTCAAATTCAGAGAAATAGATCATCTCCCTTTCTTCTTTAAGGTCCTATAAACCCAAGACACTATTCTCTTCTAGGACTTGTAACAAGAATCAATTGATTTATCTAAGAGGTCTCAAATTCATTTGTTTGAATATGGATGTTGATAAATTAAATGTGTAGACATGTAGCCTCTTGTAATTTTATTTGAATATTAGTTGTTCTTTGTCTTATATGAATAAGATCATCATCTAATACATTTCCCTTATGTGGAAAAAAAAAACACTGGGAAGTATCGAATTCAAGCCTCTATCTTTACACTTGGAATCTCATGCAGGTTGGCACAATCAATATGTGGCCTAATAGAATTGGAGTGTTTATGCCATCAATAATATATCTAGGTCATTACATAGCTAAAAAATAATATTTTATTTGATCTAGTAAACATTATGTTTGATAATGCAAAACCCATAATTATGAAGACATCATGAAAGAACTATGCACTATAATAGAATAAAGCAAGCTATACAAGATGAAATAAATCATTAATATCTGTCACAAAGATGTGTCCACATTAACATCTATAAAGAAGTCCTAGTTTTCCACATCATGATGCATTGTAGGCTATAGAATATAACATCACTAAATGGAGAGCATGTTCTAGAATAGTGCAAGTACTAAATAAACCAAAATAATTTTCAACAAGAACCACAATATGTTGATAGTATGTAGAAACTTTTTATTACCAATTGGAGTGCAACTTGATCCATACACCAACAGAAGAAAAGATGAGTGCACAATTCACAAAGAGTAATTTCTACCACTGGAAATGCATTGCAAAGTGGGTGCGTGTACAATTACAGGTCACCTCCAATCTTAGATTGACATTATATATTATGTACAATATAGACACTTAATCATGAACAAGCAATCAAATCTTTCATTTATCAAATTGTCACATTTATACCAAATGATAGGATCCAAAAAAATTGGAACCTTCAAACATATGTCAATAGAACACAACCTTGTGATTTTGATAACATAGCTCAACCGAGTAGTATTTTGTAAAGGGTGGAAGTTCTATAATAATAAGGTGATACATTGAACAATATAATACTCTTGAAATGAAAGTGGTATAAATAAGATCATAAAACATAAAGCTATTCATAGGAAAGCATCATAAACAAATTAATTTAAGGATGCTAGAAAGAAGTTGAGTCCACTCTTTGCCAAAAAGTAGAAGTGTTTTCCTTATTTTTCTAAACTCTTCCCAATTGACCTAAAACTTTGAAGCAATTAAAGATTGAATCTTTAAAAATGTCAGTACTATGAATTGTAGTGCTCAAATCCTAGTTTCCAAATATGTAATTTATTGGAATACCTACACGATATAAATTAATTTTCAAAAGGCATTATTAAAAACCACTTTTTAAAAGTTGCCTTTTTAGGACCATACCATGCATATGTACAACAAACATAATTTGACCTAAATGAAAATATTTTTTGAATCCTCTTAAGAAATTTTTTTTAGCACACTCAAGATTGATGACAATGCTTTTTCTATTTTTTTAGAAAAAATATATTTTCTTACTTTTTAATTGTAATTATTGTTTTTAAAACCCCTCATGTATGACAAGCATCATTTGACTCAAGAACTTATGATTTTTTTTTCGAAGTGAATATATATATATATATATATATATATATATATATATATATATATATATATATATATATATATATATATATATATGTATGTATGTATGTATATGTATGTATGTACACACACACACACACACACACATATATATATATATATATGTATATATATATATATATGTATATGTATATATGTATATATGTATCTATATGTATATATGTATATATGTATATACATATATACATATATACATATATATATATATATATATATATATATATATATATATATATATAGATACATACATATATATATACATACATACATATATATATATATATATGTACATATATGTACATATATGTATGTATGTATATGTATGTATGTATGTATATATGTATGTATGTATGTATATATATATATATATATGTATGTATGTGTGTGTGTGTGTGTGTGTGTGTGTGTGTGTGTGTGTGTGTGTGTGTGTGTGTGTGTGTGTGTGTGTGTGTGTGTGTGTGTGTGTATATATATATATATATATATATATAAAGTTTTTGATTGCAGGAAAAAATAGGTTTTAAAGGGGACCCGAAACCCCATACAAGATAGATAAAAAGTTTAGCGTTAAAGGAAACTAAAAAGAAATAGGACTGGGGACTAGTTTGCCATAACCAAAACCATCATAAAAACTAAAAAACCAAACACCAGTAAAAAATTGACAAAAAGGCCAACACCAAGGATCCAGGGCACTAGACAAACTCTTTATGAGTTTCGTCAGCTTCATGCTTCACTTCAGATATCTTCTTTATTGCAGCGTTGAAGTCAGAGAGCTCCTGGATTCTTTCTTGAATCTTTCTCCTTTTTGCAGACCTGGTACATTTTCCTGAGCCTTCATCTTCCAAGTCCTCTTTACTTTCATCAGGTTTCTTGCTAGGGGAGTTAGCATCCAACTCTGCTTTAATGGTCATAAAGCAGTCCATGGCCGAACCCATAAACTTATTGTTCTCATGCATGTGTTTTTTCATGGCGTTCTCCATCATTTCCATTCTAGTTTGCATTTCCTACACTTTTTTATCCTCGTCAATGTTCATGTTGCCATCTGCTATTTTCGAGCTAGACTCCAGCTTATCCTGCAGGAAATCCACCTTAGCGGAAATGGAGCAATACTTCAAATTTAAGTTCTTGATTTCCTAAAAGACCTATTTCAGTAAGATAAAAGAATATATGGAAGTAGCCTTAGCAGTTTGGAGAATCCCAAAGGGGTAGAAATAAAAAGTTATTAAAATAATAAGAAAGCCTATTATTTCAAGTTTATGGGCCTATTTGGAATTTAAATAACCTCTTTTGTAATGAGTTTTGATTTTGTCAAAATGTTGTATAGAAAACATATTCAGATATATGTCTAAAGTGCCTATTTTGTTGACACATTGTAATGAACTTCGACCTCCACATCAAACTAGATCCAAAGTTATGGTTCAACTACCGAGACCTTTTAAAAAACCAAAAACCAATGCAAATACTAGGATCACAATTCAAATTTTGTAAAATGGGGTCCCATTTGTGAAAGGAGGTCTAGTTTTCTTTTTTCTTCAATAATAATGGATAGGAAAAAAGGGGTTTCGTTGACCAAATAGGCTCCAATTTCAAAAAAAAATCCATTTTAAAAAACAAATACTACATCATATAAATTCACTACTCCATCACATGTTTTTGTACAACTAAAAATGAAATTTTCTATAATATCTTATTGATTCTTCTCTTGTTAATGCATTATTGTATTCAATTTTGGAAGGAGATAGTCATTGCCCGAGCATTTTGGAGACTTTTGTATGGATTTAGTTATTGAGAATATTTTTTTTTTTTACTTCAATTGTACCTTATAGTTTGTTAATCATAGGATCTAGACAACATCAGAAAAGGATAGAAAGGATGGTTATGACCCCTAAGGAAATCAAAGTAGAAAGAGGGGAGGTAAAATGACAAATAGATAAAAGAATGAGGATGTGAAAAATGAATAATAATTAAGCATTTGGAACCACAACAATTGAAGAGAGAAACATTGCAGATACTATGGGAGATAGGATGGATGTAGATGATGAAAATCTGAATGTAAAAGACAATATTGCAAGCATGTCTTCAAATGCACTTTTCTATGATGTAGAGAATGTAATAATAGATACAGTTTTAGGTAAATCTTAAAATCCACCTTCAAATGATATGAAAATTTTGATTATAAACTATACTTATTATGTTGATTTATTAGAAGCTAGATATACCAATGTTTAAATTGATTTAATTCCTAAAAATATTTTTCAAAGAGACCTTGAAAATGAAAATCCTCCCCTTTTTGAAAACATAAATCCATGTGTTGATGAAAATGAAAAATCCTCCCCTAGATGGAAATGAAAATCCTCATGAGCATGGTGAAAATGAAAATCCTTGTGATGTTAAGAAATATATTTTTTTAAAAATCAAAACTAATGTTTCGGATAATTTTCCTCGAAAGATATCTTGGAGACAAATAAGAACACATGCAATAAATTATACAAAGAAATTTTTATCAAACAAAACTAGCATTTCAATGTCAAGTAGAAAATGAGAAAAGTAATGAGAAGGTTATGCATTTTTGTAAAACCAAATAAAAAAGATGAATTAATTAATCATGCTATATCAACACTTGGAAGTGTCATTGACTCTATTGGAAAAAGGAGTTGATATAAAGATATGAGTGCAACACAATCAGATATAACAACTACTATAGTCAATAAAACAACTTTGGATAAAAGAATGGTATTAAACATTAGTGAAATTTTAAACATGCATCTTGCAACATTGGTAAGAGAAGCAAAGAGAAGAGAAAGTATGAAACTAGATTTTTTTTAAACTAAAAGAGGCATACAAATTTAGTCAAGAATAAGAAAGAAATAAAGAAGAACGAATGGGAAATTAAACAACCATGTCATTTTCCAACAAATGAGCTAAAAATTAGCCATTTTGGGAGGTAATTGTCCTACATCAATGGGTGAACCCACAATAGTGGGTTACACTTTTTTGCCTGAACCGACATCGAACTCTACATTTTGAAAAAAAACTCTCAGATTCGGATGCATATTGACATTAAACCGTTTGAAATCAGAAGATGAAGTAAATTAGAGTCTTTTCGGATTTTCTGTCTAGATTCTAAATATATTTTTTATTTCTATTTTTGAATTGATATGAATGGTGTTTTTTTCTCCCACGAAAACTAGTATGTTCCAGAAAACATCATTTTCAAAGAGTTACTTGGTTTTCATAGAGCATAACATTTTTTCTAAAATAGATATCAATGTGCTTCTTTTGAATTAGTTTTGTAACATCCATACAGAGGGAATGCAATTTTTTTTATGACATTATCACCATTCTTGCATATTTAATTAACGTTTGAAGTTGACTAAACCATAATTTTGACATACCTTGACTACATAGCTTATAACTTGTCGTGTATTTGTCCAATTTTTTTTAATTTTTTTTTATAGAAATAGAACTTTAATACCTAGGGTATAGATATTTTTAGAAAAAAAATTTCTCTCATTTACTATTTTTCCATAAGCATCAAACATAGAGTTAGACATAAGATGAAATATCTATGTTTGGTAAAACTAAAAATACAAAGTCATAATAAACTTAATATATATTAACATTATAATCATAGGAAATATTTTTATTAGTAGTACCTTACTACATAGATAGGTTTTTCAAATGGATTCATTCGATCTACCAAAAGATAAATTCAAAGTGATTTTTTATCAATGTTTTAATAGGTGCGAAGGAGACTCCATTGTAGGTATGAATGAGGAGTATATTTGTTATATCCATGTTTTTCTTATATAAGAGGCTTTGAGCTAGCCATTTGTAATTAATTCATTCAAATGGAACCTCTCAAGGCTTAAATCATCATATTTTATTAAAAATGTGTTATTTCAACAAAAATCAACATGTCTAAAAAAGTGTAACCCACTATTATGGGGTCACCCAACAATATTCCAAGAATCCATTTGATCAAAGGCCCATTTTTATAAATAATAAATAACTCCATCTCACTCCCACAGAATGTGCCTAAAAACATCAAAATATAGAGAGCCACACAATTGAAGATTTTGTCTAATAATTAGCTATAAGTGCCAACCAACTCCATTTAACTACTGACTATTAAGACAAGACACCACCACTTGAGAATCAGACTCGTAGATGATTCTTCCCCAACCAAGAACACAACTATGTTCAATAGAAATCAAGATGGCCAAAGCCTCCATATGATTATTTATTTGAAGGCCTTTCAATAAAATAAATTGGATATCTCTAGAACTATCACGACCAAGCCCACCGATACCAGCATGACTAGGATTCCCATGGGAGAAACCATCAGTGTTAATTTTCAAAACTCATTGCAGTGGAGGGATCCACCAACCCTCCCTATTGATCTTCCATTACTTAAGTAGGGAACATGTTATAAGTATGCAAATATATTACCCTGGTAATCTTAACATAACAATATTTCCTTAGAAGATTAATGGAGCCATTAGTGAAAAAGAGGACGAGTTCAGAGGAGAAGCCAGTGAGTTTTTCTTTGATCTCTTGAAGAAAGCCAATAATCTGAACAAGGATTGCCAAAAGAAGCTGATGGATGGAATCCCTTGTATTTTGAATGAAGAACAGAACAAATTAATAACTGCTATCCCTTCAAAGGATGAGATTCATAAGGCGGTCTTCTCCTTTGAAGGAGACAAATCCCCTGGCCTTGATGGGTACCCTCTCTTCTTTTTTCATAAATATTGGAACATTATTGAGGATGATGTTGTGAATGTGGTTAAAGAATTTTTTGGCTCAAGAAGACTTCTTAAGAAACTTAATGGTACTTTTATAGGTTTCATTCCAAAAAAAGTGGGTGTTGATAGTTTGGACCAGTTTAGACCCATCAGCTTATGCAACTCTGTGTACAAGATTATTTCAAAAGTCCTTATCTCTAGAGTTATTTTATTTCTTCCCTCCTTGATTTCTAGATATCAGAATAGCTTTGTCCTAGGCAGAAAAATTCTGGACTCGATCATTTCTATTCATGAAAACATCCATTCACTGACGATGTCTAAAAAGGAAGGTTTTCTGTTGAAGTTGGATTTGTCTAAAGCTTACGATAGGGTTGACTGGGATTTTTTGAAGGCTACTTTGGAGTCTTTTGTCTTCAATAAGAGAAGTAGAGACCTTACACATTGTCTTGTTTCTTTTTTCACCTTCTTGGTGCTTGTGAATGGATCTCCTACTCCCTTCTTCAAGTCTTTGAGAGGTCTTAGACAGGGGGATCCTTTGTCTCCAATCCTGTTCATTATTATGGTGGAGTGTTTGGGTAGATACATTGGTCGGTTGGTTAACAAAGGTGAGTTGATAGGGCTTCAACCTTCTTCAAAAGAGAAGATTTATTCCCACCAATAGTTTGTGGATGACTCTATTATTATGGGGGAAACCTCTATAAAAAATGGTAAAATCATCAAAAAAAGCCCTAGATAATTATGGTGTTGCTACTAGATAGATTATAAATTAGAACAAGAGTTCTATTTTCTTTATTAATGTTCATAAATGAAGACAAGAAAGGATTAAAAGGGTGATGGGATGTGAGGTGGGATGCCTTCCTAGATCCTACTTAGGTTTTCCTCTTTACCTTGAACCCCCTGTTTCTTTTTGGAGAGCTATGATTGACAAATTCCATAGGAGTTTAGCTAGCTAGAAGGGTGCTCTTCTGAGTCAGGCTAGTAAAATCTTGGTGCTCAAGGCTACTCTCCAAAGTATCCCTCTCTATGCTTTAAGTATTTTTAAAATTCCTAGGAATTTTTTGAAAGTATCGAGAAAATCCAAAAGAATTTCCTTTGGTCTGGAGTGGAGCATAAGAAGAGAATGGCTTTCATTTCTTGGGATAAGGTTTGAAAACCTATTAAGAAAGGGGGTCTTGGTCTTTGAAGTATAAGAAGTATGAATGATTTTCTTATGGCTAAGCTTCTTTGGAGATTATTCAAGACCCTAGGAGAATGGAGTACTATCTAGCACAACAAATATAACAGGGACATGAGTAATTTCCAAAATTTTTTGAATCAGGAATCTATACAAGGAGGTTCTATCATTTGGAATAATGCTTTGAGAAAGAAGGAGCTAATCAAGAAGGGTGTTAAATGGAAGGTTGGAAATGGCAAGACTATCCTTTTTTGGGATGATGAATGGATTTTGGATCACCCTCTTAATTCTGACTCTAATTGGAAAGATTAGATGTTGTAATGTAAATAGGTTTTTGGTTCACATGTGGCTGACTATTGGGAAGGGGATAACTGGACTAATTTGTCTAGGGTGGATCCCTCTCTTAGAAGTTTGAATAAAATTTTGAATGTTGTCTTCCTTATAGATGAAGAGGATACTTTAATCTGGAGATATAATTCTAATGGTTCTTTCTCGGTCTCTTCTTTGTATACGCATAATTATGAGAATTTCCTTCAACCATGTTGGATGAGAGGTTGGTTTAAAGGCTTAACCTAGGTAAAATTAATGTGTTTTTCTAGATCTTATTGTAGGATAAAATTTTAACTATTGATAATCTAAGAAAAAGGGGTTTATACCTAACTAACAGGTGTTGTCTTTGCAAGAATGATGAGGAGAACATTAATCATATGACTATTCATTGTGCCTATGCTTGAAGAATATGGGAGAATTTTTTGGATTTGATGAATATGGATTGGATCTTTCCATAGGGCATTCAGGAGCTTTTCACTTCTTGGAGATCTTCTACTAGTAATACTCTTTCGTTATCTATTTGGAACTTCCTTGTACCTTACATCTACTGGGGGTTTTGTAAAGAGAGGAATGATAGGATCTTTAGAAACAAGGAGTCTAGCTGTGTTTTGATTTTCCACAAGATTAAGAGAGCCCTACTGGAGAATATTTGGTTGACTAGTAAATATTAGGAACCGAAAGATGCTTGGGAGGTGAAAGTATTAAAAAATTGGAAGTTAGGTGGTATTAAGGTCTGAAATATCAAGAGGAATCTGATGAATGAGGCCCATTGGGATTTCCCCCTAATGGCTGGATGAGAATCAATTTCAATGGTGCCTCCAAGGGCAACCCGAGGATTTTTGGTTATGGCATTGTTATCAAAGATGAAAATGGGAATTGTAAAGGTGTTAAGGCCATTCCTATTGGTTTTAATACTAACCATGTCATTGAGGCTAATGCTTCTCTTTATGGTCTTAGAGCCATGGGAGGCCGCAAGAAGAGGGTTGAGTTGGGGAACTGTAATGAATGGAACCAAAACTCAGAGGTTTGGAACATTGTTAAGAATGGGGGATTGCTGGTTTATTTGGAAAAAATTCATGGAGGGAAGCTTTTTGTTACCAAACATTTCATCAAGACCTGGAATAAGGGAAAAATTATGGTGGGAGCGTAGAGCATGGAGGTTACAGAGGAGGTCATTGCTGAGGTGACGAGTCTCAAAATTGAAGCGATCAAATTTATAGAGATAGGAAGGTGTCAGATAAAGCTTTGGAGGTTTTTGCGGCAATGGACCAGGCAAGGAAGAGAATGGTTAAGGTTGATAAGTCTTGTTTTATCCCTAAATGCATTTCTAGGCCATAGAGACTGGTTCTTTTTGTTATTATTAGTTACATTACGCTGGATGGAAGATATACTAAAATTTATAATCATCATCTTATTTTGTTAAACCATTTCAGACATGGGCTTAAATTTAATTTCCCCTTTTATCTTTTGAGTTCTTTGAATTCTACTATTCTTAGTTGGTAGAGGGACCCTAAAGGTGACAATACCTATCATGAAGGGTTGATGGTCCTAATCTATGAGGTTCTTAAGTCTAAGAAGGTTGAGAGGTGCCAACTGAATCAGAAGGCCCTCGAAGATTATGATACTGATGGCAGAGATTTGGAGGAACCCTTGATGGAGGATACTGAAAATGAAAAGGTTGACTCTAAGCAACCCAGCAAACCCTCCATGTGTCATGGCTCCTCGTCCAAAATAAAAAATAGTAAGGCCAAGATGGAGGACTTGGTTATTGAAATGGAGATGGAGGAAGAGGAAAGTAGGGAAGACAGTGTGAAGGGGAAGGGTAAAAAGGAAATGGAGACTATAGGGAAGTGCACCAGAGCCAAAAATAAGAATGAGAAGAGGGGTAAGAGGGTTGTCATTTCTTTTGATGATGACTCTACCTCACAGGAGAATGCTCAGGAAACACATGACAAGCGAGTGGAGAAGGAACCTATTATGGAGGACCTTGATGATTTAGACCAGAATGTTTTGGTACATGACAATATCATGCAGGATATAGCCCAGGATGTGGCTAATATTGAGAAGGACAGTCTAGCTGATAATAGGGGTAGGGTGGAGAGTTCCAAGGAGGAGACAGCTTGTGTGAAAAATGACTTTGATAACCTGGGGTGTACTGCTTTCTTTAACAACCTCAGCACCATGAAAAATGACATCAACACTATTAAAACCCAAAACCAACAACTTCGGAAGGATACTGGGACTCTTGGAAAAATAAATTTGGGAGAGAAGACTATGGGACAATGTATTGATGAACTGAAGGAGATTGTTGGCAGGGCTGAGGGGATAACGTCCTTCAATGACAAAATCATTTTAATGGAGAACAAAATAAGTGAGGGAGATGTGGTGAAAGGTGGTAACATGATTAAGAGAATTGATAAAATGGAAAACAAAATTGAGTGATTGTAGAAGATGATGGGTAACATCGTTGAGCAGAGTTTCGCCGTTCTCAAGTCCTCGACTGAACATGTCAAGATACTTGTGGACAAGATGGAGCAAGGCAAAGGGGAGCAGGCACTCATGGAGGTTAAGGAAGATCATGGACCCAATAAAAGAACCATATAAAGCTTCAAAACATTGGAGGATCATAAGAACAAAGATATAGTGGAACTCAAAGTTTCCTCTGCTAATATGCAGATGTTGGCTGAACAGGCGGCTGAACTAATGAAGAATATCTAGCCATCTGTCTATTGTCTTGCTATGTTTTTGTTGTCCTTTTCCTCTCTGTCCTTCTTTTGATGGACTTGTTAGTTTTTTGGTGTTGTTGCACTATTTCCAATGGAACTTTAATGCTTATTTTGTAATCTTGCTGTAAAAGGTTTCGGGTCCTTTCAAAACCCACTTTTATATAATCAAAACAATTTTTCCTTAGAATAAATTATTAATATGGGCATGAATCCTTTAATAGCTACATAAATATTTTTCCGATGATGGTGTGTGTGTGTGTGTGTATGTGTGTGTGTGTGTGTGAGAGAGAGAGAGAGACTAGCGCTTGCTCCAAAAAGAGGTGCAAGGGTTATGCCGATGAGAAGTTATATTAGAGATAATAATTTGTAAAAAAAAATGAAGTAGAGGATTTGAGAAAAATGTTATTGTACAAAATTAAGAGTAATATGAAATGTCCACATAGGATTTTAAGGAGCTTAAAGTATTTTTTTATCACTTTTCAATTGGTTTTTCATTATCATCATTTTGATTAATGTTGAATGTGATGAGTATTTTTTTTAATACGTATCTTATAAGACTCTTTTATAAGTCAAATAAAATTTTGAAAAAGATTTTATAGTTTTTTATGTTTTCCTAAATGAATTATACTAATAGATTAGACTTAGTGTTAATATTAGGAATAGGTAATTTTATTTTATATAAGTATGTTTGACTTAGAAAATTATGAAAATGATTTAATATTGTATTTGAATACTGGTAAAAACTTTTTTTTAATGGGGACCTAAAACCTCTTACAAAACAGTTACAAAAGCTCAGTCATTAGAACCACCAAAAAGAGATAGGGCCCAGAAAACCAGCCCACCAACAAACCAAAACCAACCACAAAAAACCAGCCTATAACCTATTAACAAAAAACAAAACCCAACAAAGAAGACACAAAGAAAGAAGAAAACATTAAATAAAGGAACTAGGCATACTCCAGTAGAGTTGCCTCCATATCTTTTTTAGCCTTGGACATTTTAGTGATGGCTTCATTGAGGTTTGAGAGCTCCAGAATCCTCTCCTAGATCTTCTTATTCTTTGACGATCTGGTACATTTTCCAGGGCAAGAAGGATCCTTAGTGTCATTGATATCCTCAGTTTTAACAGGGGAACCAACATTCAAATCCTTCATGATGTTACTTATGCAGTCAACCTTAGTCCCCATAAATTCTTTGGTATCCATCATGATCTTCTTGAGATTGGTCTCCATCCTATCAATCTTATCCTGCATCAAGCCCATCTTCACCTCATCCTTGTTCTCCCTAGCTTTGGTTGTACCATCAAACCCAACACCCAGTTTTCCCTGAATATTGTCCACTTTAGTGGAGAGGGATCTGAGGTTGAGGCTCAATATTTTTATCTCATGAAAAAACCATTTGACCAGACAAAAGGAATACATGGACATCACCTTATCTATTTTCATGACACCAAAAGAAGGGTCAATTTTATCCTCCATATCTTCTTTCAGGAGCTGAACGCTCCTTTCCAACATATCAACAGTCTATAGGAAAGGGATAGTTCTAGAAGAGGATGAAATGTCCTTTTCCAAAAGGGTCTCCTTACCTCTTGCATCATTATCTTTTTTATCTGACATCTCCTCAATAGCCTTTACATTGTTTGGAGAAATGGGGAAATAACGGTCCACTGAACTGACATAGTCAACTAGGATAAGGACCTTCTGACCCCAAGATCATTCTGATCATTGATATCCAACACAACTTCAATGTGTTTATTCCCCTCTCCTTCCATATCACTACCGATAGAAAATAGGGAGTCCTTGTTGTCTTTCTTAGGATGTTTTGGAGAAACCCCTTTAAAATCTGAGAAACCCCTAACACTAGCCCCCTCTGACTCGGTTTCCATACCACTTTTCTTATCGATTTTCATTTTTTTAGAAGACAAGCCCTCCTTAACTTCTTCCTCCCTACCTCTATTGGCCAAGCTAATGGCAGACCCTCCCTCCAGGAGCTGGACAGGAGAAGGGCTAAGATCCACCTTATTTATAATATGCTCAACAATGAGAAGGATAAGCCCTTCATGCAGAATCTACTTATTCTCTTTTCTTTTATGTTCGACAATACCCTGTCAAAGGGAAGTAAGCAAATAAAAGGGGAAAGAAACCCTAACCTTATGCCTAAAATGAAAGAGAAAGATAAAAAGATAAGAATGGCCCCGTTTATACCTCCTATCAAGGGTTATGTACTCCATAATGGCCACCATTACCTTGGACTAGATTTCCTTGTAGCTAACAACATCATAGCACCCCTAGTGTCTTTGACCAGATTATTAGCTTTCTCTTCATCCTTAGGGAAGTAGTGAATAGTATTGTACGAGACCTTCTTGTCCTTGTAAAATTTCATCCCTTTCAAGTTAAGGCCTGAAACCTTAGCAATGAGATCCTTAGTAATTTTGACATCCATCCCCTCAATAGTAATAGTGCCATCCTTCCAACTGTCAACAAAATTCTTGGTAACCCCTTCATCAAAACCATGCAATTTCTCATTGTAAGTAGTAAGCCCTCCTTTTTGCATCTTTTCCCAAACCTCCTTCTCATCCTTCCACCTCTTGAAACTCTTAGGTTCATGACGATTCAGGTCCCGATCCATTCTATCATCAACAAGAGAAGGGCCACAATGAAACAACGAAAAAGACTTGAACGGGATGAAAATGATGAAAAAGAAATAACATGTCACCCCTCTAAAAAACTCCCATCTTCACATCTCATTCTTGGGAAAGCCAAAACTTTCCATAATGATATGGTAACCCTTATTGCATAGTTTTCTTATCATTAATGCTACGTAGATACTCCAAATCAACCCTCCTACTATGAATCTTGTCATATGCCACCTTCACTTTCAAATTGACATTAAGTTTACTACCTCCTTGCCAAGTCATGATTCCATCCAATTTGACAACTAGGTTAGCCAAGGTGTCAGCTGTCCCATTAGCCTCATGAAACACATGTGAATTAATTAATTCTTGTAAGGTTTTAATAATTACAAGAGCATCCTTGATAATAGCTTTGATAGTCCATGATAGTTTAGACTTACCCTTGATGCAATCTAAATTTTTTGTCAAATCACATTCGATCCACAATTTATTATATCTCGCTAAGTCAATATTTTTTAAAGTCTGAAGGAGACCCGTCACTTCTGCCACATGGTTAGACTATATCCCAATGGGGAGGGCTACCATAGCAATGCAGTTAGCGACATCATCCCTAATCATTCTACCACATCCAGTAGGACCCCGATTTCCTTTAGAGGCCCTGTCAAAATTAACCTTGATCCAACCCTTGGGGGGAGAAAACCATAAATCATTTTCCCTTGCTGACCTAGAGGCATTAAGGACTTTTTTAGGATTAAAACCAGAAAAAAAAACTCCAATTTCCATCCCATAGATGCCTCACAATTATCTTGGATACTTCTTTTTATTTTCTCTGCCACCACAGCCGGGGGAGGTGAGGTGTTTTTGAACACCCTGTCATTGCACTCCCTCCATATTTTCCAAATGACATGCCGAGAAAAATATTCCAGAGGTTCCTTTCAATACTGACATCGCATTTCTCCATTGGATAAAAACATCTCGCAGGCTGCCAACAAAAACCCAGTGTTAGTTCCAAATGCTAAGGACCAGGTTCGAAACTTCCCATGAATAAGGATAGGAAACAAAAAGGTGGAAAGAGGTTTCTTCCTCCTTTGAACAAAGGAATAAATGGTTAACCAACATCATCCCCCTCTTTTGAAGATTATCCAACGTAAGAATCTTATTCTACAAAACCAGCCAATAAAAAAGTTAATTTTATGTATCAATCTCTTTTCCCAAACCTTAGCCTAGAAAGGGGGTGGGTCCACCTAGTTCAGGAGGAGAGAATTAGTTGAGGAAATTGTATAGGATCTAGAAGGGTGAGCGGCCCAAATCAAGGCATCCTCCACCCTCGGATCAGGTTTCTGCACATTGAGATCCATCATCAAGAGTTTAAGACTGTGATCCACCCTTACCAGATCAACCCAAGACTGATTGCTCCAATAATTACAAACCCAAAGACCAAATATCCTATTTCATTCTTTTATGATGGGGTGGGTATCAAGGGTGGAGATTAGAGAAGATAGACAAATCCAGTTATCCTCCCAAAACTTAATACTGCAACCATTACCCAACAACCACTTCGCCCCCATGAGAGCAGTACTTTTAGCTTGCTAGATACTATTCCAAATAGAAGAACCCTCAATCCTAACATCGAATTCTGAAAAATCCATCATGCCTATGAACAAAAATAGGTACTTCTTAAGGATGATCTAGTTCCATTCCTTCTCCTCATCGTAGATCTATCAAATTTCTTTCGACAGTAAAGCACTATTAACCACCTTAATCGGAAGAACTCCCAAACCCCCTCATTTCAAGATTTTACAAACCTTGTCCCAGGCCATGAGAGCCAACTTTTTTCTATCTTCAACACCAGACCAAAGAAAGGTCCTTTATATTTTCTCAATAAGATCAGAAAATTTGGAGGGGATTTTGAAAAGAATCAAAGAAAAAACCAAGAGGCTTTGCAGTGAGGCTTTGAGGAGAAGGAGTTTACTAGCTTGACTCAAGAGAGCACCTTTCCATTTGGCAAGTTTTGTATTAAAAATATCCACTAAGTTGAGCTAAAAAGAATCAGCTGGCTTAAAACCTAGGGGGAGACCAAGATAGGTAGCAGGAAATTCCCCAATGGAACAACCAATCAACCTGGAAATATGAAGTTGTCTATCCATTGGAGTGTTAATGAAGAAAAAAGAGCTCTTCTCCTAGTTGATAGTTTGACTCGTGGCAAATGAGTAAAGGAAAAGGGAATTTTTCACATTCTTGGCTTTAGTGATAGAAGAAGATCCCATAATCACTGTGTCATCCACAAACTACTCATGGGAATAGGTATCCAAGGATGACGAAGGCTTAATTCCTTTTATCAGACCCTTCCCAACATAACTTTGAAAGAAACATCTAAGTAATTTGGCCAAGATAGAAAAAATAATTGGAGATAATGGATTACCTTGATGAATCCCTCTAGAAAGTTTGAAAAATCTAGATGAGGAACCATTAACGATCACCATCGTAGAAATAGTGCTAATAAGCTTGTTGACAAGCTAGATGAATTTATCACAGAATATAAATGCTTTGAGAACTTTCAGAAGAAGAGACCAATCCACCCCGTCATAGGCCTTAGAGAGGTCTAACTTCATAATAAAACTAGAATTCTAGGACTTATGACAAGAATGAATCATTTCATGAACCTTGATAATATAGTCCAAAATTTTCTGACCCAGAAAAAAACCACTCTGATGAGGAGAAATGACTTTTGGCAAAAGAGAAAGTAGTCTCAAAGTAATCACCTTGGAGAAAATCTTATAGATCGAGTTACAAAGACTGATAGGTCTAAAAGTGTCCATTGTGTCAACACAAGTTGTTTTAGGAGTAAGGATGATGAAAGTAGAATTCAGCTCCTATAGAAGGGTTCGAGAGCCAAAGAAATCCTTTACCGCATTACAAACATCCAATCCAACAAGATTCCAAAACTTCTGAAAGAAAAAGTGGGGATAACCATCCAGATCCAAAGATTTATCACCTTTGAAAGAGAAAAAGGATCTTTTAATCTCTTCCACTGAGGGGATAGAAACCAAAGATAAACTAGTTCCCTTATCTAGCAAAGAGGGTATGGAATCAAGGAGGAGAGATTGATAAGAACAAGATAAAGAAAATTCTATAGATAGTAGAGAATAAAAGAAATCAACCATGGCTTTAGAGATCTCATTATCTTCCCTAACATTACTAGAAGGGAGCCGAATGTTAGAGATTTTTCTAGAGGCCCTATGCTTAGAAGTAGTTATATGGAAGAAATGAGTGTTCTTATCTCCAACTTTTAGCCACAATGACCTAGATCTCTATCTCTAGTAGAGCTCCTCCTTTGAGATAATGCTATGCAGGCTGGACAAAAGAGATTCTTATTTGGCCTTCAAAATAGGGGAAAAACCATTATATTGAATAGAACAGTGGATGGAATCTAGCTCAGCCTTAATATAGATTTTGGACTTGAAGATATCCCCCAAAACCTATTTTCTCTAGGCTTTGATGTTACACTTAATGTGATTTATTTTTTTAGCCACTTTGGACATAGCAAAGCCCTGGATTTGGACATCCCACCACTCTTTAATTTAGATATCAATATTTGCATGGTCCAACCAAATCTTCTCAAAGAAAAAGGGAGCCCTTCTAGAGGTGGCCAGAGGATCCACCACAAAGGAGATGGGAAAATGATCCGACCCCACCTTAGTAAAAGAAGTTATGGAGTAGCAGAAGCTATCAAACTAGTCACCATAAATGAGAGCTCTGTCCAACTTGACCTAGATAAGATCCTTACCGATCCTTCTATTCGACCACGTATAATTCAAACCTTGAAGATCCACATCTAAAAGCCCCTATCTATTAATCATGTCCATAAGATCATGTCTACCATCAATCTGACTCTAAGAGTTCACACCCACAACTTTCTCAATGACAGACATAGGGGAATTGAAATCACCCATCAACAGCTAGGGAGAATCCAGAAAAGAGAGGCTATGATTCTCAATAACCTTCCAAAATTTATTCCTACTAGCCTTAGAATTAGGAGCATAGATGTTGCTGATAATCCAATTGAAGCCTGATCTAATGTGAACAAATTTAATACTAAGGATATTCTTATCCACATTGAGAATCTCACCTATAACATTGTAAAGGTTCCAAAAGACCACTAAACCACCAAATGCACCTTCAGAGCTACAACCAGCCACTCCTTCATTTTTAAAGATTTTAATTTTTTCCACTTTATCCTTCACCATTTTAGTCTCCTAGATAAGAATAATATCAGTCTTATGGTCTTTGACCAAGTTCCTCAAAATGTCCTTCTTATGGGGGTTATTCAGGCCCCTAATGTTCCATGATATTATTTTCATTTAAAACTAGGAGAGTAGGCATCATGGATGGTGAGCTGCCTCCCATATGCTATTCCCTTTCTCTTATAAATTTGTTGGAACTTCTACCTCTGGGCTTTGGTAAAGATATGACATCTTCCACCATGCTACAAGTGGACAGTGGACACTCCTTTTGATCTTGGAATAGAAGCCTTGGTCATGGGTTTTTAATTCCTTTTCTTCCTACTAACCTTTTGAGTCCAAGACACCTCATCTGTATTGTAGGAGAACTTAGCTCCACCTCTTTCTAAGGGGAAATCCTCTCTACTCCCCGATAAGGAATTAGGAACAAAGGATCCCTCCTCATCCTTAATTTTAGCTATTTTCATAGCGGAAAAGGAGACCCACAGAATTAAATGAATAGGTTGAGGTCCCAAAGGGGGACCAACAACCTCCAGAACAAGATCCACATCATCAAAGCTCATCTGGAAAGGAAAAATTACTTCCAAGGGAAGAGGAGGTGAGGACGGGATGGTAGAGTCCTCATCCACCAGGGGCAAAGGAACCAATGCCTTTGATATCATAACCATAGGGCTGAAAATGCCATTTCCAACTAACCTAACAAATTCTCCTTCCTCCATGGGTTCCAAAACTTCAGGGATCCCCTCACTTTCCTGATTCATACCCGAAGGAGGATCAACACAAGGACCCTTGGGGGCAGCACCTGTTGAATCCAAATGACCAGGTTTCTCCACCCAGATTTGTTTGACCTCCTTGGAAGGTATCCCATCTTTAGAAATAACCTTAGGTTCTTTCTTAGCCTTAAGAGGGCATGTTTTGGCCCAGTGGCCCATATTTTTACAATAAAAGTAGGCAAGTGGGAGAGACTCAAACTCCAGCTCCTGCTCCCACTTCCCCAACTTAGAGTTAATGGAAATAGACATCAGAAGATGATCAAACTGACATATATTTGCACAAAACCTTGCAAAAACCAATTTGGATTTTGTTGCCATCGAAGGATCAAGAGAGATTAGTTCACCACCAAAGGACGAAGCCAAACCCTTAAGGATCTCCTCGTTCCAATATTCTAGAGGAAGACTAGGGAATCTAACCCAGAATGGAGCTGCCATGAAGAAGTTGTCACTATAATCCCAGCTAGGGGACCACTTCCTAAAGTCCAAGGTCGTTCTACTGAGCATCCATGGTCCCCAGCGGAGAATGAGATCTAGATCCTCCTTATTGTTAAAAACAAAGGAAAGAAGGCTCCTGGGGATATATGCAATATCAACCTGACCTTTAAGCGCCCATTTCCTACGCACGAAGGACCACACAACTTCAATAATAGGATGGGGGCCCAAACATTTACCCACCAGCATAAGGTCCATGGAGGAAATCGAAGAATCCACTAGTGAATCTAGAACAAAGATGGAGAAAATGCTATTCTAGAAGTCCCTTATCACTTCAATAGGACAAGAGGATAAGCCAGATAACTTTTTCCCAACCAGGTCAGCCCACTTGACAAAAGGAGAAATGCCACCATCCTTCCCATTAGAAAATGATCCATTGTAACTTTCCCCACTAAGTGGGTCCCCAGGTAGAATCTTTCCAGTTGACTTCTCCCCTAGCAAAGAAGAACCGCCAGCATCAGAAACCATAGGTTCGGATAGAGGACCTAGGTTCAAATCATGTGGAGTGGAAAGAGGAAGTTGGTCCTTTAAGGCGATCGAAGGACCCAAAATAAAGGCCATGGAAGGCGCGAGAGGACCAGGATGGGCTTGGGGATTCCTAGATTCATCCTGAGAAGAACCTGACACCACCAGGTCAGACCAAACCCCATGAAACAATGGGGACCCTGAGGTTCCTTTCCCATAAAACCTGGCCTCTAGAGAAGACCCAGCCACAAAAACCCCACACCAACCACCATGACCGGCTAGAGAAAAGCAGGAATTTGAAAATTTTCTCCCACTTGATTGCTCGCCCATTTAAATGATTTAATATTGTTACAACTTATGTTTCTTCTTGATTTGTGTATGATTACATTTACATTATCATAGAAATGATTGAATATTGTTCTAAATTTGATTGTCTTAGACTTATTATTTAATGTTTAACTATAATTTCATAACATAGCTTGCTGAAAGATTTTTTTTATTTTTAATTTTCTTTGTCATGTATAATGGATGTAAGAAACTAGAAGATTTGTTTACATTTAGAAATATATGAAATTATGTTAATTATTTAAGACTTTTATTAGTTTTAATTTAATAAATTTATTTTTTTATAATATTTATGTATTCTTCTTCTCTTCATTACAGAATATTTATTATTATTAAATGAAAACAACACTTAAATTTGAATGAAATAAAAAAATTAACATATAATTTTGATGTTATGGATATACTTGTTAAAGTTTAAATTATAAGTATTTATTTATTCTGAAATCATTTTATAATTGAAAAATAAGTATAAAGTGTGTGTGTTTGTATACATATACATATTTAAAAAAATAAGAGATAGAGATGCAGATCCCATTAAACTGGGTCCTTGCCTCCCAGTGGGGGTTGCAACCCTTAGAAAGTAGTGCATCCTTCCTTAAGGAAAACGACAGCCTCTGAGGATTGCAGGCACATTTTTTTTCCCAGAAACAAAATTTACTAAACATCTTTCCCTGTCTTTATTTGCATATAAAAATTTATATAAAACCAAACATGTACTTGCACCTAACATTAATGATCACAACCATTTAAACCTGGCAAATTCTGAAAATTGTTCTCAGGCTAAATAGAAGGAAGGGTTTCCATGAATTTTGATCTGGGGTTTCAAAAGATTCTTGAAGAGAAATCAAGAAGGAAAAATGTAAAAAAACAAATAATAATAAACTACAAACTTTAGATTTAAACATTGAATAAAAACATTAAATGTAAACCTTCATTCAGATGCAACAAAGCACTTCTCTCCAAGTTCCATTTCTCCGCTACAATTTTCTCTCAAACAAAAATGAAACGTGAGTTTGAAAATAAAATATATTTTTCTATGAATGCCTGAAAAAATAACTGATTCAACAGTACTTCGGTAAATCGAATCAAAATAAAATAAAGTGAAATCATTTTGCATTTTAACTAGCTACAGAAGACCAAGATGATATCACTGGACATAACTTAATAAGATAAAAATCTCCCCGTAAGTGGGATCTGGCTTAGATAAAGTTTTATTCTTTGATGGTCTTAGACATTTATTTTCTTTTGGATTTTTTTTTATTTTTTATTTTTTGCACTGGCTTTTAGCGTGAGACACTTTTATAGTGGGGTGTTTCTTCCTTAGAAAAGTCTATCAGCTAAAAATATACATTTGAATTGGCTTATTAATAAAGATAATTATAATTTCCAAGTGAATATCAATCCTTTAAGAAGAACTTTCAATTTTACTCTTTTCAATACTAATCAAAAGTCTAAATGTTAACTTATGTAGTTGATAAAAAACAAGACTATAGATGAAGTAAGTGAACTTATTAACATTTTGAATGTACCTCCTCATATTAGATCATCTTTTCACACGAGCTTATTCTAAAATTCTTAGATAAATAAAAAGAGTTGGAAAGTTATTTCCTTACATGGTTTGCACAAAATGGATTTGTAGACAGATGTAATAGTCAGATTATTAAATTAGATTCAAAAGAGACTTTCCTAAGCCTTTCAATGCATAAATAGAGAAATCTATATAGAATCTCCATGTCTACCCTTCATGCCATGCACATTCTCCCTGATCAATGTAAATTTCAGCAACTCCATGTCTACAGAACCTAAGAACCTATATTTATACACACTGATATGTTACTATTCCCCACTATTTAATTCTAGTAGTGGCCTTATGCCTTCATAATACCAAATGAGCTTGTAGCATAACTAAGCCTAACTACAACTCCACCTAATAGCTAAAATTCCCATAGCAAGAAAATATATTGTTTAAAGTAAACTATAAAAAATGGAAACAATAATTTAGCAAATTTAAAATCTATTCAAAATGTACTATAAAGTCAAAGACTTGTAGTTCAATTGGCTGAGTACAATTAGTGAGGATGATGGTATGAGATATAGAAGTCATCTATCAAGGTTCTAAGTCTTGTAAGTGTGTTCAGATCAGCTTTGACCCCTAGGTGAATTTGACGGACTGGAACCCTATGAGTGGTTGTTTAGCCCAAATAGACTTATAATTTAGATGTATGATTACTCAAATCATTATAATTCCCTATATAAAGACATTGATGTGAGACTTTTATGTATGCTGCTGTATTTTCATCGAAAGAAAAAATAATATTAAGTATATTCAAATCAATTCATTATTTTAAATGCATCCACTAATCTTATTAAATTAAGTCAAATAAATTCAATTCATCAACTTATTCTATAATCTTAAATGTACCTGACTTGTGGTTGTTTAGTCCAAATAGGATTGTATTTTAGACATATGCTTACTTAAATCATTATAATCCTTATATAAAGATAGAGATATTAGACATCTATATATATAATGATGCATTTTTATTAAAAAAATTAATAAATAAGTAAATTCAAAGCCATTTATTATTATAAATACAACTAGTAATCTTATAATATTTATTATAAACTCAAATTCATGACTTCTTCTATCTGACTTCCTTCAATTAGTCAATAAAATGGTACTCATTCAATATAATTTAATAAAATGCAATCACACATATCAAAATAGATGTATGTAATCACTAAAACACAACCACGCCTATCAAAATTTATGTAATGAGTAGTACGTCTATAAGAATAACAGTGAAGCACCAAAAACCGAAGCATTCCCCGTTCAATTTCAAATATTCCAATCCTAAAGCAAAAGTTTCAAACTCTATCAATCTAATAGTACAAAATATAAAATTATACTATAAACTTGTTTTTTAAAAATATAAAATTAAATCTGTATAAAATTAAAATTAAATATGAACCTTTCACGTGATATACATATCGAAATGTTGTAATGTTACGGAATTGAGAATGCAGCAAAAATAATTAGAGTTAATGTGATTTTAGTTGTGGTGAATTAAGTGAAAACCGGAATTTCATCAAAGATTGGTCACAAAAAGAGCTTAGTTAGTGGTGGTCATCATTGTATACATTGGAATTATAAGACATGCCTACCTTTGTCTTTGTCTTCCTAAACATCATATCGATTCTTTTAATGTTTTCACATGTCAATATCAAATATAAGAAATTAAAAAAAATACAACTCCAATTACTATACATGTTTTCCTTTCATCATTATCTTTATTTTGTCATCCTTTTAATGTGTGCAAGATAAAGTATAATAAAAGAATGACAGCTTGAATTATTATGTATGCCTTCTTTTAAATTGATCGAGGGAAGACTTTAGTGTCTCCCCAATCTATACAATAATTTATGAAAATCTTTAGTTCATCAAAACAATTTTTAATATACTTGTCTTTATAAATTATCAAATAAAGAATTAATAATAATAAACATATTTATTATATTTTTATAATATAATTTTAATCAAAGATGCTATCATTAAATTCATGTTTGAATTTAAATTTCCCTTAAAATTTAAAAAAGAATGAGATCATTTTTATATAATACTGTACCATATTTTTTAGTAATTGGTTAAATTGGAAAAAAATATTAAGAATATTACTAGTTATTTCCATTTGACAAATGTAAAAAAGTTGGTTGCTTCTTGTTTTGAAATCACCTTTGTTTTAAGGATATTTCTAGTTATTTGTATTTGACTACTGTATAAATGTTGGCTGATTCTTTGGAGTGTAAGAAGTAGATTGTATCAGCCTATTTTCAAGTTGTTATTTTTAAATTGTTATAAGGGGGTTTTCAAAGGTTTGAAAGCACAAACATTTTTCTAGAGATTTATCTTGTGAACATGAAAGTAAAGGAAATAGTTTTTCATAAATTAGAGGGAATGTAACTATGTTTGGTAGATTGTTTGGCCAACCTTCTTATTCATCAAATTTTCTTCTGTAATACGGTCAATAAATTATAGATAGAAGTTGTTTAGTGAGAGAATTTATGGGCTCTTGTTCTAATTAAATTAAAATAGGATAGGGTCCAAACCTAACAAAAAGTAACATCAAGTCATACAATAGTTTGTAAGGAATTCATGAGTAGTGAATTCAACCAGTAAAAAAAATAACAAAAAGACCAATAACTAAAACTACTAGAGCCTAGAAATAACACACAAGAAACCAAGTAGATGTAAGATGAATTTCCTTCCACTCCTCATTGAGGTCCTTGAGAGTATCTAGAAAGGAAGTCTATTTGGGATGATGCATAGAAACATCAGGAACATGTCCCTCTTTGGACAACTAGGTAGAAATCAGTTGATTGTCCTCGCATTTACTCATTTTAGTCTTCTTGTACTCCACCTCCACCTGTAGAGTGTTGAAGGAAGAAGTTATTTTATCTATCATTTCCTTGTTGAATTTGACCATATTAGCCAATTTTTTGTTTATATAGGTTTGATTCTCTTTGACACCACCCAAGGCCCTAATCATTTCCTATTTTTCATCATCAAAGTGAATGAGGGATTTCATCTCTCAAATTTGGTCCTCCATTATGCCCTAGTTGTCCAATTTTGGTGTTAGTTCATCTACCACTTCCCACACATTAGCATCCATATTGGTGTTAGACCAGTCCCCAACTTTACTTTTGACCTCAACAATGGCTTCCAATCGATTGATTTTCTTTCTTGTCATGACTAATTCAGTATTTAACCACTTGATAATAGTGTTTTGATGGTTGTGGATAATGCATAGCTTGTCAACCTTGTTCGCAATTAGAGAATTATCAGAGAGATCATCATTGAAGTGGGGTTCTTTGAATGGGGAAAGGAAACATTAAGATGGACTTCAGGGTCATCATGGTACTTATGAGGCTTGTGAACAAGGGATGGGGATTTGGGGCTTGAACAAAAGTGTTGACATAGATTTTTTTAGGGGTCCAATCCAACCTAGTGGACTAAGAAGATGTAGAATCCTCAGACACAAAAATAATATTGATACCGAGAGCTTTATGCAAAGAATTAACCCTATTTGACCTAGTGGGGGGAGAAACAAAGGAAGATGGGGTAATCTTAGGACTTTGTGTTGGGTTTCTAAGATCCATAATCAAAGGCATGTTAGGGTTATTAGGGCCAACCCCTAAGGTTTAGGTAAGATGGAAATTATAAAGATGAATGATTAAACCCTAGTGGAGAGGGGGGACCCATGCTTGTTGGACTTAATGACTTACTAGAATAGAGATGATAAAATACAAAATGGAAAGTTGAGTTTGGCATTATGCCTTCAAGTGTGATAAAATTGATCAACACCAATGCCACATCCTTCCATTATCCTAGCATTGCTTCCTTGTCGAACCCATTGCTTCCTCCTTTTCAGAGAAATCCTGAAATTTAGGGGTTTCAATTGGAAGCAAATTTCGACCAGAATTCATTTGCACTTTTGATCGAAACCCCAAAACTTTCAAACAAAAGAATAAAATGACAAGGTTTCAATAAAATTTTGGTTTCAATCAAAACCTATTTTTTTTTATAAAAATGACAATGCAGTTTTGATGAGAACCCCTAACGCATGGGGTTTCGATTGAAACCACCCATATATGGGAGTTTAGTTAATGAAATCCCACTGTGAAAATGACAGTGGGGTTTTAGAGTATTCAAACTGTAGTGTGAGGGAAAGCAACTTTTGTCATTATTACACCAAGATTTTTACATGTTTTTTTGTGTAAAATTTGTAAATTTTTACATTAAATATTATTTGTTTAATACACACACACAATGTGTGTGTGTGTGTGTGTGTGTGTGTGTGTGTGTGCAGGATCATGGTATGCCAAAAAGTGGCGATGTGAAAAAGAAGTTCTGATTGATAGACTCTTTGAAAAACAACTATAACTTTCAAACAATATAACATTTTTGAAATCTTAAATATACATCCCATTATATGCTTCACCTAATAAAATAATATTAAACAATTCTTTCAATTTGATGAAGTTTAGACTAAGTTAAGGTGGTTAGACACGAGAGTTTTTATATTTAGGAAAATTTGTAGCAGAAAAATCTTAATTAATTATTTACTTGGAAAAAAAATATAAAAAAAAATTAGATCACATCCGGACATTATTCTACTACTTTATCTAGAATCTTATAAAATAATATTATCATTTGATTTTGTTTAATGTGGTTAGACATACACCTACTTGTTATCTTTCTAGTCTTGATTGATAAACTTATTGAAAAATAGCTATAACTTTCAAACAGTATAACATTTTTGAAATCCAAAACATGTGTCACATTCTATGCTTTTCCTACTACAATAAAAATAAAATAAAATTTCAATTTGATAAAGTTTACACTAAGTTAACATTGTCAGACACGAGAGTTTTTGTATTCTAGAAAAGTTGTAGAAGAAAAATCATAATTAATTATTTACTTGGAAAAAAATTACAAAAAAATATGTGTCACATCTGGACATGAGTCTACTACTTATATCTAGAATCTTGTAAAAAAAATTATCATTTGATTGTGTTAAAGATGGTTAGACATACACCTACTTCTTATTTTTTCCTGAAATTTTCTTACTATTAGATTGAAATTTAAAATATTCAACATATAGAATAATTATTTTCAAAAAAGGCCTAGTATCTTAGAAACTAAATTCAATTGTCTACAGATTCTCTCTTCTTACATATTTTTGATATAATATTTATAACTTTTTCAAATTTTTATGTCGAGTTGCCTAAACCTGATTTTCTAAATTTTCATTGCACTTAAGGGCCTAGTTTGGCATACCACGATCCTGCACACACACACACACACACACACACAGATATATATATATATATATATATATATATATATATATATATATATATATATATATATATATATATATATATATATATATATATATATATATATATATATATATATATATATATATAGTGTGTACATGTATATATGTGTATATAAATATATAAATACATATGTCTATATACATATATATGTATATATATATTTATATATTGAATACACATGTGTACATATATTTGTACATACGTATGTATACACACACACATACATATATACATACATACATACATGTACATACATGTCCATATATGCATATGTATATGTATATGTATATGTATATACATACATACATACATACATACATACATACATACATACATACATACATACATACATACATACATACATACATACATACATACATACATATATATATATATATATATATATATATATATATATATATATATATATATATATATATATATATACATACTTACATACATATACATATACATATACATATGTGTGTGTGTGTATATATATATATAATTTATGTATATATATATTTATATATATAAACATGTACATGTGTATTTATACACCTAGATATTTGTATATACATACATGTAGAATTTTTAATTTATTATTCATTTTAGCATGTACATGTACATTTAAATTTATTAATTGATTCTAATTTGAATGTAGATCCAATTTAATTATCTTTCAATGTTATAAATAATATATAAACTTCAACCTAGGGATTGACATTAAATTAAATCTTTCAGGTACACATATCTAGCTATATAGCTCTCTAGCCAAATATAATTAGGCATCATGGCATATCAGGCAATTCCCCCTTATAATCTATTTAGAAAAACTAATCGGGAGTTTGAGGAATTGAGTGACTTAATCAATAGTGGTAGTAACATGAGTGTTTATAAGAATAGCCATTAGTCTATTATTGATAGCCTGAATCATATTAGGGATGACATTAAGGGTGCTAGTGCCTATTCACCATCTACTATAGAGGATATTCTTGACAGGAAGAGGCAATAGGTTTGTGTTGGCTTGTCTCTTACTGATGTATAGGGTTTAGTGCCCAAAGAAACCCTAAAAGAGTAATGTTTCCCATTTTATGTGGGAAAGAATTATGTGAAGCGATACCAAATGACTAGATGTCAAGATCCTGCTATGGCTTCTTTGATATACCCACTCTTTCTTGTTTCTCATGGTCATTATCCAAATAATGACCAAATTCTACTATATTTTGCACAACAACTTTATGTAGAGGTTCATTTAGGGAAGGTTGTGAACTACATCAATTATCCATCATATCTTGGATAGGGGCATGGTAGGCTTGCTTATAGAGATACTTATCATTGAGATGATCAATAGTTACCATCAAATTGGGTCATTGTTGGTCAGAGGGAACTTGCCATTTCTCCTATGTTGGGTCTTGTCGTTGATGAGGTTGTTCATAGCACCCAGCATTGAGGAGCAATTGATAGAGTTGGGGGCATTGCAACAACGACTACTTTGATATCTAGTAATCAAGTTGGATAGTATTTGATGAATTGAAGTTGATGCTAGATATCATTAGGTGGAGGATCCTCTGGTAGTATCTCAGATGATTTTATAGTGCACCGAGCATCCCTTCACTTTCTAGCCTAGAGGAGCTTATAGGAGATGTGTCACATGTTACATTGACTAGTTTGGATGAGGATCTTTATTGCAGAAGACCATCATATCCATATATCAAATGTTAGTGGTCATGTGGGTAATATCAAAAACTCTTAGCCATGTCATTCTCACCACCTAGATTGTGGTCGCAATGGTACACACCATCAGGATCCACCTATCGGCTACTCTGTTGCTACAGAGGGAGAGGCACATGGTACAAACCCTTATGTCGGGGTAGTGCACTAGTCCTCTAACCTTGGCCTTGGGGATGTTGACTTTAGCATGACAGTGACAAGTTACATGGATTTGTTGACATGTGATGATTAAATCTCATGCCATCTCAATTGCATAGTTTGTTGCATTCATCATTATTAGGATGAGTGTTGACTAGTCATATAGCAGATGCAGAAATGAACATGGATGAGGCCCAACAGAATCTTGATATTTTGGTCAACACAATCAAGGCTAAAGAGTCTAATTACTATTAGACTCCACTATCTACACAGGTAAATTTTATTTTTAATGTATAATAGAAGTTCATGCTATAAATTTACTTTTTAACTAGATTCATAATGTTTTTAGGGGGAGATGCCTCTTGTTACTCCTACCTTGAGATCTAATCATGTATGTCGGTGAGACTCACTTGATGATGTAGGTGCCAGTGGACAAGTGAATTTTAAATTTATGCATGTATAAATGTATACATACTTTCTTTTAAATGATTACATTTTATATGCATTTATTTCTTATATACATATATATCACTTTCTTTGCAAGGATCGACACATTCTTCACAACATGATAGTCACTCTAAGGACCACTTAGTGAGGAGCCATCACGATGAGTCCCACAGTGTCGATCCATCTAGCTAGTCATTTGTTTGTCTATTTTATAGGTCCATATAGTTTGACCTATACTTTATACATGTTACATTTGTTGTTATTTGATCTAGGAATTATATGTTCAAGACATGCTACATTTTATCTTATTTGATCTCTAGACTATAGATGTTTGACATGTTACATTTCATGTTATTTGATCTCTAGACTTTATATGTTTGACATGTTGTTCCATGTGTTATATATATGTATACATGATCTATTTTATATATGTGTGAAGTTTTATTAGTTGGTAACAAATGAATGAATGAGATTAAAATTATATAATATTTTTCAGAACAAAAAAATTAAATGTCATTGTTTTAATTTTTTTAATGTTATATAATAGATTGATTGTATACAAGTGTACCTCTCAAATACCATACAGTATATGCTGCTATCAGCTTAAACATTGAATCTCATTGGTACAAATGCTAATATTTATACTATCATTAATTATCCATACTCATTTATGTGACTTCTTTCTAGGTGGTGACAAAGGAGCTATGTAACTAGGCAAATAGTAAAGAAAGTTGCAGGTGTATGTGCCAACTCCACATTAGACTTCCCCTAAACAGGCAGCCTCTAAAGCAATTTGCAGAAGTATTCAGTAACTCTTTCAAAGCTCTACAATTCCCTCCTTCAATGATTATAATACAATTCCCTGCGGAGGAGACATTTTAAAAACGCATTTGTCCTACTGTGGGCCACAATCATGTGTAGATTTTCTCAACTATTCAACGACAAATATGAACTGACAATTGGCTTCAGTACAACGAGATTTTAAGAAAATGCATGGCAAACAATACAATCTACAAAACCAAACAAATCAACACGCTAAATAAAATATCGAGCAGGTCAGTTCTCAACGCCAATGCACACAACAGAAAGAATAAAAACAAGCTTTCTGTCTCTTCACGAGAAACTTTTACTCCCATTCAACATTGCTCGGAATGTTGAAGAAACTGTCAAACATGACATAAAGTTACATTTTATCAATTCCGATTAATTTGATAGACCCACCGAGAAGACTATGAATCGGATTGATAGAGAAAAAGGGAGTGAGTATGGAGAGTCCACCATAGTAAATGAAAAGGATAGCCAACGATAATAATTAATGCATCCTATTAATGAACACTTTATTTATTTAACTCAAAACGAGGTAGACGTGGAAAGCAAAAGCTTACAAAGGATTTTGATGTTATTCTGCATTCCTCACAAAAACCCAATCTTACCAAGGCGGCTACTGTTCTCAAAGTCTATTAATTATTGCCAGCATCTTCTCCTTTTTATGTCTTCTTGTTTGGAATCGTGCATAAAACAATCACTAACCATCTTGCAGCAAAGACCTTATTTCATAGAATTACAGGCCTTTGTGTAGAATTACATAGCCTGCAATGGATCCATCCACCTGGGAAGAGCAGAAGCATTATGATACTGATGACCTAAGCCAAGTGCAACATGAACAAGTTGAGAAAAACATGTTTTCTATTGACGAAATAATAGAAACATATGTTGGGGGTTTTGGACCAGCTCAGTTGTTCCAAGTGGTGATTGTTGCCTTGGCTTGGGCATTTGATGCTCAGCACACCTTTGTCACCATTTTTACTGATGCCCAACCTTCATGGCGCTGCACTAATGCCACTCAATTATCAGAAACAGAAATATGCACTGCACAATCATCAATATGTGGGATGGACCCATCACTCTGGGAGTGGGAAAGAGGAAAACAAGTGTCTGTCATCTCACAGTGGAATCTTGTTTGTGCCAACACCATCCAAGCAGGCTTTCCTTCTCTGTTTTTCTTCATGGGATCGCTACTGGGTGAGTTTTTAAATTATTTATTAAGGATCTCAAGGCTCTTCTTCAGCATCAAACAAGAACAGAATCAATAAAATAGGGTCTTTTAAAGTGTAAAAGTAGGATCTTTAAGTGTAAAAACATACGAAAATCTAAGACAAAGGAGGTTTTTGCAGGTTGTATAATAGTAGGACCGTTGGCAGATTCTTGGTTGGGTCGTAAATGGACTCTGGTGCTTTCCACTGTGATACTTTCATTGATGGGCTTTTTAACCTCTGTTTCACCCAACATTTGGGTCTACTCTTTTTTCCGAGCTCTCACTGGTTTTGCCAGATCCTCCGTGGGAACTTATTGTCTGGTTCTCTCTACTGAGCTCGTTGGTCGCAGATGGAGAGGTCTCATTGGTTTTCTTGTTTTTTTCTCCTTCACCCTCGGATTCCTCTCACTTCCAGCCCTCGCCTACCTTACCAAAAATTCCTTTTCCTGGAGAAGCACTTACATCTACATCTCCATACCTCCTCTGGCATATTCTTTGTTGCTGCTCCTTTTCGCTTGGGAATCCCCGAGGTGGTTACTTCTCAGAGGCAATTCCAAAGAGGCACTGAAATGTTTAAGAAAAATAGCAGAAAGGAACGGAAGAGAACTGCCACAAAATGTAGAGATAGAAGACTGTATTGCAGAGAGCCGAACAGAGTCTTCATTATCTCTGCTCTGGACAACTAAATGGGCTCGCAGAAGGCTTATGTCAATAATGGCTGTGGGCTCTGGCATGGGGCTCATCTATTACGGAATGCCCTTTGGAGTCGCAAGTTTGGACTTCAATTTATATCTGAGTGTCACATTTAACGCTCTCTCAGAGATTCCAGCAGCCATTTTCTCCACTATTCTTGTTGCTAAGTCTGGGCGTAGAAGAGCAATTCTCCTGTTGACACTAATGAGTGGTATGTTCTGCTTTCTGTGTGTGTTTTACTCAATGGGTATACCAGATATTCCCAGTTCAACTGCAGAGAGAAAGAATTGGGCACAAATAATTGCTGAAGTGGGAGCTTTCTTGAGTGCAGTTACAGGGTTCAACGTGATGTTGGTTTATTGCTTGGAATTGTTTCCATCGAGTGTTCGAAACTCGGCAATGTCAATGTTAAGAGAGGCCATCTATGTAGGGGGGATTGTGAGTCCAGTAATTGTTGTGATCGGCCGCAGCAACGCAGCTATTTCCTTCTCTCTATTTGGAGCTGCAATAACTATAAGCGGTTTGTTTGTGTTGGGCCTTCCAGAAACCAAGGATCGGCCTCTATACGACACTCTGCGAAATCAAGAATGTCAGGAAACCCTCCTTTCAAACTCACCTTTGCTTCCATAGCCACTTCAAAGGATATTTCTTGTTATTTGTATCTGACTACTGTAAAAAAATTGGCCCTTTCTTCCATAGCCACTTCAAAGATATTAAGTTACTGGATATTTGTATTTGACTGCTGTTTAAAAGTACGCTGCTTTCGTGCAGTGTAAGCAGTAAATTGTAGCAGGGCATTTTCAGGTATTTATCTTTGTGTTGTTTCAAGGGTTTTCCAAAGGCCTGAAAGCACATCATTTTTGTAGAGCTTGTCTTGTCAATTGGAAAGTTAGAGGTAGTGTAACTGTGTTTGGCCAGCCTAGAATTTTCATTTTCTGTAATACAGCCACCGATGTGCTCTGACTTTTTCTCATTGTATAGTTTTGTCCAATTATTGACTGAACCTTCTTAAAGCTATTTTGGAGAAACATTAATTGATCCTATACATCATTTTAGGCACGCTAAGCTCATATGGTGCACTGATTGCCTTTTTGCTAGCATTTTTTTCCATTATTAATAGGTTCATAATGAAGTGGATAATTTGTCATTTTATTCTCTGTTCTCTCTTTATGCCCTTTTCAAATGATTCTTTTTCTTTTATAGAGTGGATCGTGGTCTTTCATCTTGAGGCCTGTCCTCTTGTAGGGGGGCAATCTCTATGTAGAGATTAGAATATATTGGAATTTTTAATTAATTCAAAATAAATAATAGTTATGTGTTTTTTAAATTAATTAAAAATTTAGATAAATCGTATATTTTGATTTTCACATATAAAAGTGTGATGGAATTGTATCTCATCGGTACATGAAAATAGCATATCATCTTGGGCTATGCATTTATTATACTTGTATATTGATGGTTTAAGATGTTCTTATGTTTTGGTTTTGATTTTTTTTTTCAATTTCTTTAAATAGCTTATATTTTAATTATGATTGGCCCTATTTTAGTAGGATTTTTGTTTAGCTAAGTGGGAGTCATGTTTCTCTATCTAAATTTTAGTTCATTTTATGCATGTATTTAATCTTTTAAAAAACAAGTGCCATGTAGTGACTAGTACTTTGTAATTAATTATAATTTATGTTTATATTTAAAATAATATTTTTAAAATAAAATAAAAATATAAGTTATAAATAAGTTGTTGAGTAGATAAATAATTATTTTCTTTTCTTTAAAATTTGGTTAGCATAAATTTGAATAAAGAAATGTATAATAATCATAATTTATATGTTATATGTTGAATACTTAATAATTAATAATAAATATGGTATACAATATTAAAATTTTAAAATAGTTGTAGTTATATAATAATAAATAAATAAATATAATATTATATATTAAATAATTTTTAATAGAATTAGAGCATATAAAGATCCAAATGGGTCATTGTTCACAAGGTTCATTTTATTGCTAGGTCATTATTCTTTCATGATGTCTTACCATACACCCTAAATGCTAAACCCTAATTGCTAGACCCTAATTGTAAATGACAAACCCTAATCCTAAATGTTAACGCCTAAATCCTAAGCTAAATCATAATCTTAAATGCTAATTATTAGAAAGTGGAAGTGGAAGTGGTAGTGCATGAAAATAGCATATATCATTTAAATTAATATTAAATTTAAATATAATATAAATATAAATATAAATATTTGTTAGAGAAAAGAAAAGTTGACAAAAGACATGCATGAAAACATTATTCCTTACATATTTTCACAAAAGACATGAAAAGTTGACAAAAGACATGCATGAAGACTCTATTGTTGCACTATTTCCATAATCCCCATGCTACATAAGGAACCATAGAACTTTCAAAACTTGATTAGAGGTAAGAGATTTCCACTGAGAAATAAAATCTAGGATAGAAGAGGGGAAATCCCAATCCACATTCCAATGCTACAAAATAAGACTCCAGACTTCTTGAGCTTAGGAACAATTTATGAATAAGTGAGAGAGGGATTTAGCATTAGAAAGACAAAGAAAGCATATATTAGGTTTTTAAAAATACCTCTCGTATAGAGATTGTCAAGCGTCAACACCTTATTTTGAAGTGAAATTCAAAAAAAAATATTGACCTTTGGGATGAGGTCATTCAACCACACTCCAATCCAAGGAGGGGGAGGATAAATGGGAAAAAGTGGAAAATATACCATTGAAGTTCAACCAAGAAAACACTTGAAGAGTAATACATCCAAACCATCATGTCCTCCATAGTCTGTTGATTGATCGTGAAAGAACTCAAAGATACTTGAATAGGAAGCAGGTCATTACTTGTGGTAAACAGGTTGACCCAATAATTTTAATATAGTAATTATCCAAAAAATCCCCAAAAATGTTAATAAAATCATCCATCAATAGTTAAAAGATGGGGTTGTTACATAGTAGTTCATTGTCATATTTTTTATTATCTCAGTAGGTATTTTGAAAGGGTCTCGAGCCTTTTACAAAGAAGGTTAAAGCATTCAAATAAATATAATAGAAAATAAAAACAAAGAACTATAAAAGACCAAAGGCCAAAGTCAATTGACCTTGCAGCATAGAGAAACAAAGGCTATAGGTTTTAATACGTCTCACAAAACCTTCACATATAGTAGATCTAACTAGCTAGAATAAATAGAAACAAGATGGCACCAAAACCATCCTACAACTAAACCTCCCAAGAAAATAGAGGCAAGAGGAAGAGGAGTTTTCCGAGGCTCCCCAAAACTTCAAGTTTGGTTTTAAATTGGCACCCAAAACCAACCAACTACACCTTACAAAAACTCCTGATAAGAAAACAACTCCTTGCCTATGAAGCTCCTCTCCACCTCAACAAGAGAGGATCCCACCTTGAAAGGAATAGTGGAGGAGAGGATAGCTAGAGCGACTTATAGAAATAGAGAAATAGAGATAAGGAGATTGATAGATAAAGGGAGAGGTAGAGAGAGAGAGATAATGGTAGAGATAGAAAGGGGGAAAGATATAAAGAGATAGATAAGTTTAATTTCTATTTTATATTGAGTATGTGAAAGGTGGTTTGAGTGGTGTAATATGTGTGATAAGTTATTTTTATGTTTAACCTTAAAAAAATCAATTGTGGGGTCGGTATCTATAGATATTAAGATCATTATCTAGTTTTATAATTTAGAATTAATCCTCTAAATAATTATTTAAAAAAAAGATGAAAATAAGTAATGGTTTTGAAATCATTTAAAATTGCAATAAAGAATAGGTATTCTTTTATTTCAATTATCATGGAAAACATAGAAAAATCTAAAATGCACAAGAAAAAGAAAAGAGAATATTTTGAAAGATTATCTAAATACAAAATATATGCAATCTTAGGTTTTCCTAACAACTCTATTAGGGCTATGGATGCCTAGTTGGCAATACAAAATTTTTAGTCTCTATTAAGGTGACATCCTTCTCAAGGATATGGATGCTTGCTGGTAGTAAGGCTCTACTCGGTTGGCTCTAGAACAAACCTCACCTATATGGCTTAACAAGAAGGTAGAAATTACTTTACCTCCTTAATTGAGGGAAGACTAAACTCAAAGCACACACAAGAATCTACATATAATGCTATTTTTATTCATTATATTATTAATTCATCTTTCCAATTGTTGTGGTTGATATATTATTGGTTATCAACTATAAAGTTATGGCCTGAAGCCTAAAAGAAGAGCATCGACATATCTCTCAAATCTGAAGTACTCCTATATTTGTCTTCTATTTGGTATGTCATGTTTCTTGTCTGATTCATTAGAGAATGGTTGTTTTGGATAACCTTCTATAGTACTTCTCTCTCTATTTCTCCTTGCAAGATCTTTTTGTGGCTATCCTCTACTTATGTATTCCTTAGTTTGACTTGCATTTTTGTGTAAGGAATTTCCTTCCCCTTTTGATTAAAAATAAGTGTCTAAATTACTCTGCTTTGTTTGATGGAAAAAACTTAATGCAATCTTAAAAACTGATGACTCACTATTGATAGTTGATCATAGAGACCCAAAGTAAGTAGCTAGCTCTTCAATGCTCACCAAATCATTTTCACTGCACAACAACAGTTCTATGTTCTCTCCCAGTAAGCTGAGATCCCTTGAGAGACATCAAAATAGTAGATTTGATATACACAGGTTGGCTTTTTTACCTTCACCATTAGTAGGTTAGTCGTATTATGTGCCCATGAAATCCTTCGTAGAACAACTCATCTTTTAATTATACACCCCCTAATTAGGTTAGACATTTGTTAGTTAGGAAGGATTTCAAACACTTCCACTTGAGGCTTCCCCTCAAAAAAGTTCATTGGGGTGAAACGTATCTCGCAACCAATCTCACATCATAATGGGACCTTCAAGAATATGCCATATCATGTGATGCTCATGTCTATCAGTAATTTATATTAGTTCACATCTAACAATAATTTATACAAGTGTTGAATGACATCCAGTTGGCTAATTTATGCAATTATGACCATCTTCGTAAAATATTTCCATGATTTCCTTTTTCATCCATAGCTGGAAAGCATGATATGAATAATGAATAAAAGGTTTACACTTTCCCATGTCCTACTAAATTGATAAACTCATGCCTAATTTTTTGGCATGCCCTTTGATTATAATAGAAAAATGATCATTCTAGGATTGATAAAGGCGAACGTTTGTTGTTATAAAACCCAATGGCATACATTGTATTGGGGGTTGGTTTTTATTAGGTGGGAGATTGAACTCTAATTCAATTCATTTAGAAATGATGGTAGATTTACAAAGATTCTAAATTAATGAAAAAATGATTGCATGGCTTTTTAGCCAGAGGTGTATATTGTAACATTTGTATCTTGGAGTTTTTTCTCCATCCTTGGCATGTTTTCTATTAATGACCATGAGGATTGTTCCTTTGCTACCTTTATTTTTTTTTCTATCAATGTGTCATGTGCTAATCTTTTAGGAATCTGATCCTTTTTTCTTATGTTGGTGTGATTTTTATTTTATTTTTGTAGGTGTATCTATGGTCATGAATATTTCTTTCTCCTCACAATGTACATATAACAAAAGATAAATTGTACCATTTAAAACATACTCCTCAAGAATATTTATTTTGGGGGTCATTTTTCCTTTACTTGATCCTTAGATGAACCATTTTTATCTAGAAGAAAGAACCAATTATTGGTGCCTCTTTTTCATCCTTTGTTTAGGGATATTGTTCTTATACCATGTTAATGGGTATAGCTATTTACACTTTCCTTAGGATTTTTGTTTCTTTATTCACACCCCTGTAGGTTCTTCCCAAGGCTGGAATCTAAATATTTGTCCATATGTCACTTGGACTTTGGCAATTTATTCTCCCATCCAACAATGTAGGGTTTATTGTATAACATGTCTTTGTGGATAAGGCCATGAATCTCTAATTAGGTATGGTAAAACCTCTATAAATGTCATCTTACACATTCTTGACACTATCCTAAAAGCTCCATTTTGGCATTTCACCTCCCTTAGCTTAGTTTTCTTGTGAAAGGATCTTTCCCCTTTCCCCCAAACCCCTAACATGAAGAGTTAGTTTCTAATATGTCAAAGGTTGTTTCACTGGGTGCAATTGTCCCACTTTTTTGAAACTTCTTGATTGGCTTTATTTAGGCATGGGCCTCTTAGGGATCAACACATATCTTTTAACATTTTTTTATTTCAATGAGATTCTTGAACTACCTCCAAAAGATCAAATTTGATGATTTCCCAAAATTCCTAAGAGAATTCAATAGGAAAACCATCAGGGCTTGATGCTTTACTTTTTTCATGTGAAACACAATCTCTTATAACTCCTTCAAATAAATGGGGTGGATGAGGACCTCATTCATCTCTTTAGAAACCAAAGAGGGGATGAAAAGTTAAGAATAGATATTTCCTCCTCCAAAATTGAGAGAATGTCCGCACAAAAAAAGATGAGAAGTACTTTATGTTTCTATATAAATCTCACGTCTTCAAGAAACTCAAGTACCCTATAAGGAAATTAGAGTTGTAATAGAATTCCCATATCTACAAGCCTTAACAGAGTTATGGAAAAAGAAGTGTTGTTATCCTCTTCATAAAGCCAATCAACTAGAGTTTTTTGCTTTCAAAAAATATGTTCTTACAACTCTCATTATTCTACTTCCTTGAGAGCTAAGGATTCATCCCTACTAGGATCCATAGTCAAGTATTGATCATGAATCAAACAACTAATATTCTCCAGCTAACATTACATGACCATTTTCTAAGAGTGCAAGTTTCTAAACCATTATTTTTTCCACCTCTTGAGCCTATACATCACATACTAAAGCCTTTGAAAAAATGAGAACATCATTGTAACATATATAGGATTCCCTTCATGCAACCAATCAATCATAAGATCCTAGAGAGAACAATCCTACAAGCACATGATTTGAATCTCAAAAGAAGGATTCTTGGATATCCCAAATGAAATAGTTGAGAATTTGATTTTCCAGTGATCTGAACCCCTCCAATCCAATATTTCAGAGCTAGCGGTACACTTATCACCTAGCTAGGAGTAGAAAATAATAAATATATCAAGCCTTTCAAAAAGAGCGTCTACCCCACTTCTCTTATTATTCTATGTGAAGATTTCATTGTTTGGTTTCTCATGAATTAAGTTCAAGAAATCAATATTAGCTCTACAAAGATTAGCAAAAGCAAGTAGTCTAACTAGGTCTCCTCTTTTTTCCTCTAAACTAGAAACTGCATTAAAATCTCTAGCCATAATCCAAGGGATAAGGAGAGTCAAGGATCTAACAAATCTAATGTGAGACCAAAGTTTTGACTTGCCCAATAAATCCATCAGGGCATACACATTGGAGAAGAAACATGATTCCCCCGCTTCAAAACTAGAATAAAGTAAATAGATGGAATAGAAACTTGAAATTAAAAAAGGATTAATCTTTTTCAAGTTCCAAAAATAAGCCACACCACCATAATTACCATGTTCTCTCACACATTTCCAATTACTAGGAGGCCATATCTTAGGAGCTTTGTTTAACAACCCATCAATTGTCAACTTAGTTTTCCAAAAAAAGATAATATTAGGAGAACGAAATTCAACCAACTCATGAATAGACTTTTTTCTCGAGATGCTATTCATACCCCTCATATTCTAGGAGATGAAAATATTTTGTAAGTTTGGGAGAAGTGAAAATCAATGGTTTTCACTGATCTAGATTTGACCAAAGTCTCCCCATTAACTTCACCTCTGGATCTATCTTACATCTTGACCTTGTGGATTTCTCTAGAGGGATTTTCTTAAGGGGTTTTTTATTTAAACCCAAATCTTGCAAAGTATTACTACTCTTACCATTATCTAAGTTCTTGATTGTGAGGAGAGGCACTGAATCTACCCCACCAATATTGTCCTTGTCCACAACAATTCCACTTGGGTTGGGAACAACTAGACTCTGAGTAGGTAAATGTGTTTCCATCTACCTATTCTCCTCATCCTTCATCAATAATTTTAGATTCTCCTTCCCTCTGTCCTTTAAATGTTACTCCCAAGGATCTAACACTAGAGGCCATGTCAAATAGAATCCCTTCCTCTTAGAGTAGATCATCAAGAGCCTCAAATCTATTGAATGTTGCATCAATATGTTTGTCCTTTAGAGCTCTCTTATGACCTCTCTCTTTGTTGCAAGAATTGTAGGAATAAAACCTTCCTTATCAATAGTCCGTTTAGACATAGGATCTTTCCCTTTGTCCTTGTTAGGAAGAAAGATAGAAAGAGCATGCAGATTAGGAGTGGAATAGCTAAAATAGGGCATTCCCTTTGTATATTCTCATACTCATCAAAAAGTTGACCTCTAAATGGTAATGTCTCATAGTCAAGCTATTGTATCTAGGATCAGAACCCCTCACAAATTTCCATATAAACTGGAAATGGATTATTTAAACTAATTTTGATGCAAATTTACACAATAGAAATTACTTTTCTATCCATATTTTGTGTAGTTAAACTAACTGGTTTGCCGAGCAAGAGAGCAATTTAGTGAAGAATTTCACTTTTCTAGAACTTGAACAGAAGCCTGGAGAGGTGTACCCAATCTAGGACTTTGGAAGGAAGCTCCTTAGCAGAATTAAACTCCACATGCCAAGGTTTAATGAAAATCCCAGCTTTATTAAAGAAGGTCTACCCTCAAAGGTTTTTTCTCTATCTGACGTGAATGAGAAAAAAAACTAGAAAATAATTATTTTTCTACTAATAATATCTCCATATCTCCATCAAGATTGTAGACGTGAAGCCCCATGATTCTAAAACTGGTAAAGAAAGTGTAAAGCCCTTAAATTTACAGATTAAAGTGTGATTATTCAAATATGAGATGTCTTCTGAGACAATCTCTAGCTAGATCACTAAAATAGGATGATCCTAACTTCTAGCTAGACATCTGTTCACTTTCTTAATACCAAAGAAACTCTTAACAATTATTGATTCCTCTCCTGATAAGGATCTATTATATTTCTTAGTTCTATTAGCATGTAAAGACAAGGATGGTTCTAAAATAATCAAAGCCTACAAACCCATCAAATTTGAAAAAGAACCATATTCTACCATGGCACCAACAACAAACAAACGAGGAACCATTCTCCATAGAAAAGAGGGAAAATACCCCCTCAGAATGAAAGGAAACTCCAAAGGAAGAATAAGCGGAATCTAATCCCAACAAGCCCGAAGATGCAAGCACAAATCAAATGGAAGCAGCATAGTCTTTTTTTTAAATGCAGTGTTTAGTACATACAAAAACCCAGACAACTAAACTAGAGCCTTTCCCAACAATCCCTACACCAGCTGAACCCCTCGTTCAGCTACAAATCACCATAATCGTAATAAAATCTAAATTTAAGATTATTACTTTTATTTAAAGTTTATATTTTATCTCAATATTCATCCTAAAGAATATTTTAAATTATTATTTTATTTTATATTTATCATAATTAATCAAAAGAAAATATTAAGAATTATTATAAATAAGAAATGATATATAAGAACATGAATTTGTAAGGAGAATAAAAAAACTTAGAAGACCACAAAGAATTGTTGTAAAAAACTCTAAAATAACTCATAAATTTGAGAATCAATAGGCAAAATTAGTGATTCTAAATTGATTTAAAAAGTTAGTATTTCTTTTTTCTTAAATAACTTATAATATTTTAAGTTAGGCTCTATGAACTGTTATAAAAACTCTAAAATAAAGAACGAATTCAAGAATCAATAATTTAACTCCAAATTTATTAAAAAAAATTAGTATTTATTTTAATAAATTATAAAATTTAAATTAATAATTAAATTAAAAAATTTCATTTTAAATTTTATACAACTTAAAAAAATTATTAGATCAATTTTCTAAAAAGTTGTTTAGATTTATTAGATATATATTTAAATTTTATATATATGAATTAACTTTTATGCGGTAATTTAATTTAGAATTAATGAATTTAAGTTTAAAACAAGTGCCACGTAGTGGCTAGTACTTGCATTTAATTATGTAATTAATTATAGTTTTAAGTTATATAATTAGTTGTAGTTTTAAATGTATTATATATAAAATTAGTTTATTTTATAGTTTATCTAATATAATATTATAATAATTTTATGGTTCAATTGAAATTTATCTAATATATAATTATAATTAACTTTATAAACCTAGAAATATGTTTAAATTTAAATTTTTCAATATTTTCATTTAGCATTAATTTTTTTAAGTTAAAGTTGTGAAATAAAAATCGCATAATATATTTTTTTACATAAATAGTATTTTAATATATAATTTAGATATAATCAAATTTAAAATAAATAATTTTGAAATATGAATAAATATATAATAGTATATTATTTATAAATATATAATACTATTATATTATATATAATATATTTTTATTTATATTATAACATTTTGAAAAGAAAAAGGTGACACTTATGAACTAAAAAAGTACATAGAATATAGTTTTTAATTTAAAAAATATATTAATATATAACTAATATAAAAATAAAAATTTTAATCAAAACTTTCAGGAAAGTATTTTAAAAATAAAGTATATTAACTCAAATAAACATTCAAAAGGTTGAATCATGTAGCTTTGACGGAGGTGATGCTATGTGGCAACAAATATGATGGATTTTTGTTATTTATACACATGAAAAATAATTTATAAAATTTATAAACTTAAAAAATATATATAACTTATAACTTAAAAATGGAATATGGTGAATTGTCATTGGTGCAAAGAAGGTATTTTAATGACTAGTTAATGCTAAGAATTCATAAAATGATGCAATAGTACTTTTCCTACCAACAAGTACTAATAACTATGATCATATACTTATTTCATATTATCTACTTAATAATGTGAATTTTAGTGATAATATGTCATATTATGTACATAAACATACGATCAAAGTAAATGTAAAGATTTTTCTTGATAATTGTGTAGCGTACATTGAGATGTGTTGTTAACAAATTGAGTGAATGCTATTGCTTTAGGAAATCGTATTAAAAATCACCAACCTTAAACTATGTAGTATATTATTTTTATTTTCTACATTTTCATTTTTCTTCTTATAGTTGTTAATATAGATTAATAAAAAAGAGAAATAAATGATATTTTATAGTCATTAAGATTTCAAATTAAATATAATTATAAAAAAATTGTTCAATATGAAGAATTGTTATAAAAAAATTAAAATATGAGATGAATATGAGAATGGATAACTAAAATTGATGAATTCAAATTGATTAGATAAAATATTTTTTAATGAATTATAATATTTTAGGTAGAAATGTTGTTAGAACTTTAAAACAAGTGTCATGTTTATAATTAATTTTAATGTTAATTATGTAGATTTTTAAAGTAGGAGATATGTTTTAGGAGTACACAATTGAAACAATAACAAGTGCCACATAGTGGCGAAGTACTTGCCTTAATAATAATAATAATAATAATAATAATTAAATTCTTCCAAATTGTATTATGGCTATTTCATACAAATATAATTAGATTGATTAATTGATTAGGAGTTTGATATTAAGTTAATAATGATAAGTTAAAGATAAACAAATATCCATTGTTGTAGTTAATAAATAATCTATATCCAAAACCATGCATTTATATTATAATATATTTTTAAAAATAAATATGAATTATTTTAAGGGCATGGTAAAGTATTTGCCCCTATAATATTGCCTCAAAATTTGTAATAGAGGTAGTGCTTCCACAAAATTCGTGTATAAGAGGCTAAATTTTTAAGCCAATAGAAAGCTCGAAATTAATTTTGTTGAATTATAAACATAAAAAATGTGCATGTATACTATACAAATTATTGATTTTGTAACAAATTTGATAAAAATAATAATTTTAATTGGTAGAAACGTGATTTTGTGGCTTATTCAAGTGTCGTTTAGATGTCATAAGTGACATTTCTATAAGTAAATGTCACTTATGCAAATAAATTTTACTTATAATAATGTTGCTTATGACATCCTATACATATGTTACTTATAAAAGTGTCACTTAATCAATATCACTTATAATTGTATCATTGTCACTTATAAAAAATGGTGCTTCAAAGTTTCACATTATTAAAATTTTGATTATGAAAATGTCACCTATGCAAATAAATTTTACTTATAATAATGTTGCTTATGACATCCTATACATATGTTACTTATAAAAGTGTCACTTAATCAATATCACTTATAATTGAATGGAAGAAATCCAAAAATGGATGCAATAGTACTTGCCTAGCGGCAAGTACTAATAACAATTTTATTATATTATTATATTAAATCTAAATTTATAAAATATATATTAACAAGGGTGCAGTGCAACATAGTTCCTGCCAAGAGTAAAAGAGTGAATTGTACCTACTAAGAGTTAGTTCAATTAGAATTAAATTAATATAATATAATAATTATTCATATATTAATAAAAAATATAATATAATATTATTTAATAATTTTAATATATTAAATAATATAATACAATTTAATTAGCATAAATAGGAGATCAATGAAAAATCCAAATAACCATATTTCATTCAATAAAATACAAATTAACACTTACTCTCTACAACACAAATAAAACATATTCAATTATATTTTATATATCTCTCATCAATAAAGCTCGAAGCTGAAATTTTACTTAGAGTAATTTCTACATTTTAACTCATAATTTTAAAAAGCTTTAATTATACTTCAACAGTTACTAAATTCAATATAGAATTTTTCAATTGGATTTAAAACAAAAGGAAGAATATGACTTCAATCTGTAAAAAGAAAAGAAAAATGTAATTTGGTAGATTACATAAAAAAATCTAAGATAAATTTATTTCCCTGATTGTATGGTTCACAATTAAATTTTAAAAGATTCGAACAAATGATTTTCTATTGGAAATATTTCTCTTTCTTATTTATGAGAAATCATTTTACACATATACAAAAGAAAAGAGAAATAATCAATAAGGGAGAACCTGTCTTACAATTTTTTTTCCAAATCACACTCCTCAGTGAAATTGTTGTCGTTGTTCTTTGTAATTACCTCCATATTCCCAATTTCTTTATTAAAACTCTCAAACCACCTCTTTGCATGTTCACCAAATAGGGACTGAAAACGGTTTTAAACAAAATACCCGATATTCTTTCGGCAGAATCATTACATTACGCTGCAAATGTAAAAGCATATAACAGGTTGTGGATTTGATTGTACGGAAAACTGTCAACGACAATGCCATTTCCATCCACCTTTTGTATCCAGAAATCCAGTGTGAACAAAGAGAAGTAAAAGGCATTAGCTAAAATAAAGTTTCAAATGTGTGAACATACAAATAATCTTATATGTCTGATATGTTATTTAGTTTTTTAACATTTTTATTTTTACAGTTTACTTCTATTATTTTATTGCTTTTAATTTACCTTTATTGTTTTAATTATCTAGGTCTTATCCCTAACACTTAAAGCAGTGGAAGAGCTTAAAGCCACCATAAACAAAACAAGAGCTACAAATTGTAATCTAGTGTTTTAATCCTAACATGCAAGAAGAAAAATGGACAGTAAAACTGCAAAATATTCACCATTCCCAATGTTTAGTCAATTAACTAACATATCTTTACATTGGAAAAAAGATATTATAGTTACTAGAATTAAAAAAACCTAGGCTACTAATGAAGATAGTATACAACAAAAATGTGAAGATTAGAAACATGCACAATGATACATATTTTATCAAATTAACGAAACATGCATAATAACACTCAAATTCTAAAGCCACAAACCACCATCAATAGAGACCACCAATTCTAATTTGATGTTTTAGTTCTAATGAACATAGAACCAAAATAAGGGGAGAAAGAATCCCAACATTTCACTCCCTAGTATTACAATCAAATAGAACCTACTAGCAAATCTTCAAAATATTGACTCTTACGTATATCTGGACACTAAAATCCTAACCCCAAGAACCACCAGTTTCAATTTAACACATGATATCAGTTTGAGTTCATTGATTCTGTCTTTACATATTCCAAAAAAATTTAAGGTGTAATGAGGAAAAAAAAAGAAAAAACTAAACTTAACTGGCAAAATGAGGACATGCTTAACTAAATGATGATAAAGAAAGGAGAACTAAATGATGATAAAGAAAGGAGCAGACCTAGCATTGAGCCAAGATATAGATTTTTTTTATATTAAAGATCGAGAGTTCAAAAAAATACAAAATACATCAGAGTCTCAAGGGCAGGCAGCAAGCCCAAGAGGACACGACAAAGAGTTAGAGTTTACATAGTCTAATGAGCAAGAGAACAAAAAAGATCCCCCACAAAATGCAATTAAGAGAGAATATCATCCCGGTTCTCTAACCAGGTCGTCCAACCCTGAGGCCCTTCCATCCAAACGACCTTCTTTCTATCCAAAATATGTGCATACATGTCCAACTTTTCATAGGAAGGTGTAGCATTATTCTTCTTAATATCTTCAATCAGCTTATCAAGAACTTTATCAAAGGTGTTCTTGTCCTCTATGATGGTGGCCCATTCATAACCATGCTTCATTTCATATAAGAACATAGATGCATGACCATCTTTAAGAAATCTCAAGAGCTTATCACGTTCAAGGTACATAATGCAACAAACCTGCGAAACAATCTTAAATTTGATGAGCTTTCTATAAAACCTAGTAAGACTTCTATCACTACCTTGAAATTTGGCTTCATTTCTAAATTTCCAAATAAACCAAAGAATGAGAGACAAAAGAATGTGCCAGAAAAGGTTAGCATCTTTTCTCAATCCTTGTATAAAACTAGTAGCAATTTCAAAAGTATACACATTTTTTGTTATATAAATTCCGAACATTAACTAGATTTCTTTAGCAAAAACACAATCAAAAAAGATATGCCTCATAGTTTCAGGAACTCTGCATAAGGAATAGATATCAAAGCCAATAACATGATTTCTAACAGGTAGTTTGTCAAGAAGAAGTTTCCATTTGAAACATTTAATTTTAGGAGGAAGAGGAGACTTCCAGAGCTTGTCAAAGGACTTTTGCCACTCAGTAGAGTTGAGATTACAATACCAAATGTTATTAATATGATCAGTAACTTTAGTGTCATGGTTAAGAAACTTATAAACATCTTTAGCTTTAACTTTAGTAAGCAAGGAGCCATCTCTCCATCTAAAGGAAAGATATCGATGAGAATCCACATCAGAATTTCTAGGCAGATTTAAACCAGCACAAGCATTTTTAATTAAATTGTAAGTTCTGATTTGAGAATTAGGGAAATCATACATTCTGGATAGATTGTTCCAACTAATAAGGGTATTATGCTCCATGATATCCATAATGCATTTAATGCCCTTAGAATTCCAAGATCTAGCAGAGCAGCCTTTAATGAGAGCAAGAGGCTTGCCATCATTAGTAAAGTTCCACCATATGGAGCGTTCTCCATGAATAGTAAAATGGTAATCAAAGATAGAATTATCAATGTAGCCTCTAACCAACTCCCAAGCCTTCCAAATGGATCTAAAGACCCAGGTCCCCTGAACAGAGACAGCAAAGCGGCCAGCCATCAGATCGCAAAAAGGAAGGCCTTTCCACGATTTGGCAAATTTAGGAACACCACACTGAATATTGTTTCTAATAAGAACTTTCCAAGGCTCATTACCCTCAAGGGCCTGGAAGATCCACTTGGAGGCCAGGGAGATACCTTGTAATCTCAGATCCTTTAAGCTGAGACCACCAATTTTTTTATCCATAGGACACCATTTCCATTTCACCGTATGAGTTTTTCTTTTTCCTTTACCATCCAACCAAAGGAAGTTACGAATAAGTTTTTGAATTTCAAAGATCTGATAATTACTAAACATCCAGGCAGAAGAGTAGTATATAGTGTAAGAGGAAAGGATTTTTTGACACACTTGAACCCTTCTAGCAAGAGACAGGGCTCTATGATTCCAGCTATTCAGTTTATTCATGATCTTATTTTTAACCCATTCCCACATATCCTTGAGAGAAGGATCAATAGAAAAAGGGATGCCAAGGTATCTAACAATCTTATTAGGACCACCCTAGGAGTAAGAAAACTGATTCAACCAGTCTGGAGGAGAATCTTTCCAACCAAGCATAATGGACTTAGGACTGGAAACACGAGCTCCTGAGGCTTTCCCAAAGATCTCAAACTTCTAATTAAGAGAGCAGATATTATTATGTGAGAGTTCCAAAAATAGGGAGGTATCATCGGCAAATTGAATATTTAAAAGTTCAAAGCTGTCAGGGAGAGTGATCCCATGGACTCTAGGAGAGAGCGAATCATCACGAAGAAGGTAGAACAAAGCATTAGAAGAAATGACAAAGAGAGTAGGAGCAAGGGGGAATCCTTGTCTAATAGAGTGAGACAGAGTAATAGGCTGAGAAAAGAGACCATTAACTTCAACAATAGTAGTAGCATCAACAAGTAGAATTTTAACATAGCTACAGAAGGCAGGCAGAAAACCAAAAGCATTGAGCATTTTAATAATGAAATCCCACTCAATTTTGTCATAGGCCTTTTCAAAATCAACAAGAAGCATAACACTGTTCTGATTAGAGATCTTAGCCCAATTCATAGTTTCCCAGCTAGTAATCAGGTTCTCCAAAATGTATCTGCCCTTAATGAAACCTGTTTGAGTGGGGTAGATAAATTTTGGAAGAACTTTTTCAAGTCTGGTGGTAAGGACCTTAGCAAGAATCTTGTATGAAGCATTTAGCAGTGTAATAGGTCTCCAATTCTCGATAAGGGCCTTGTCACCAGACTTGGGGATGAGTTTAATAATACTAGTATTAATAGAGGATCCTAGAGATCCATTAACAAAAGCTTCAGAATAAACATTATAGAGATCTTTAACAATCCAATCAATATTGGCCTTGTAAAATTCAGCAGGAAGCCCGTCAGGACCCAAGGCTTTATCATCCTTAAGCTTATGGATAGCATCAGCGATTTCTTGAGGGTAGATAGTATTTTGAAGCTGAATAAATCTTGGTAGGAATGAGGCTCATACAATGGTTCCTGATGTCGATAGAAGTGGGGGAATCCTCAAAGGAGAAGAGGTCAGAGTAAAAATCACGAAAAGCATTGGTAATATCCAGAAGGGATAGAAGCTCTTTGTCTTCCACAACCACTCTATCGACTCTTTCTTTCACATTCTTTTGCTTCAAGTAATTAAAGAAAAATTTAGATCCTTTATCCCCAAATTGAAGCCATTGGTTTCGGGATCTGATGTAGGCTCCTTTAGTTTTATTCTGCTGATGTTTTCTTAGTTTGTTTCTAGCAAGAGAAACTTGCTCTGCCAGAATCAAAGAAGACAGTTGGGTTTGAAGTTTGCCTTCCAAAGATAGAAGGTTTTCAGATAAGAGCCCCTCAACTTTTCTATAGTCTTTGGCTTTCTTCTATCCGAAGGTCTGAAAGACCTTCTGCCAAGACTCGACATTGGTATTCCATCTATCAATATGAGAAAGATTATTATTATTCTGATTAAAGAGTCTAACCATTTTAATAGCAATCATAACATTAGTATCCGCAAGTAGGGAAGTGTTAAGAATGAATTTCTTGGAACGAGGGGCAGAAGGAGGGATAGCATTTCTAAAATTGATGGAAGCAGATATGGGGGAGTGATCAAAAAGTGTGGTGGGGTGAACAGCTATAGCAGGTGAGGAGGTAGAAGAGAGAAATGAGAAAAAGTCAAGGTTAGCGTAAAATCTGTCCAATCTCGAGTAAACACGATTGGCTCCTTGTTGATAATTAGACCAAGTAAATCTAAGAGTAGAGTTGTCACTATTTTGATCATAAAAAGGATCAAAAAGATTGAAATGACTTTTAAATCTATCCCAAAAGCCTTTTTCCGTTCCTTTCCACTCAAGGGGAACACCTCCAGATTTATCAAGCTCAGTTTCAATCATATTGAAATCTCCCCCAAAAATCCAGGGTATATTGGGCAGGGTGATCATCCAATCCCAAAGTTGGGATCATTCACGATAATCATTGGAAGCATACAGAGAGAAGATACCAAAACAACCATTAGTGTCTTTAATAACAATCCAAACCACTCTGTTACAAGGGAAAACACCAGACTTGATAATATGACTAGCCCATTTTGGATGAATTAGAAGGGAAACTCCTCCTTTTCCTTTGGGATGGTTGGAGAAGATCTTAAAAGCATCTTTCCAAATGCAATCAAGGGCAACGTCAAGGGTAAATCCAACAGATTTAATTTCTTGCAACATCAAAACATCAAGATTATTATGCATATTAACAAAACTCTTAACAATAAACTTGCAATTAGGAGACTCAAGGCCTCTCACATTCCAAGAAACAACCTTTTCATGATGAACTAATGTTGTTATTTCTAGTAGGGAGACCAGCATTGTCTCCAATCTTGTTTTTGTTTTTCGACCCAAGAGGTCTACCTTTCTTCTTGGAGGGGGGGTCTTTCATGTTTTCATCCTCATCTTCATAGTTTCCCTCACAATCCGCTATCAAGGAAAGATCCACACCAGAAGAGGGGCGACTACAATTAAACAGAGGATTGGCATAAACCACCTCTATCATAGAGGTATCCTCAATTTCATTTAAAGAAGAGAAGGAATTTTTGGTAGAAAGATCCTTAGTATTATCCACAATCGGAGCACAGAGATTAGTGCAAGGAGCTAATCCTGGGTCCGGAGGTAAACAGATTTGAGTATCTGCCATAGCATCATCAGGCTTCTCTAAATCAACATGCGGGGTATTATCCAGTAATGGAACAGGACTGGGTTTAAATATTTCAACAGGATTATTTTTTGCCCTTCTTGGTCAAATTTGTTCTAGAGCTAACTGCTGAGCATTTTTCCTTCTTTTGTTTCTACAATGTGAAACAATCTGAAAGTCATCAGGGCAAGCCAGTTTGTTAAATTCAACATTATTAGAGGCAAACATAGGGCAATCTGGTGTCGAGTTGCTAGTAAATTTTGCATCAGAGAAAGGGTTAACAATTTACTGAGAGACGAAAGGAATGGATGGAGGAGTCTGGGTTGGGTTCGAAGGATAGGAGACAGAGGGTTTTAAGGGAGCATTATGATTAGTCTATGATCTAGGGTTTATCGATTGGGTATCCGAAGTGGGGATGGTACCAGGTTTAGGTCTAGGGTTAGATTTCTCAGAGGTGGGCTTCTCAGTGGTAGTAGTAGGGTTTTTCTTGTTAGAAATGATAGGATAATCTTTTCTTTGATGGCCCTCATGTTTACAAAGGAAGCAAGCATTTAAAGCCCCTAGAATTTCAATGGGGCAAATGAAAAATTGACCATCTATATTAACCTTCAAGCTTGGAGGAATATCAATACTTGGTTTAATAGATATTAAGACCCTCACATCTAGGTTAGGAACCAGCCTAGCGGTTTGATCAATACGAATGATCTTGCCGAAGTCCTCTAACAACTGAGGCACAAATTTCCACAGAAAGGGAGGGACACTTCGCAAGATTAGCCATCTAGGGCATGAAAGGGCTAGGATTTCATCCTCAACAACCTCCTATGACCATGGAAGAGCTCTAAAAGAAGTTTTTCCCACCAACCAGTAATGTCGGTTTAGTGCTTGCAACTGGGATTCGTGATTTTGAAAGAAAATAATAAACAGACCTCTTTGTATTTGCCTACAAAAAGAAATCTTTAACTCCAATTTGATATTCCAGAGACTATTAAACCAATCATCTAAAAACTTATGCAGAGGGCATTTTTCGACATCGATGCAAGCAAAAAATATAGCCGTGTTTGATAATCTATCCTTTTCCATGGCTATTTCCTTTAGCATCTCATCATTTGGCGAAAAATAAGAATCAGCCAAGGCAAAAACAGAAGACTTACCTTGCTCTTCTAGTTCCTTACTTCCAATGTCCTTAATAAATCTAGCCAAAGGTGAGACGCCATTAGAGGCAGGGGCAACAGTCTCTGTGAAAGATTTCTTTAGGGTTTGAGCAAAGCCGACACCCTCAGAAGCAGATGGAAAAGCATTCGTAGCTGGAGAAGGGTTAGGGTTAATATCAGGGGCTTTGGGGTGGGCGCCATCCGGAGGGATGGCATCCATTAATGTAGAGGAGGACATTCACACAGATCAAGTGAACCAGACTTAAAAGCAGGAATGAAAATGAAATTAAATGTAGTAACAAGAAGGGGAAGAGATCAAACCACGTGGAGGAGAGAGACTCTCCTCCACCTCATGCCCAGATCGCTGATGCCACTTCCAGATGGGAGATCGCACCCGGAACAAACACCAGACGCCGGACGAGAAGCCACTATTGATTAGTTAATTCACATGTAGACCGAAAAAAAAAGCAGACCTGATTTTTCCCATACCAAGATATAGATTTTGAAGAGATTGATGATATAGAGAACTACAAATATAATGAAAATAAGTTTATCGTAATTTTGGAATAGCTTTTTCCTAAATAAGGAACACTTTATAAAAGAATGGTTTTATAAATTTTATTTCACAAATGCTCACCTAAAAATCATTCATATTGAACTTTGCAATCTCAAACAAATATTTATGAAAGATTCACTCTTATCGCCTCATTTTTTAAGCCAATGAAAATTCTGATAAATATTTTTATAAATTAGTAAAGTTAAATATTTTGCACATAACTTTATTAAATATTAAAATATGATATTATTAAAAATATTGATGTAGTTTGATTGGTTAAAATTATGAAGTTTAAATGTTGGCAAATTGTTTTGAAAAATAATATTTAGAATTGCACCTACTAAAAGTTACTTTAATTAGGATTATATTAATATAAGATAATAATTATTCACATATTAATAGAAATATAATATAAAATTATTTAATAATTTTAATATATTAAATAATATAATATAATTTAGTTAGAATAAATATGCATATAATTTAATAATTAAACATAAATTCAATTCGTAAAAGATAATCTACATATTTTAATTTTTTCATATTATTTAATCTAATATATAAATATAAAATTTTGTTAAATGACAACACTTATTACAATAATGTAAGAAAATATTTTTATAAAATATTATTAAATAAAAATAATAATATTATTATGAAATTTCATAAAGATTTTTTAATCTAAGTATAAGAGATTAGGCTAATTACAAATAAAAGTAAAAAATAATAAGATTAATTAATAAAAAAAATAAGATTAATAAAAAAAAATTTATTATTATGAGATTTCAAAAATATTTTAAAATAAGTATAGAAGAGGCTAATTACAAACAAAAGTAAAAATACAGTTGAAAGAACATTATAAACAGAGCCAAAAATTTCCTAAAAATCCACCCTTATTGCTCAATTCATTTTAACCAATGAGATCACACAAAAATAATTTTCTACATTTATTTGTTAAACAAATTGCATCTTATTTTAATTAAAATAAGTATTTTTCAAATATCACAAAAATTATGATATGTCATTTGTTAAAAACTTAGTTATTAATAACGAGTTAAAGTCCAGTCGATGCCTATAGTTCTAGGCCTTCCGGCAGGAACTAAAAATAATAGAAATAACTAATATCATCTTATCTATATAATGTGACACAAATTAGATTTAGACTTTTTCTTTAAAAATTTGTAAAAAATAAGGAAATCAATTAAAATTCAAAAAAATAAAAAATTTCAATAGTTAAATAAAAATAATAAACCATATTCTATTTATATGAAATAATTATTAAATTTTTGTTTCACCCCATTAAAAGATTAAAAAATAGAAACTTCAAATTAATTAAAATTCAATTATATATTATACCAACAAATGAATAAATTATATAAAATAATGATAAAAATCTACATTATAGTTATTAAAAATTAAACATATATTTTCTAACAATTAAAAAATCAAAATGGTTTTTAGGTATCGAACTCTCTGTTATTTATGAAGTTCTAAAAAACAAAATGATATTTTTTATAGAAATAAGTGGCCAAAATAATCTAATGTGGCTATAAAAGTGCCAATAAAATTGATATGTTTTATAGTCATAAATTTGTGTATAAGACTTATACTAATTTAACCAAAAAATTGATTTTTACAAAATATAAAGTTAAAAATATTACTTCTAACATTAGAAAACATAAATTTATAACAAAATTCAAAATACAAAAAATTGTAATTGGTCTAAAGTGTTTTATTTAATCACTTAGTATTTTAGATTAAAATTAAATATCTATTTTCAATTTCATATAACTTTAAAAAATAGTTAGATTAATTTTTTTTTAAATTGTTCACATATATTAGTTACATATTTAAATTTAATAATTTTCTTTTAAGCAACCTTACTAAAAATTACGAGCATTAACCTATATAACATGTTATTCAATTAATTATTTTATTTATTTTTACATCTTGATCTTTCCCTTATAGTTGTTAACATAGACCAATAGAAAGATATATAAATGATATTCTATTGGCTCAACGTGCATATCTCGATTTCTATACGATTATTCATCGGGCCCTCGAAGCAAAATATTCCTTCCTGTTTCAGAGATTTAATTTAAAACAGTTGGTTTTATCAATAAGTGTCTTGTATATGTCCCCTAATTATTTAATTAGATTACTTTAATGTTTTGGCGGTCCTACTTTGAATTAAGATCTGGTTATCTGTCTTCTGTATATGAATTTTTTTTAACGTTATTTTACTTAAAAGATTATTATATTATGACATTGTAATTAATAGTAATTTATTTATATTTTAAAAAATCTATGTAAATTATTTCAGATGTGTTAAATTTTAAGATATTTTAAAAAAATAATAAAATCAAATATTGTTATATGTTTGTATATGAATTTTTTATAAGATTATTTTATTTAAATGATTATTATATTATGACATTGTAATTAATATAATTTATTTATATTATAAAAAATCTATATAAACTACCTAATTCAAATCAAATTTGAAGATATTTTAACAAAATAATAAAATCAAATCAATATTTGATATATCTTGTTACATCTTTGTATATGACTTTTTTATAACATTATTTTACTTAAAAGAATATTATACTATGACATTGTATTTATACTAACTATTTATATTTTTTAAATATCTATGTAAACTACCTCATAAATATTAAATTATAAGATATTTTAACAAAATAATAAAATCAAATCGATATTTGGTGTATTAAAAATATATTATGTTTCTAGACAACTTTGATTTTTTAAATTTAAAAATATTATATATTTTTAAAATAATTTATTCTTTTATGTATTTTTCAATTTATTATTAATTAACCTACAAGATGTGGAGGAGTGGCTCATGATCACAATGATAGGTTTGTCTCAACAATGGTCCTCCCATTGGGTTTCCAGAAAAACTAGTTTGTCAAGGCTTATGTAGCCTATATTGGGGTTTAAATGGCTAAGATGGGGTTCACGAAGGTCTAGTTAGAAAGTGATCCTCTTAATATTATCAATTGTTTAATTGGCAAAACCCCCCAAGTTGGACTATTAAAGTACTGATAGAGGATTGTAAACGTATGTTCTATATGTTTGAGGATTATAAAATATCCCACGTGTCGAGTGAAGGCAATTACGTTATAGATAAACTAGTAAATTTGGGAGTTAATTATCAATAGCCAAGTAATTAGGATATTAATGATAATATCCTTATGGAGATTCAAATGTTATTGCAAAATGATGTTGGGGATTTCTAATTGGCTTATTGTATTAGAAATGATGCACTTATATGTGTGAATTGGGGCCACCATGAGGTGAGCTTTATTTTGAAGTAGATGGGTTTTTTGTTGGTGTTAATTTGGATTTTCAATTGTGGGTGCCCTATTTATCTATGCGAGGATTTTATTTGTATAGGTGTCATAGGAGTGATCAAAATAAACTTGAATCCATAGTCTATCATAAGTGGCAAAACATACATTCAGTCTAGAATGAAATATCTGCTAATGTTCTTAATGTATACATGGAGAGGCTTCATGGTATGGACTCCCTAATTATTGAAGCTTTTATTTAAGGATTGAAGGAGGGCATCTTGAGGATCTAGAGGCTTCAGCTCTAGAGATTAATGAAGAGATTTTTGCCAAGGTGTTGAACACATTTGTGGAGGGAAGAAAATTTTACAAAGACATAAAATGTGCCAACAAAGAGGTTGATATTATTTCCTTCCTAGTGAAAGATACAATCTCAAGAAGAATACTAGTGGGGGTTATGATCAAAATTCTCTCAAAGCACCATGGGAAGATGTTGCAGAGGTAATTATGAGATACCTAACCCTCGATGGGAAGTTTTATAGCATTTTCAATCACCACTTTGTGATTTTGAACCATTTCAAGCACAATAAGTGCATTCCTTTTCTATTTTATTTTCTTTCATATTTGAATCATAGCTTGGAATCCCATGCCAAGAACCCCATTTTGCATGAAGGTTTGATCTTACTCATAATGGAACATGCTAGGGCTTTTCTTATAGAGAAAAACCCTCCTTCAAAAATGGGTATTGAATTTAAAAAGAATGTTAAGGTTCACTACAAGGATACATCCTCAGACCAAGGGGATGAGTCCTCTCATGTTGAGGATGTCTTTCATATGTACAATAGGAAACACCTTGCTTCCACTCCCTCTAGCCATAAGAAAATTGTGTTTTCAGATAATAATGACTCTAAATACACCACATTAGATGGTTTTATTCTTGATTTTCTGGACCCCATTACGAATGTCAAGGGGAAAAGGAAATTTAATTTATTTGTTTCTTGTAAAGGGAAAGGGAATATTTCCTATGGGTCTCAATCAACTAAGGTTGGAAGACATTATGCCCATCTAAAAAAATCCAAACTGAGCCCTCTTAATGCTTCGACCCTATTTCCCTTATTTCTAAGAATAAGGATGATGTGGAGAACATGGATATGGGGATTTATGTCAACATCCCTATTGTGGGTGAGGAAAAGGACATGCCGATGGAGAGGGGTTCTTTGATCTAGGAAAATCCTATTATTACTAAAAATGTTAAGGATATGATAGAAATTCAGAACATTGTGTTCATGTGGATGATTGCAAAGATTAATGGCTTAAAAGAAAGAGCTTCTCTATCCCGTCTAGCTCGAGCCTTGATAGTATCATAGCAAGTATTCAAGCTCTTTCCAAGAGAAGCATATTCAAAATCTTGAGAATTTCATAAAGGGGATTCAAGAGAAATTAAGTGTTGTTGTTTGAGTTAGCAAAACTACCATGGACAACACTACGACGGAGCTTAAAAAGTTAAATGGACAAGAAGAAGCCCTTCAGATTTCATCCAAAAGTAAGTTTTTTACCTGTCTGCCGACCAGTGTCAAATCGACTAAAAGAGTACAGGTCATGGATAAAGGTGTGGTGAAGAAGGACAAAGCCCTTGCTGAGGAACAAGGCCTAACAAAGAAGGAGAAAGAAATGGCTACAATGCATGGACTTGTGACCAGATTGAGAAGCAAAGACAAGGGGGTTAACCACATTGACAATATCATCATTAAGGTTCATAGTATTAATGATGAAATTTTGCAAAAGAATGATAGTCTTGTAAATGTTCTATAGTTTGTTTGGGGCTTGGTTCCCATGTTTTTGTGCTTTTGGTCTGATGTTGGTCTTTTGATGGTTAGATAGTGGTTCATTTTGTTGTTCTTCTTGTTTTTTTAAGGACTTTTGGTCCCTTCAATGCCAATTTTCCTTTTATAAAAATAAAATAAAAAAATCAATCTAACCTAAAAACACCAAAACATAAACTCTAATGAAAGGGTGGCCATAATTATATGGAAATTACGTGACAAAATATTTCTTCTGTCCAAGTTGTGCAAATAAAATAAATTTTCTATAATTTGATGATTTTTAGACGTATTTAAATCTTTCTTATTCATTGTTAGTGTGACCACACATTCCTTATTATTATGTTTTCTCATACATAACAAATTGGCTTATCATTTTCTCTTATCAATTTTTACTCTTATAATTATTTGACAACCCACATATTTTCCAACTCATATTTATAAAAATGATTTTAAATTATAGTTCAAAGCTATGAAAAAATACACAAGTATTCATTAGACAACCAAATTAAAAAATGTATTTATTTTAAAATTTTGAATTTTTTATCAAGTAATCTATTGAACAATATATTCATATAGTTGATCAAATCAATTATCTTATTATTAAAATCTAAGTTTTAAATTAAACATATTTTACTTTTTTCAATGATATTTTCATTTTAATATTAAAATGTTTATGAATAAAAATTAACTAGATTACAAACCTAATCATATATTTAAGTTTACCTTCTTTCTAAATGCTAAAAAAAACCTATTTCTATAAAATGACTTGTACAATTTTAGAGGAGAAATGGCTGTAATTTTGTTGCTTTAAAATTAGTAACTTTCTCTTTTTAAAAAAAAAAATTAAATAAATATTCTATTTGGAGGGGTGCATACCACGCCTAGAATTTGATGGTTTATATAGTCATTTTTTCACTTTTGGATTTGCATATGACAAGTTAAAAATGTATTTGGGGCTCTTCGGAGAAAGCACTAGTATGGTATAGCATGGAACATTCTAGTGAGCTGGGGAGAAAAATAGGAGATTTCCTAGCATACACCCACCCACCCAAACACTCTGTTGCTGATGATTCATGTCAATGAAAAAAAAATTATGTATCTCACAAACTTTTCATTTAACAAATGCACTTTTTTTTCAATAGTTGAAAACTTATTGCCATAATATATAGAACCAAAAAAAAATGACTGGTATAATAGACTATATGAACTTCTTTCCTTTCTTTGTGGGATTCTGTCAAACAGTTCACATGCGTTGTATATGCTTCCACATTTTGTTTCTTATACATTACATATTGGACCAGAGATGTTTCCATTTTCTTCGATTTCGTCTTCCAAAGCCAATCTGAATTTGATTTTTTTGTAATTTGGTTCTGCATGCTATTTGCCTTCATATTTACTTTGATCTCCAATCTACGTATTTCTTTGAAATTCATAGGTTGATCTAATCGATGAAGCAAACAAATTCATGGGTTGATCTAATCAATGAAGCAAACTACTCATGGTTCCAAAGTACTCGTCTACAGATAATAAGAATATGAAATAACATTAATAATAAATAAAATCAAATCCAAATTAAGCATTCTTGTAAACCAGCCTAAACAATGCAGATATTAAACCAGAACCATTGGTCCAATCGGCAAAATCTTGATTTTATCAAATATCATGTACACCCCATTCACACAGTCAAGACAAACAGAGCTGTTCTCAAATATCAGCAGCTTTAAAAAAAACAAAACTTGTCAGTCAGCTCTCAGCTTGGAATAATGAAATGTTTGTCTGCGTACATGTCATTCATAACTAAATGAGAAAATTGGTAAGTTGTAGTGGCAAATGTCATTTGTCGTGAAACATTCAACTTCAATTAATGGCGGGACCATTGGGTTATGCTGGGCTGGAAAATACCGTGAGACATGAACGTCGTCAAAGTGTCCACATCTACAGAAGGCAGATACGAAAAGTATGACGCATTTAGAGAGATCTATCGGCTTAAATGTCGAGCAGGTTAGTTCTCCATGCCAATCCACACAACAGAAAGAATAGAAAGAAACTTTCTGTCTCTTCATGAGAAACTTTTAGTACTCCTATTCAACTTTGCTTGGAATGTTTAAAAAACTGTGAAACATGACAGAAAGTTACATTTTATGAATTCCACTTAATTTATTAGACCCACCCAAAAAAAACTATGAGTCTGATTGATTGAGAAAAGAGGAGGGAGTCTGGACAGTCCACCATAATAAATGAAGAGGATAGCCCACCTTAATACTTAATGAATCCTATTAATGAAGATTGAATTTATTTAATTTAAAACAAGGGAGACATGTTATCCTGCGTTGCTCACAAAATCCCAATCTTACCAAGGCGGCTACTGCTCTCAAAGTCTATTTATTGCCGGCATCTTATCCCTTTTTTGTCTCTTCTTCTATGGAATCCTGCATAAAACAATCATGCAAAAACCTTATTTCATAGAGTTACAGGCCTTTGTGTAGAATTACATAGCCTGCAATGGATCCGCCCACCTGGGAAGAGCAGAAGCACTGTGATAGTAATGAGCTAAGCGAAGTGCAACAAGTTGAGAAAAACATGTTTTCTATTGACGAAATAATAGAAACATATGTTGGGGGTTTTGGACCAGCTCAGTTGTTACAAGTGGTGATTGTTGTCCTGGCTTGGGCATTTGATGCTCAGCACACCTTTGTCACCATTTTTACTGATGCCCAACCTTCATGGCGCTGCACTAATGCCACTCAATTAACAGAAACGGAAATATGCACTGCGCAATCATTAATATGTGAGATGGACCCATCTCTCTGGGAGTGGGAAAGAGGAAAAGAAGTGTCTGTCATCTCTCAGTGGAATCTCGTTTGTGCCAACACCATCCAAGCAGGGCTTCCTTCTCTGTTTTTCTTCATCGGATCGCTACTGGGTGAGTTTTTAAATTATTTATTAAGGATCTCAAGGCTCTTCTTCAGCATCAAACAAGAACAGAGTCAATAAAATAGGGTTTTTAAAAGTGTAAAAACTTATGAAAATCTAAGACAAAGGAGGTTTTTGCAGGTTGTATAATAGTAGGACCGTTGGCAGATTCTTGGTTGGGTTGTAAAAGGACTCTGGTGATTTCCACTGTGATATTTTCATTGACGAGCTTTTTAACCTCTTTTTCGACCAATATTTGGATCTACTCTTTCCTCCGAGCTCTCACCGGTTTCGCCAGATCCTCCGTGGGAACTTATTGTCTGGTTCTCTCTACCGAGCTCGTTGGTCGCAGATGGAGAGGTCTCATTGGTTTTCTTGTTTTTTTCTCCTTCACCCTCGGATTCCTCTCACTTCCAGCCCTCGCCTACCTTACCAAAAATTCCTTTTCCTGGAGAAGCACTTACATCTACATCTCCATACCTCCTCTGGCATATTCTTTGTTGCTGCTCCTTTTCGCTTGGGAATCCCCAAGGTGGTTACTTCTCAGAGGAAATTCCAAAGAGGCACTGAAATGTTTAAGAAAAATAGCAGAAAGGAACGGAAGAGAACTGCCAGAAAATGTAGAGATAGAAGACTGTATTGCAGAGAGCCGAACAGAGTCTTCCTTATCTCTGCTGTGGACAACTAAATGGGCTCGCGGAAGGCTTATGTCAATAATGGCTGTGGGCTCTGGCATGGGGCTCATCTATTACGGAATGCCCTTTGGAGTCGCAAGTTTGGACTTCAATTTATATCTGAGTGTCACATTTAACGCTCTCTCAGAGATTCCAGCAGCCATTTTCTCCACTATTCTTGTTGCCAAGTCTGGGCGTAGAAGAGCAATTCTCCTGTTGACACTAATGAGTGGTATGTTCTGCTTTCTGTGTGTGTTCTATTCACTGGGTATACCAGATATTCCCAGTTCAACTGCAGAAAGAAGGAAATGGGCACAGATAATTGCTGAAGTGGGAGCTTTCTTGAGTGCAGTTACAGGGTTCAACGTGATGTTGATTTATTGCTTGGAATTGTTTCCATCGAGTGTTCGAAACTCGGCAATGTCAATGTTAAGAGAGGCCATCTATGTAGGGGGGATTGTGAGTCCAGTAATTGTTGTGATCGGCCGCAGCAACGCAGCTATTTCCTTCGGTCTATTTGGAGTCGGAATAATTGTAAGCGGTTTGTTTGTGCTGGGCCTCCCTGAAACCAAAGATAGGCCTCTATACGACACTATGGGAAATCAGGAATGTCAGGAGACCCTCCTTTCAAAATCACCTTTTCTTCCATAGCCATTCAAGAATATTACAGGTTAGTTGTATTTGACTACTGTAAAAACTTTAAAGATATTACTGGTTATTTGTATTTGTCTGCTGTTTAAAACTAAAAGTAGGCTGCTTTCGTGCAGTGTAAGAAGTACCTTGTAGCAGGGCATTTCAGGTATTTATTTTTGGACTGTTTTAAGGGTTTTCCAAAGGATTGAAAGCACAACATCATTTTTGTAGAGCTCGTCTTGTGAACGGGAAAGTTAGGGGCAGTGTAACTGTGTGTGGTTGATTGTTTGACCAGCCTAGAATTTTCATTCTCTGTAATACAGTCATAAATCACTTGATTTATGGTAGAATTTATGGGCTCTACTCAAGTATGCTCTGACTTTTTCTCATCTGTATGTGTTTAGCCAATTATTGATTGAACCTTCTTAAAGCTATTTTGGAGAATCATTTTAGGCACGCTAAGCTCATATGGTGCAGTGATTGCCTTTTGCTAGCATCTTCTCCCATTATTAATAGGTTCATAATGAAGTGGATAATTTGTCATTTTATTCTCCGTTCTATGTTTATGCCCTTCTCAAATGATTCTTTTTCTTTTACAGAATGGATCGTGGTTTTTCATCTTGAGGCCTGCCCCGTGGTACGGTGGCAATCTCTACATAGAGATATAATATATTGGAATTTTTAATTAATTAGAAATAAATAATAGTTCTAGATATTTTCCACAGCTTGAAGTTGAATCTTATAGAAATATCCTAAATAATAGTTCTATTCTCTTTTTTTTTAATTAATTAAAAAATCAAATAAATCGTATATTCTGATTTGTACATTGATAAAAGTATGATAGAATTGTATCTCGTTAGTACATGAAAATAGCACATATCATCTTGGGTGATGCATTTATTATATTTGTATATTGATGGTTTAATATTTGTTGATCTTTTGTTTGGGATGTTTTCAATTTCTTTTCCATAGTTTATATTTAATTATGCTTGGTCAGCTAGGTGGTAGTGATGTTTCTCTATCTAAATTTTAGCCTTTGGAATTTCTAGATTCTTTTATGTAAGTATTTACTCTTTTCAAAAATAAGGACAAAATTAATATTAAATTTAAAAATAATGTAAAATATAAATATTTGTTGGAGAAAAGAAAGTTGACAAAAGATACATGAAAATGTTATTATTTATATATTTTCAATATTATTTTTAATATACTTATCTTCTATTGCATATAAAAACCCAAAGGGACCAAGAAGGTCATTGTTCTCAAAGTCCATTTTATTTCTAGGTTATTATTATTTCCAGTTATTTTACTTATATAAGGTACCATACACACAAAAAAAATCCATACCAACCTTATTTCAATGGAAAACCAAGCCATCAATACACAGATGATTGACTTGGTTCTTTTATTTGTTGGGTTGACCAGCGTATTTATTTACTTCTTTTCTTTTTTCCTTTTTTTGGATTGTCTTTTGTTTGTGATATTGCTCTCAAGATCTCAACTATGTAGCTTTCAATTCAAACTCATTGACCCATATTTCATGACTAGTGGTTTGCAAGAATACATCTCTCATGAGAATGAATGAAGCACTTAGCACTCATTGCAACAAGATAATGCTCGTAGTAATGAAGCATTAGGCCTTCCTAAGAGGTCACCCATCCAAGTAATTCTCCAACTAAAGCATGCTTAAACATGGAGTTTCCTCTAAGGCTAAGCCCTCTTAGCTTACTAACCCGCATGAAAAACCTCTAGCAAATGTTGTGCCTTAAGAACCCTTAATTATAGAGACCCTATAGCTCACCAATTGTAGGAGATATTTTCCATAGAAAAAAATTGTGATATTGTTATTAGGATTCAACTGTGTATTTTTCAAGTCAAACTCATTGACCCATATTTCATGGGTAGTGGTTCACAAGAACCCATCTCTAATGAGAATGAATGAAACATTTAGCACTCATTGCATCTATGCTCACAAGGGGGAAAAAACTTGGCCCTTCCTGAGAAGCCACCTATCCCAATATTGTTCCAACTCAAGCACAGTTAACCATAGAATTTTCTCCAAGGTTAAGCCCACTTAGCTTGCTATCCCATTTTAAAACCCTCTAGCAAGTGCTGTGCCTTATGAACCATTTATTATATAGCCACATTAGCTCATTAATTGATAAGTAGGATATTGTAGAGTCTTATGTGCCTTATTTTTCTTTTTATACAATTGAGTTTTGTCCAATAACTAAAAAAAGAGTTGATTGAAGTGGGATATTTTTTCTCAATTATTATTAGATTCCCCAAGGGTATTTTAAAAGGCCAAAAGAATAATAATATTTTTGAACAGATTTATCTTGCGAATAATAAATTTGAGGAAATCATTTTTATTCACATAGGTAGAAGGGTATAATTTATTGTAGCTTGTTCAGCTAGTACTTTTACTCATCAAATTTTTTATATATTAAATTCAAAAATACTTGGATTAATAGAAATATTTATTGGTAAATCTGTTAGTATTACAGTTTGTATTGACATCAATTAATGTCCACCGCCTCTAATGCAACATTATTGTCTGGATATAGAAGACTTGATGATTAAGGATATGATTGATGATGAAGATTTGGAAAGAAGGATTATGATTTTTATTAAGGCTATGGCATTGATTAAGGAAGAAGATTTATTTCACAAGGTTGAAATGTACAAATATTGATTGAGGAAGGACATTTGTTCTAGAAGACTAAATTGCGTAGGAAAGAATATTTGAAGAATTTTATTTCAAAATGATTCAGAATGATGGTGGCTTGTAGCTTTGAACTTCATGATTGATTATTGGATATATTGCACTATTATGTGTACTAGTTACCAGTTCAAACATTAAACTAACACTTCAATCACTTAAGTGATTCTCACCTATTGAACATCAAGGAAATTTAAATTGGCATGCATAGGTTGATGTGTAAGCATCACTGTAGAAAGTTGTCAACCATGTCAAACTGAAATACAACATTGATATTATTCATCTAGATTGGCTGGTTCATTATTTATGAGTTTCACATTTCATCTTTCGGCATTTCCATTATAACTAACAAGATACAAAAGTGAACTGATCTAAGAAAGTAATATAGGTTGATTACAAATCATATAAAATTGAAAATTCCACATGATGAGCTTAGTTGTGCAAGATATATTTATTAATGGTAATTTATGGTCATTTAGGAAAAGGTCGATCTAATTTCTTTATTTTTCCTTGTAGTAATCCATGAGCTAGATGGTCGTACTCCAAATTTCCATTATCAACATTCATCTTTACCTAGAACCATGAAAATGACTTCCAATCTTAAGTTATATTACTTAACAAAAAGAGATGCTTGGGCTCACAATTTTGAAAGCTACTTTATATTAGAGATACTTCACATATAGATTGCCCAGGTTTAGGCTTCTTTGCATTGTCTTTTTTATTTGATTAAGGATTGAATGAGTTGGTTATAATTTATACCTTTATTTGATTTTCCAATTTTATATGCTTTAAAGTTGTGCTCATCTAGACTTATGATTAGAATATCCATTTTTGACAACATTCCTAGAAACATCTGTGAAATATAGATACAAGCATTCAATATTTACCATAATGATTAAATATTTTTTAATTAGATGTTGATGATAACATACATAGAAAATTAAACTAGGAAAAAAGAAAAATAAGATGCCAAAACCTAGAAAATCATCCTCCGTTAAAAATATTAAACAATCTGAAGTATAGAAACAAGTTGGAGCCTATTGTGAATTGAGCATGCACCAAGGAACTCATATAGAGACAAATTTTTAAAGGAAGATACTATCTTTGGAAACCACCTCTTGAATAACAAAGTCACCAGGAGCATTGTAGAAAATTTGTGTCCATTATATGAGGAAAACTCCAAGTATAACACAAGACTTTTGAGAGATACTCACTCTGACTACCATGCTTTAGTTTAGTCCACTTACTAGATATTAGAGAGTGTTTTGCACATCTTACTACAGCCCGCCAAGGCCATATAACTATATCAATTCGGTAGGAAGAAAAAGAAAAGATCCTTAGGGTGATAAATAGAATATTTATATGTGTGAAAGTATAATCCATTGTTGACTTCATTTAGAACATTATTTAGAAATTTACTATTGGCAAAGTGTTTTTATTTTTATAGGCATGGCAATTTGAACATTTCACCAACATTCAAATAATCTATGGGCAAACATCTTTGGCTAAAAGAGGCAACATGCAAGAACATGGTAATGTTGATGGTAACAGAAACAAAACTGAACATTGTAATTATAATAATATTTTCAATGAAACAAGTTACATTTACCAATGCCTATTCATTTCACAGATTAAAATTTTAATTAAAAAATATTTGGCAAAAGGAGGCAACATGCAAGAACTTGGTAATGTTGTTGGTAATAGAGAAACAAAATCCAACAATGTAATTATAATAGTATTTTGAATTAAACAAGTTACATTTACTAATTCCTATTCATTTTAGGATTAATAACTTAATAAAAATTCTTGAATACAATTACCTTTAGGTGTTGTGCCTCACCTATCTGATCACATATTATGGATGAAATTTTTTTTTGCAAATTTCAAAGTAAAGGTAGGCAAAGTCGAAAGGGCCGGTTAGAATATGAAGTGCGTCAACAACTAGATCTAGAATAAGGGAACTCTAGCTAAATTTTTGATTGAGATGCTCAAATCAATAAAGGATTTAACTTACCAAAACCTGTTAAATTCCAATTGTTTTCATCATTACTAATGGCATTCATCATCTAGAAACTATTTGGTGCTTGTAAAAAGCTTTCCATTTAGGCATCATTCACAACCAAGCTCTATTTTACAAGTCAAGGCATAGGTCATTTCCCAATCCTTGACTATGTTTCCCATTCTTGTTGAACAGTGAGAATTTTTTACTTCTGTTCAAATATGTGGTAATAATTAGCCATCATTTCATTCCATTGGATATGATTTTTAATTCTACTTTTGACGTATTCAATTGGTGAAAGATAATGTGAGCTTTTGTTTTGTTCGAATGAAATTGATGCTTGAATCATTTTGTTGTGTGTGAATGATAAGTTCTAGTGTAACTAAGGACACAAATATTTTATCATTTCTATTTTTCAAAATTTGAATTCAGATTATAGAATAAATAACTTCTAAAGTAATGTTTCATAAGAATAAATGAGAATTGATATATTTTTCAAATTTTAATATAGATGAAGAACAAATACATACATATGCAAATCAGATAATGTTGACAATGGATCAAGTTAATGAAGAATATATTTATCTTTATCCTTAGTCAGTTTAGACACCCACTTTCTCATATTAGTACAACTTGGCTCACTCAAGCTAATCTCAAACCATGCAATGTGCTCTTTCTTGGGATTTGATAACTATAACTTATAGATTTAAGGGTCTTCTTAATGTTAAATATTTTTTATTACTTTTATCTCAAGAAATGCAAATGCTTAGTTTGTAATAGGCTCCAAAATGTTTCGATACTCCAAATTTTTCATGTTATACACTAAGTTTGCACCCTTTGTTTCAAGCTCTCTTAGTCTTGATAACCTAGTATAACATTGGATTCATCTCCAGGTTGTGGGACCTATGCTAACTGAGATGAAACCTCTAGGTTCTAGGTTGGTTCCTCTTGGGTAATCACCTTAATTTGCTTCTTGACATGAAAGTAAAACTTTTGGAGGGAAAGGGATAGAAGGGATGCTTGTAAGGGAAATGACTTGAAAGCAAACTACCTACTAGGTGATACACCAAAATTAGGATTTGGAACTTGAAGTATGTAGGGATGAAATCAATGGAGAAATCAGGTCTAATAAGTCACAACTCACTAGATAGGCTTGCACAAGTGTTTCATAAGAGGGTCTAAACAAAAGGCACAACTTATGACCTGCAAGCAAACATCCTTTTCTGCAACTAAGTGTAGGAATGAGACAAGACTGCTAGGGGTTGTAGTATACCCACAAAACATCTAAATCAGATTAGACATAGTAACACACAAAATCACAAAAAATCAGAGGGACTAGGAACCCCAATTTCCATTAACAACATTCATAAACTTCAATCCAATGAGAGATAAACAAGACAGTGAAGACAGGGATAGAACAAATATCACAAGTACCTCAAGAATGCCTTGATCATCAATGGGAGATTACAAAGGGTAGAAGAACCAGAGGGTAGAACAAATACCACAGATGGCTTTTTGAGAAAAGATGACTTCCTTGCAAAAGTGGGCTTCTCTCCTTTACAAAATGAATCTCTCTTGCACTAAGGCTCTACAAAAATAATAAATAACTCTCAATTGCACGCAGGCAAGAGTCAAAAACTAACCTAACTAGGGTTACAGATTTTACAAAAGTATCAAACCCTAAAGGTACACTACTGACCCATCATGAAAATCACTAAGAATCGGTCATCAATTTAGATCTTTCTCTTTGCGTGTTGATCCTAGACTGAGTCCACCTACAGACACAACAACTTCAATCCATCTACCCACTTGCAACTCCACTAAGCCATGAAGGCTTCAAAAATATGATCTTATTTCCTTGGAAGAGGTACCACTTGTAAAGGTGGCACCAACTCTTTTCATTACTTCCTGGTGCGGGAACATGGTAAAATACCCTGCAACACCGGCCAATGGTCACCCCCATCATCCTCTCAACCACAACCATCCTGAGAAATCAATTCCTGAGCTAACCAACATTGTGCATGGCCGAAAGAATGCAAAACCCTAATAGGAAACCAGCGCAAAAATTCAAATTTGAATGTTAACGGCTAGCCTGGTCATTTTAAAATGTGACCGTCGATCAGAAACCCTTCCCGGTAGATGAACGGCCATGATATGCTAAAAAGATGACTTAAAATACCCTCTGACAAGTCAAGACCACTGTGGAAGTCAACAGCCAATGAAACATGAGCAAATCAGCATGAGGACCCACCTTGACTTTTCTCTTCTTTAAGTCACGAAGAACTCTTTTAAACCTTGGGCCCAGACCCATCACTTGGCAATCTTTTATTCGCTCCGATCGCTTTGCAGGTGTACACCTCGGTAGTTCTCTGAAAACGGACCCACAATCACCTAATTCTAAACTAACAGCAGGTGCATGATCTTATAGCCCCAGAATATTCCTTACACTTTTACGCTAGCTAGTATATCCTTACCTATGAATCTTTATCAACATGCATCAACCAATCATGTTCGAACACTTGAGCACACCTAGCAATATGGTCCCATAGATTTTCCTTTCACTTTGACCAATAAGAAGTCAGCAAATGACCCTGACCTGGCACTGGACCCACTGAAAAATCTTGAACACTTGGCAAAATCGATGGCTCGTGCATAATCTCATGTGTCAGAAAAACCCTTCGCAAAGATACACCAGCCATCGATCTTCATCCTTCTGACATCCCTGCAGACATTCTGACACGGCCCCACTACGGCATCTAGGTCATTGCTATGTGGACCAATCCGATTCAAGAAAGTCAACACATGAGGACCCACCTAACAGAGCTCGAAGATAAAGTAAGATCAATGGTCAGTGCATAATCTCTTGTGTCAGAGAAACCTTATGAGATTATACACCAACTGTTGGATCCTTGAGATGTCAGAACCTCCGATCACTTGAAAAAACTTGGTCCTACTGACAAAAAGATGACTCGACACACGCTGACCAATCAGAAGCTGCCGAATCGGATGAGGTGGTGTTGGTCCCACTGACACAATGAAGTGCTATAGACATGGAATATCTAATGGTTTTCTTAAGATCTCAAGCTCTGACAATGGCCCTTGTGAACATACGTCAGCCCTCGATCCTCTAACAACTATCAGGACTTCTGAACACCGGAAGAGCCTGGTTCCACTTACATGCTGCCAAATCACTACCATGTGGACCAATAAAAAGTCATTTTTTGTATACACGTTGTAGTGGACCCGCTTGTTTGAAGGGTTATGTCACCAAGGAGAATCGACGGTTGGCTGAAGATCTCAAACTCTGACAACGGCCTATGCGAAGATGAGATGACCGTTAGATCTTTAGAATCGGGACCCCACTCTGACACAAAACAAAGATACCACATCTACAGCCAATCTTAAAGCTTGACACATTTGAAGATTCCTTGCAAAAAATAGACAACTGTCAAATTAAAATCTTGATCCCGCCTGCAGAGTTAACCACACTTGGATTATGCGAACCAACGAACAAGGAAATTCGTATTCACGAGAGGAAAGTCTTAACCATGGTCAGAACAGGTGAATACACAGACAAGGGGTTCGTTAAATCATGAATGAACCCAGGGTTGGATCACGCAAACACGTGTATAAGACCATTCGCTAGTTCACCAAATGACCTTAGCTGAGACCACCAAAAATTTAGAGGATTACGCAAATAAGGCATTCGTGTAATCGCCAGAACTTTAGAAATAGTGCCAAACAATTTTAGCAAACTGGAAAATAAGGAAATTCCTATACGCACATGCTAAAATAAATCACTTAAGCCGTCGATAAAGTAACTACAAATTAGAACAAGGGCTTAGGGTTTTGAGGGTTAAAACACCACAACGGCTACTTTTTTAAATATTGGGACCTGCAGACCAGAGAACAAAACAAATTGTAGACACCAAAGGAAGGATGGTAGAACCATGAAATTTTTGGAGATGCTCAGTAGGAGTAAAACAGAGACTTTAGAATAGATTTTAGCCAAATTTGCATGGATATGAAAATTAGGGTAACATTTTGGTGATTTCTGCTGGATGTCATCCTGCTAGACATGGAAACCAGTGACCTTGAACATCCATTGGGCATGGGGTCTAAACTCAAAACTTCTTAGAGGAACAAGGCTCTAACTGTGCTAAGGGCACTTCTTGGAAAGTTGAAAATTTAACCTAGAAAGCAGGGAAAATAGGGAAACATACAAAGATTACAAGGAGGGATTAACCTCAAAGAAAGGTTTCAGATGGAAACCATTGAATGATATCGGCAGGGGATCACCTTCAATAGTTGATAGCTGAAAAGCATTGGATCCTCTACACTCTATTATAACAAATGGCCCACCCCAGAATGAATCAAATTTAGTGTGCCTGCCAGGTCTGGCTCTGAATTCATCCCATTTGAGGACTCTATCACCAACCTTGAAGCTCTTGACCTTGGCTCTTTTGTCAAAAATCCTTTTGGTTTGGTCTTGGTGGAATTCCATATCTTGCATTAACCTTCCTCTGAGTTCTTCTAATTCCATCAATTGAGCATATCTGATCTGTAAGGGATCCTCTTCATCAAACAGGGCATATTGAGTAGCTAAGTCCAGAGCTGGTAATTCTGTTGAAATTGACAACTTAGCCTCCTTGCCATACACTAACATGTAAGGAGAATTACCAATGATTTTCTTTGGGGTAATTATATCTAACCATAAGGCAGATTTGAGCTTTGTATGCCAATCTCTCTTATTCTCTTGAAGAGTCTTCTTGATTATCCTAATCAAGTTCTTATTGGTGGATTCTACCAAGCCATTGCCTTGGGTGTAATAATTTGAACTAGTATTCAGATAGATGCCATTCTTGACTGCCCACTCTGAGACTTTAAGGCCTGTAAATGCCAATGCATTATCTGAAATGATGGAATCAGGAGTGCCAAACCTATGGATTATATCATCATAAAAACTTAATATAGCACTCTCATTAGCCTATTTTAAAGCAATTGCTTCTATCCATCTAGTGAAATAATTTGTAGCAGTGATGATCCATTTATGACCTGCACTAGATGGAGGATTGATCATCCCAATGAAATCAATACCCCACTTCATGAAGGGTTGCTCTGTTCTAACTGGCTATAGGGGTAAGGCTGCAAGCCTTTCTTTTCCTGCAAACATAGCACACTTGATACATCTTCTGACATAATCATGACTATCCTTAAAGATAGATGGCCAATAGTATCCAGCCCTCATGATTTTAAAAGCAGTAGTCCTAGGAGAAAAGTGACCTCCAGAAGGTCCATCATGAAACTCAAATAGGACATCTGCTACCTTTTTGAATCTATGCATCTTAAAAGGACACCACTGTGATCCTTTCTGAAAAGAACATCATCAATCAACATGAAAGGAATAGATTGTAACCTATAATACCTTCTTTTTGTTGAATCTAAACCTGCAGGACATTGTCCTGTCTTCAAATACTTGATCATATTAGGCAACTAGCTTGTTGCCTTGGCTTGTTCTTCTATAGAGTGCACCACCAGAGATGCATCCATTTTCTCTGATTTCTTTGAACTTTCATCCTTTGCCAAATGCTCACAAAGACCTCTTCCTCTAACCAGCTTGGTAGTCTGAATATCTATGTCATATTCCATCACCTTGGTGATCCAACCAGCTCTTTTCTCATGTAGGTCCTTGGAAAGCAAAAACTCTTTGACACTTGGATGAGTAACTTTTAAATGTACCCTGCTATGGGTTAGTAGATATCTGAACTTTTTTAGGCTCTTTACCATAGCAAGCACATGTTTCTCTACAAAAGAGTGCCTCTATGCATATTCTTCCAAACCTTTGCTAAAGAAAGCAATAGGCTGCTCCAATCCTTTTGAATTTTCTTGAGTCAACATTGCAGATATAGCATCATGACCCCCATAAGCATAAAGGATGAAATCCTTACTAAAATTTGGGTTTAAGAGGGCAGGAGCTCTTGTTAGGGCCTCTTTAATGGCTTGAAAATTGACTTTCCCTTCTTTGGTCCAAACAAAAACTGAACTCTTTTTTAACATGGTTGTGAAAGGCTTGAGTAAATCTACAATGTTAGGCAAGAACCTCCTAACAAAGTTAATCTTTCCTATGAAAGATTGGAGACTTTTCTTGTTATGTGGTAGGTGTAACTCTAGGATAGCTACAATTCTCTTAGGATCCACTGTAATTCCTTCTTTGGATATGACATATCCTAACAATTTTCCTTCATGAACTGCAAACACACATTTCTTAGGATTAAGAGATATCCCAAATTCTCTACACCTTTCAAAAATCTTCCTCGGATGTTTGATGTGGTCTACTGCATGCTTTGAATAGATAGTTATGTCATCTAAGTAGACCAACACAAACTTGTGTATTAGGCTCCTAAAGGCCATATCCATTGCCTTTTGAAATGTAGCACCTACATTTGACAAACCAAAGGGCATCTTTTGATAAGCCATGGTTCCCCACTTGGTTGTGAATGCTGTCTTGTATTGATCCTCTTCATTTACTAGGATTTGATTATCTCCTGAATAGCCATCCAATAATGAAAATCTCTCAGATCCAGAGACACATTGCAAAATTTGTTCCATAGAGGGTAGTGGATGGCGGTCCTTCAATGAGGCCCTGTTAAGATCCCTGAAGTCAACACATAACCTCAGCTCCCCATTCTTCTTCCTGACAGGAACAAGGTTGGAAACCCAACTAGTATGCTTAATGGGGTAGATGATACCACTCTCTATCAATTTAAGCACTTCTTTATGCATAAGTGGCTCAAGCTTAGGATTAACAGGCCTTTTCTTTTGCTTACTGGTTTGGCATTTGGTTCTAACTCAATAGTGTGTTGAGCAAGGGTAGGATCAAAACCCTTGAGGTCTTCATATTTCCATGCAACAACATCATTAAATTCTTTGAATAACTAAGCATAAGCTTGTTTCTCCAATTCAGTGTTCACTTTTCCAAATTGTAGGCTCTTACCTGGTTCCAACTCTAATTCAACACAATGTTCTCATTGAACTACCAGGCCAACTTTATTTTTCTTGACTTGATCATCCTTGTTGAAGACGGTCTCTAAGGTAACTAGACCTCTAGGCATCTTATTAGACTTGAGTTGTATCACTTGATCACCATAGTTTTGAGATAGCCTATCTTGATTGTGTCCTGAAAAAACATCTTCTTCAAACAAGAATTGCAGAATTTGTTCATCATTGTCAAACACTTGCCAATTGACATCATTATCAGGAATAGAGGGTCTGACAATCACTTTGATATGCTGTTGATCTATTTCTCTTGAAATGCTATTTGGAATATCATATTGGGATCCAACAGCAGCTAACCTATCTGCATTTTGATTTAACTTTCTAGGGATAGCAACAATATTGAAAGCATGGAAATCTTCAATTGCATCCCAAAATCTATGTTTGTATGCTTTCATGGTGTCATTTTTGGTTGCACTTATCCCTCTTACTTGGCTAACAACTAACTCATTGTCACCATAAACTTTTAAAGCCTTAAGCCCTCTTCTTCTAGCCCATTCTAGTCCATTGACTAGACTTTCATACTCTGCAGTGTTGCTAGTGCAGGAGAAACTGAATCTAAAGGTAGTATAATACCTTTCTCTTTTTGGGGACACTAGCATAGCACCACCACTAGAACCATGTCTGCTTCTAGCTCCATCAAAAAATAATTCCCAAACCTGATTGCTCTGATCTTTTGAATCAGCATCCTCTTTGAGAAGGCTTGGCTCTATAGCATTACTTTCTTGTATTAAATAACTTCCCAAACCAAAATCCTAGATCAGATTTTCTTGGGCCTCTGAAGCTCTTTCATCTAGAAGGATATCAGGGATACTCTCTATCTTTGTGCTTTCTTCATTAATGGTTTGGAAGTTGCTGCTATCAAATATAGGGTAGTTTACATTGACGACATTGGACACATATGGCTCTATATGGTGTGCTGCTAATGGTTCTGATTTAATGGTGACCTTGGTCCCATACCTTGTATGAAATAACATGTGGGACCAGTCAGAAGATAGATAGCCTCCTATCTTAGCTATAAACTCCCTTGAAAGATATATAGCAAATAATGCAGGGAGACCTATAATATATATATATATCAAGGAGGATGGAGAAATTAGGACTAGCATGAAGGATTAGACTGGTATCCTTAGCCACACCTATAGTATTGACTAAGGATCCATCAAGTTGGGTAACCTTCTTTTGGAAGGGGTCATATTTTAGTCCTAACTGGTCAGCTACTTTCTTGGGCATTACAGTGCTAGTAGCTCCACTATCTACCATACAATTATGTACTAAAGATTTTCCAATGATTAAAGATACATAAAAGGGAGGTGGCTTTGAGTTCCTACCTTGTGTGGCATTGCCTTTAGAGTTGCTACTTGGAGCCTCCTTCTCTTGATTAGTGTTAACCATCACTGGCTTTGCAGCTTCTTTTGCAAGTTGAGGAGTTGTTACCTCTGACATGGCCTTCTTTAAAATCTCAGGTTGTCCTGGAATAGCCAAAGAGTCCCACATGGACATGGCGACATTCACCTTCTTCATGTTTTCTACAATATTATAAGGTGTCATAGTGTGTACTCTTTGTTGTATCTTTGGCATGACGGGCTCTATTACTTTGGAATGCCGACCTTCTTTGCTTGTGATGATAGGAGCCTCCTTAGGTGTGATGGGAGTAGCTTGCTGCAGTGGCTCTATAGATGTAGTAGCTTTGGATTTGGAATCCACTCTCTCCATGTCTTGAGCTCTTCTTTTTTCTCTTGTAAAGCCAACAAAAGAAACCTCATCATTGACTCCATTGAAGTCTAGTTGCTCCCAATCAAAGAGAGTAGTCTCATGCTCTTGTGATTCTTGTTGAGGAACTGACCCAGTGGATGAAACCTCTGATTGAGCTTGTGAGGCATTTTGAACCATTAGAGCTTGGTTCATCCATCCATTTGAACATGTAGCCTGATTGTGAGGCTGACTGCAAGGAAAACACCATTCATTATCTATAGCCATATTGTTTTGACCAGGCACTATGTCCCTCACTAGATTTGTAGAACTGAGAGGTGCAGGGTTATATGGTTGGAATGGCCTTTGATTGAAATTTTGCCTTTGTCCTTGATAGCCTCCTTGGTATGGTGGCCTATTTTGTTGATAAGGTTGTCCTTGATTTTGATACTATTGACTAGGACCTTGGCCTTGTGACTGAAATGGTGGTCTGATTCCTTGACCTTGCTTCTTCAAATTTGTGACCTCTTTGGTCAAGGTCTGCAACAAGTTAGTCATTTCTTGTTGACTGCTTTGTTGGCTATTCTTTATCTCTTGCAGCTCTTGGGAGAAACTAGTCCTCAGCTCTTGACCACTAGTACTAGCTTGAGGTGCCAAAATGGTTGGAATAGGGGCAAATGGGGGTACTTGGGTAGGTGCAATGGGTTGAAGGCTAGGAAAAATGGGCATTGGAGGCCTTCTAGCAATCATGCTTTCTTGGATTAAACAATTTTCAGCCCTGACAGCTATCTCAAAAGCTTAGGGTAGAGAAATACCACCCATAGATTGGATCATGATAGAAATTTGACCATTTAGGCTTTGTAAGCAGTAAAGGAAGGCATGGTCAGCTGATGGTCTCACTGAGACTGGGATTCTATTCCATGTTTTAAGGAATCTACTATTATAATCTGTCATTTATTCTTGAGGGTCTCTCTTAATAGTTGTTAACTGTTCAACTAGAGACAAGTTATCTGATTTATCCTCAAAATGCTTACTTAATGCATCCCCTAACTCATCCCAAGAAGTAATAGAACCAACAGTTAGGGTTCTAAACCATTCTAGAGCCTTACCTTTTAAAGAGGCTGCTAATAACTTTGTGGCCACATCTTCTTGAGTAATGTTGTGTATGCTGCATATGGTCGTCACATCTCTTATGTGCTCAAAAGCAATTGTCTGCCCCTCACCTATGAAATCAGGTATACTCTTAAGTGCCACCAAAGGCACATCATGATGTTGAGCAAAGGCCAATGGGCTGCCTTGGTTGAATGGTGCAAAAGAAAACTGTCCTGCCATTGTAGGAGCTAGAATCTGAAGATTGACAACTATATGAGTTGTATTTGTTGTTGGATTGGAATCTTCCTCTAGATCTCTGGTTAGAGATCTCCCTCTTCTTCTGGAATGAAAGGGAAAAGGTCTCCTTTGTGAAGTATCAGGAGGTGTTGATTGAAATCTCCTTGCAGGGGATGTCCTTCAAGTTGTCCTACCTTTGTGACTTCTTCTTGAGGGCAACTCTGAAAATTGGGTAGGCTTTGAGCTCCTAGTCTCAATCTTTCTCATAAAACTTTGAGCAAATTAGCCTTGATCTTTGAAACCAGTGGAGTCGCCAGATATATTTGATAGAATGACTTCTAAAAGCCTACACTATGCAATCTACATATTAGAGATAGGATATCTTTGAATTTGAATAACTTCTAGTCCCACCGGGCATGCCAGAATTGTTATACACTAAGTTTGCACCCTTTTTTTCAAGCTCTCTTGGTCTTGATATCCTATTATAACATTGGATTCATCTCCAGGTTGTGGGACCTATGTTAACAGAGATGAAACCTCTAGGTTCTAGGCTGGTTTCTCTTGGGTAATCACCTTAATTTGCTTCTTGACATGAAAGTAAAACTTTTGGAGGGAAAGGGATAGAAGGGATGCTTGTAAGGGAAATGACTTGAAAGTAAACTACCTACTAGGTGATACACCAAAATTAGGGTTTGGATCTCAGTATGTAGGGATGAAATCAATGGAGAAATCAGGTCTAATAAGTCACAACTCACTAGATAGGCTTGCACAAGTGTTTCATAAGAGGGTCTGAACAAAAAGCACAACTTATGACCTGCAAGCAAACATCCTTTTCTGCAACTAGGTGTAGGAATGAGACAAGACTGCTAGGGGTTGTAGTATACCCACAAAACATCTAAATCAGATCAGACATAGTAACACACAAAATCACAAAAAATCAGAGGGACTAGGAACCCCAATTTCCATTAACAACATTCATAAACTTCAATCTAATGAGAGATAATCAAGACAGTGAAGACAGGGATAGAACAAATATCACAAGTACCTCAAGAATGCCTTGATCATCAATGGGAGATTACAAAGGGTAGAAGAACCAGAGGGTAGAACAAATACCACAGATGGCTTTCTGAGAAAAGATGACTTCCTTGCAAAAGTGGGCTTCTCTCCTTTACAAAATGAACCTCTCTTGCACTAAGGCCCTAAAAAAACAATAAATACCTCTCAATTGCATGTAGGCAAGAGTCAAAAACTAACCTAACTAGGGTTACAGATTTTACAAAAGTATCAAACCCTAAAGGTACACTGTTGACCCATCATGAAAATCACTGAGAACTAGTCATCAATTTAGATCTTTCTCTTTGCGTGTTGATCCTAGACTGAGTCCACCTGCAGACACAACAACTTTGATCCATCTACCTACCTGCAACTCCACTAAGCCATGAAGGCTTCAAAAATTTGATCTTATTTCCCTAGAAGAGGTACTGCTTGCAAAGGTGCCACCAACTCTTTTCATTACTTCCTATTGCGGGAACACGGCACAGTACCCTACAACACCAGCCAATGGTCACCTCCATCATCCTCTCAACAACAACCGTCCTGAGAAATCAATTCCTGAGCTAACCAACATCATGCGTGGCTGAAAGAATGCAAAACCCTAATAGGAAACCAGCGCAAAAATTCAAATTTGAATGTTAACGGCTAGCCTGGTCATTTTAAAACATGACCGTCGATCAGAAACCCTTCCCGATAGATAAACGGCCATGATATGCTAAAAAAATGACATAAAATACCCTTTGACAAGTTAAGACCACTATGGAAGTCAACAACCAATGAAACGGGAGCAAATCAGCACGAGGACCCAGCTTGACTTTTCTCTTCTTTAAGTCACGAAGAACTCTTTTAAACCCTGGGCCCAGACCTGCCACTTGACAATCTTTTATTTGCTCTGGCCGCTTTGCAGGCGTACACCTTGGCAGTTCTCTGACAACAGAGCCACAATCACCTGATTCTGATCTAATGGCAGGCGCATGATCTTATAGCCCCAAAATATTCCTTACACTTTTATGCCAGCCGCTAGATCCTTACCTTTTTGAGACCCCACTGACACATCAGTCCACCTGTGAATCTTTATCAGCATGCGTCAACCAATCACGTTCGAACACCTGAGCACACCTGGCAATATGGTCCCACGAATTTTCCTTTCACTTTGACCAATAAGAAGTCGACAAATCACCCTGACCTGGCACTAGACCCATTGACAAATCTTGAACACTTGGCAAAATCGATGGCTGGTGCATAATCTCATGTATTAGAAAAACCCTTCGTGAAGATACACCAGCCGTCGATCTTCATCCTTCTGACATCCCTGCAAACATTCTGACATGACCCCACTGTGGCATCCAGGTCATTGCTATGTGGACCAATCGGATTCAAGCAAGTTAGCACATGAGGAGCCACCTGACAGAGCTCAGAGATAAAGTAAGATCAACGGTCGGCACATAATCTCTTGTGTCAAAGAAACCTTATGAGATTATACGCCAACCGTTGGATCCTTGAGATGTCAGAACCTCCAACCGCTTGAAAAAACTTGGTCCTACTGACAAAAAGATGACTTGACACATGCCAACCAATCAGAAGCTGCTGAATCAGATGAGGTGGCATCGGTCCCACTAACACACTAAAGTGCTGCAAACATGGAAGATCTAACGGTCATCTTAAGATCTCAAGCTTTGACAATAGCCCTTGCGAACATACGCCGGCCGTCGATCCTCTGACAACTGTTAGGACTTCTGAACACCAGAAGAACCTGGTCCCACTGACATGCTACCAAATCACTACCATGTGGACCAATAAAAAGTCATTGTTTGTATACATGTTGCAGTGGACCCGCTTGTTTGAAGGGTTATGTCACCAAGGAGAATCGACGGTTGTCTAAAGATCTCAAACTCTGACAATGGCCTATGTGAAGATGAGATGACTGTTAGATCTTCAGAATCGGGACCCCACTCTGACACAAAACCCAAATACCACATCTACGGCCAATCTTAAAGCTTGATAGATTTGAAGATTCCTTGCGAAAAATAGACCACCGTCAGATTAAAATCTTGATCCCGCCTACAGAGTTAACCACACTTGGATTACGCGAACCAATGAACAAGGAAATTCTTATTCGTGAGAGGAAAGTCCTAACCATGGTTAGAACAGGTGAATACGCGGACAAGGGGTTCACTGAATCATGAATGAACCTAGGGTTGGATCACGCGAACACACGAATAAGACCATTCGCTAGTTCGCCAAATGACCTAAGCTAAGACCGCCAGAAATTTAGAGGATTACACGAACAAGGCGTTCACGTAATCGCTAGAACTTTAGAAACACCGCCAAATAATTTTAGTGAACTAGCGAACAAGGAAATTCCTATACGCACATGCTAAAATAAATCACTTAAGTCGTCGATAAAGTAACTGCAAATTAGAACAAGGGCTTAGGGTTTTGAGGGTTAAAACACCACAACGGCTACTTTTTTAAATATTGGGACCTGCAAACCAGAGATTAAAACAAATTGTAGAGGCTAGAGGAAAGATGGTAGAACCTTGAAATTTTCGGAGATTCCCGGCAGGAGTAAAACAGAGACTTTAGAATAGATTTTAGCCAAATTTGCATGGATATGAAGATTAAGGTAACAGTTTAATATCCATAATCTATTGCTCCATGTGAGTGATATGGTTATATGAATTTATGTGCACCCAAAATTAATCTCTATTATTTTTAAGAACAAAATAGGACTGCTTCTATCTATTGATGCAATAATGATTTTTCTATCAAAATCTAAAATATATGTTTAGTGCCCATGTTTTTGATTTTATCAAAATCATTAAATACAATATATAAGAAGTATCTATGGATGATCTTAGGTCTTTATCATATGTACTACTTAAAATAATATTTGTGCTATCTAAAAACAATATCAAAAAATGATATGTAATTAAGTAAAAGTTCAAAATGTTATTTTTCATTTGATATTTTTGTGTGCCAAACCTATTTTTGGTGGAAGATGTTTTCTTAGAATTTACAAAATTAAAATCTATTATAGATATAATTGGATAAATTTAAAATATTAAATTTTGATTTAGTTGGCCTAATTTTTCTAGTTTTTCAAATAATTTATAATAAAATAGGTACATAAATGTGAAATAACAGATTTTCTTATTTTTATAACTTTAATTATTTCTTTTTTTAAAAAAAAAATTGTATGACATCAAACTATTAACAATTTTTTTACCTAAAAAAAAAATTCAAAAATGATGAATCATGCCCAATGAAAAAATTAAAAGAAATAAATTAATAAAAAAATATGCTCATCAATCTTATGCATCTTAAAAATACACATACCCTACTATCATAATTAAAAATACACTTACCCCACTCATCATAATTAATAGTAGGTATTTACCACATGAGCTAGCGCAAGAATCATTGCATTCATTTATGTCCAAAACAAAAGAGAAACGTGCAATGCATTTCATGTAATTTTTGCATTCGTTTATCCCATTACGAATAATATCGAGACACAGCAAGTTTTAAATTTGTATTATAAGCTTGCGAGGCTACCTAGGTAACTTCGCATATTATTCAGGCGTAAGAAAGCGGGATTGTTGGGATGGTGGACACGTGAGTTGTGAATTGAGTAAAAGATTATGCTCTCTGCCGCATCGAAAGGAACGCAATAAAGACAAGATTTCAACTGAAAATTGTGGAGTTGCTACTCCCAATTCTCACGTGACTGGTCAATTATTTGGCGTGGATTAGTTTTCTCATATGCCGCCTCAGATTGCAGAGTTTTAAAGTGCATGATTTATTTGCTGGCGCGGAAACAGATGGGAAAGTCTGATGTATTTGTCTATTGTCACTTGCAGTATTTCATTATTCTTATCAGGAACACCTCCACCTGGGGCTTTAACCGGCAGGTGACCTTTTGAATCCTCATGTACTGAAAAGCTGTATATTCTGAAACAATGAGTTATGGTTTTGTGAATAGTTCAAAGCTTTAGAGATGCCTAGAAAGATCTGGTTATGGTCTTGATCTAGGTAGAGATCAATAGCTCCCACATATTTGGAACAGCACGTTTGATTTCAGGACAAAGAACAACGAAAGATTTTCTCAACTGATCAGCAGTATATAATGATATGAAAAACCCATCCATTACAATTCTCTTGGTGGCTGCTGCATTAAACTACACTCGCAATTTAAGAAAAGAAACACAAAGCGTTGGATTAAAATATATTAAGAAGCCTGGTTGAGAAACATTTACAAAATTGGGACAGTGCAAGCAAAAAACTCTCAAGAAAACAAAGCAAAAGAATTACTTTCATTCAGGATAAAAATTGTCTATGGAACTTCAAATATATGTTCCCAAAAGTGAGAGAATCCATTAACAATTCTACAAGAACACCAGGACAAAATATAAGCCATTTGGGATTCTTTCTTTAAGGCGGATCTCCACAACATATTATAGAGAGAAAATTACGATATTTTCTCAAGACTCAACTGTGTGGGGTAGTGGAAATCCAAGTTATACGAGAAATCTTTACAAAACATATTATAGTGTAAATAGTGTAAATCCAAAGGGGATAAGTAAAATGAAAAGAGCTCAAGTGGCAGAATATTACGGATTCCCAAGATGGATTCTAGGTTTGCTGTCACCTTGCTTCTGATAAACCTAGTTATTCGAGCGTTCTCTCATCTTGAAATCTGCGTACGAGAACTGAAATCTCACTGCAAGATTTTTAAGTACACTGCAGATGCATTTGTGGTAGATCGTGCCCTTCAGATAGTAGATCTTTTTTCATAAAAAAGATTAAATCTTTCTAAATTTGATTGAAATCATGCGAGCAAAGGGTAGAAATCATGATGTCTTTGAAAATGGTCCCAAACCCGCACATCCTCCCCATTTTAGGCTGAGTACGATTGCCAACTGTATAAGTCTGCAACGTACTAATTGAAACCTGCTGCAATCGTGATCTGCACCAACCTTGCAGCACACTGCTCAAAACCCGGCAGCATCGGTATCTATGAATACCTCTGTATCCCGGCAACGGCTATGCAGCCACGAAAATTAATAATCATATGAAGGAGAAACACTTAGTTTTTTTTCTAAAAGTTTGTAAAATGTTATATAAAGAAAAAGATTTTCCTGGCTGGATAGCCACTACCCTGTATCCCATCTGCAAGGCCAATTATAGACAGACAACAAAGATGTGTTGAGGAGTTTGCTCCTTGTTTAATGTTAACTGTTCCTACACAATCCACTCATACAACAGTGAAATGCTATGTGGAAGGGATGGTTGATAGTGTTCTTTGAGGGAAGGGGGATTTTGAAAGACTTGTTATCATTGTATTGTGTATTTCCAATATGTTTGGATGCAGGGCAGACTAGGAGAATGAAGGATCACTCACCGATTGCATGATAACCCAGTTTTGAAGGGTCACTAGAAGAGGAGAATGAAGGATCACTTACTGATTGCATGATAACCCCACCAAGCATTCTTTCCTTTAATTTTCCACAATATCTCAAAGTATGATCATTATTCTTTACTTTCTTCTATATGCTATTCTTTCTATGGTTTTGTTATCTCAGAAATATATCAAAAACATTGCAAATGTGCATATAAAAGTAAAATATTGTCCTTCAATTGTTTCACATTGAAGCATTTCCTCTTTGGAGTATTCTCTTCGTTTGTACAATATCTGTCAAAAATGGTTCCCATATTTCTTCAAGATCTATTTTAATCTTTATATTGCAATTTTGATTAGATTTGACTTATAGTTGATTTCATTAATATTTTATAACATATACTGATACTCCTAATGTGAAATGTGGAGAGAAAGAAAGAGACACACTAGGTGTGAATTACACAATATACCCATCATCACTTAGCACTTAAATAATAAATTATGGACAGGGAACAACCCCCTAACCTCTAGATGTTTGTTTCATGTTGGCCTCTTATTATATGCAGAGGTAGGCCTATCTTAATTAGGCTAACAACCACAGTGTAGGGGTCATAAATTATGGAACCCAAAATAGTGCACACTTGTATTAAATTAGGTTCAGTATACTACAAGGGAATGGAAACCATGCAATAGTGCCTCATGGGGATGGAAGAAACCCTTCACCAAGAAGATGGTTGTCTACAATATTTACTAGAGGCAAAGAACATAATTTGGTTCCAGCAATTACTCCTAGAAGATAATGGCACCCACAAAACACTTGGAAAAGATAGCACTTGCTATATTTTTTATCACTCTTTTAAAGCTGGGACAATAAATTTGAAAGATTGATCAACGAATTCTTGAACACAAAGAACCATTGACAAATATGATTTATGTGTACAATAGCTATCAACCAGTTGTTCCAATCATGATGTCCAATAATTATGTTAGAAAAAGCATCTACAAATCCCTTACACAACCATAATAGATTCAAACCATGAACTATAAGAACCTAACAATGGGACTAACAAAGATACAGCCTAAACAAATCTTGATCATATTCCAGCCTATTGTAAGGCCCAAGAAGTAACTCTATCTTAAAGCTACACATTCCTCTAGATGAAGCTCAAAGGTCAGGTAGCTGAAGCATATCAATACTTGAATGAATATAAGAATAATTTGATGTACAATCATTTGCTAGTTTGGTTTGTGGGTTTTCCACATAATATTTTTCCTTTAACCATGTTTATAGTTTGAGAAAATTAGAAAAAATTGTTTTAGATTTATATTATCCTTTTGAACTAGCACACTGCCATGAAAATGCATAATCATTGGTTATCTCAAGAAAATTCATATTGATTAGTAGGATATCCTTATAAAAATTTGATGCATGGATTTCTTGTGAATTATCGACTGCTATGTATCCTGCAACTATGGAAGGAATAGTGTTGGTGTTAGGTTTCATTTATTATTGAATTCAATAGTTTCCAAGATGTGTTTAGGAGTTTGCTCCTTGTTTAATGTTAACTATTCCTGCACAATCCACTCATAAAATAGTGAAATGCTATGTGGAAGGGATAGTTGATAGTGTTCCTTGAGGGAAGGGGGATTGTGAAAGACTTGTTATCATTGTATTGTGTATTTCTAATATGTTTAGATGAAGGGCAGACTAGGAGAATGAAGGAATATCACTCACTGATTGCACGATAACCCAATTTTGAAGGGTCACTGGTTGAGGGGATAGTCAAGGTCTGGATGATTGCGCCATTGGAGGACCCTATTTCTTTGTAGTAATTTCTATTCAAATTTGATGCATGGATTTCTTGTCAATTATCAGCTGCTATGTATCCTGCAACTGCATCCGTAAATCTTCATATACTTCTCTAGGGTTGTAAGCCACTTAGAGATCAAAATACAGAGACTAAATCAAAATCATTCTTTGTCCTATTTCCTTTTAACAAAGTCTCAACTATCAATGATACAATATACATTTGATGCCCTAAGCTATCAAATATACAAATGGCACCTACCTAGAAGCTCACCAGGAGAATGAAGGATCACTCACTGATTGCATGATAACTCAATTTTTAAGGGTCACTAGTTGAAGGGACAGTCAAGGTCCGGATGATTGGGCCATTAGAGGACCCTAGTTCTTTGTATTAATTGCTATTCAAATTGGATGCATGGATTTATTGTGAATTATCGGCTACTATGTATCCTGCAACTGCATCCATAAATCTACATATACTTCTCTAGGGTTGTAAGCCACTTAGGGATCAAAATAGAGAAACTAAATAAAAATCATTCTTTGTCCTATTTCCTTTTAACAAAGTATCAACTATCAATGATACAATACATTTGATGCCCTAAGCTATCAATACAAATGGCACCTAGCTAGAAGCTCACAGGTTGTCCATTTGATAACCATAATTAACATTTCAAAAAAATGGATATCCTTGAGCACAAGCACCAATAACATCAAATAATGGAGTTAAAGCACGGGCTAGGGCACGACACCAGTAGAATGCGGTCATTTCAATTACAACAATTTACAATGGTGTCATTAAACACATATGCTAGTAATATCAACAAACGTGAATCTAAACATTTGAATATAGTGAATCAATATCCTTGAGCACAAGCACCAATAACATCAAATAATAGAGATAAAGCACTGGATATGGCACAACACCAGTAGAATGCGATCATTTCAGAGAGCATTCATGATCAAATAAAATAAAATGCATTCGAATATGATGCCAGAGGCTCGAAAGATGAAGAAATCACATACCTTCTCTTGCGCTCAACTTTCACTCCTTTTCTCCCGCTCCCTCTATCCAATTGAAATAAAAATGATGAGGTTGTTTCACTTTTTTTTTTTATCTATACTTTGAATCTGTCAGAATTCTGATGGTCAATTAAACACCCATCAAAATACCGACATCATCGGGGCCTATTACAAAAAAAAAAACACCAAATTCATAATAAAAAGTTACCTGTCGAAAACTTCTGTCGAAATTTGGCCCCAAATGTAGTAGTGACAGGACTTCCCTAGAGGTCACCCTTTCAACTCAAGTGCTCTTAACTACAGAATTTCCTCCATGCTTAAGCCCACTCTGCTTGAAACTCCATTTACAAAACCTTCAGCAAGTTTGTCACTTCTTGTATGAAATCCTCCATAAAACAATCACTAACCAACTTACATAGAATTACATAGCCTACAATGGATCCGTCCTTCTATGAAGAGCAGAAGCATAGTGACATAGATCAACTAAGCCAAATGCAATATGAACGAGTTCAGAAAAACAAGTTTTATATTGATGAAATAATAGAAACATATGTTGGGGGTTTTGGACCAACTCAGTTGTTCCAAGTGGCAATGGTTGCCTTGGCTTGGGCATTTGATGCTTAGCACACCTTTGTCACCATTTTTACTGATGCCCAACCTTCATGGCACTGCACTAATGGAACTCAATTAACAGAAACAAAAATATGCACTTCACAATCATCAATATGTCAGATGGACCCATCACTTTGGGAGTGGGAAAGAGGAAAAGAAGTGTCTGTCATCTCACAGTGGAATCTTGCTTGTGCCAACACCATCCAAGTAGGTTTTCCTTCTCTATTTTTCTTCATGGGATCGCTACTGGGTGAGTTTTTACATTATTTATTAAGGATCTCAAGGCTCTTCTTCAGCATCAAACAAGAACATAGTCAATAAAATAGGGTTTTTTTACGTGTAAAAGTAGGATCCATGCAATACATTCTCAATAAGTCCTCAAGAACTTGGTTAACCCTCTCTATTTGACCATCCTTCTGAGGATGATATGTTGTACTGATATTCAACCTTGTTCCCAAAGGAGCATTCAAGGTTGTCCAAAACTTTAACGTCATTCTCGTGTCCCTATCTGATATTATGGTCTCTGGTACTACATGAAGTCTAAAAATCTCCCAAACAAATTTCTTGGCCAAAACCAAAGATCCATCCCTCAGACTACCTGGTATGAAATGTGAAACCTTGGTCAATTTATCTACCACAACCAAGATTACATCATGTCTGGGCTTAGTCATAGGCAAACCTTGAACAAAATCCATAGTGATAACCTGCGACTTGTACTCTAGTATCTCATGAGGATATAGAAGTCCAGCTGGATGGACATGCTCAGCTTTAACCTGCTGGCATTCTAGACATTGAGCTTTAGATGCTACAACATCTCTTTTGAGTCTGGGCCAAAAATATAATGGCCGCATATCAGCAAGCATTTTATTAACTCCTGGATGTCCTAAATATGGAGTGCAATGCATCTCCTCAAAAACCAATTTCCTCAATCCATCCTAGTTGGGAATATACATCCTCCCTTGGTATCTCAAAATACCATCCTCATCAAAAGAGTAACCATCAAACGGTGGTCTGTCAGATCATTCTGTAATGCTAATTTGACCAACTCATAATGGTCATCACCTTGGAGATTCTACAACACCTGTTCCTTTAGGTGTGTTCTGGTAGTAGAAATGGCTGCAATGTGTCTCCTTCTGCTCAAAGCATCAGCTACCCTATTTTCCTTCCCTTTGATATATTCTATACCAAAGTCATACTCGCTCAAGAATTCTATCCATCACCTTTGTCTAGCATTAAGATTGGGTTGAGTGAAGATGTACCTCAAACCCATGTGGTCTGTTTTCAACTCGAAAGGCTTACCTAAAAGATAGTGTCTCCACATCACAAGAGCATGAACTATGGCTGCAAGTTCTAAGTCATGAGGTGCATAATTAACCTCATACTACTTCAGCTTCCATGACTCGTAAGCCACTACTTTATCATTTTGCATAAGTACCCCTCCTAAACCTTCACCTGAAGCATTAGTGATTATAGTAAAATGACCATTAGGATCCGGTATCACTAGAATGGATGCAGATGTGAGTTTCTGTTTCAAAGACCGGAATGCCTTCTCACAAACTTTTGTCCACTCATACCTCTTTCCTTTCCTGTGTAAGGATGTAATGGGTGCTGCAATTTTGGAGAATCCTTCCACAAATTTTTGATTTAATATCTTGCAAGTCCCATGAAGCTTCTAACTTCACTTACATTCTGTGGAGTTGGCCATTCAAGTATAGCTTGGATCTTTGTTGGATCCCTACAATGCCCTTAGTAGAAATAATATGCCCCAAGTAGTGAATCTCTTCTAGATAAAATGAACACTTGGAAAGTTTTCCATACAATTTCCTATCTCTAAGGCACTGCAAAACTATATGCAGGTGTTCTTCATGTTCCTCAAGATTCTTGGAATAAATTAATATATCATCAATAAAAATCTCTACAAATTTATCCAAACAATCTCGAAACACACTATTCATCAAGTTCATAAATGTGGCAGGAGCATTAGTCAATCCAAAAGGTAACACTACAAATTCATAATGCCCATACCTTGTTCTAAAAGTTGTCTTTGCTATATCCTCATCCTTGATCCAAAGCTGATGATACCTAGATCTTAAGTCAATCTTTGAGAACACCGTTGCTCCTTTCATTTGATCAAAAAGTTCATCAATTCTAGGAAGTGGATATTTGTTCTTAATAGTCACCTTGTTAAGCATTCGGTAATCTATACATAGCCTCAAAGTACCATATTTCTTCTTTACAAAGATCACAGGTGCTCCCCATGGCGACACACTGGGGCATATGAACCCTTTGTCTAAAAGTTCCTGCAACTAAGTTTTTAACTCATACATCTCTGTGGTTGTCATTCTGCAAGGAGCCTTAGATTGAGGTTCGGTTCCAAGTAACACATCTATAGAGAAGTCAAATTCTCTTTAGAAGGCAATTCTAGTAATTCCTCTGGAAACACATCTTGGAATTCTTGCAAGATAGGATAGTCATTCAGACTAGAAGGAGTGTCTAAGTCTTTTGCATAAGATACATAGATCGTACACCCCTTCTTCTGGGCATTCTTCATTTGCATAGCGAATATAAGCCTTAGTTCCAAAGGTTTCTGAATACCCCTAACAACTATAGGCATACCTGAATCATCTAATCATTGAATTGACTTGTCCTTACAATTCACAATGGCCCTGTGCTCAATTAGCCAATTTATGCCTAGAATAACATGATAAGATCCTAAAGGAGTGACATAAAGGTTAACTTGTGTTTGAAATTTTGGAAATTCCAAATTGCTGCATGCTAGACACTACTCAACCCTACGCTCTGTCCTATTGTCATATTCAACCATCCATGGTTTAGATAAATAACCAGCTCTAAAAGATAACTTTGAAACAAACTTAGGATCTATAAAACATTCAGTAGCTCCAATATCAATTAAAATAGAAACATCATGTCCATAGAGCTTACCAGCTATCTAAATAGGAGTTGCCTGAAAATCTTCTTGGTGATGATCAACTATTGCATGAATCTAGTGTTGTACCTGAGGAGCTTTACCCTCTCTATGAGTCATATTATGAGGACAATATGCAGCATAATGATTACCCCCACAATTAAATCACCCATTTCTTGGTCCTTGCCTATTTTCAGTTCTATTCCTCCAATTGTTTCCATTCTTGTTATTCCCATTCCTGTTATTATTTCTATTTTGATTCTGATTTTGAGGATTGTTATTGTTTCTACCTCCATTTTCTCTACCTTTACCTCTCAGGTTTCGCACTTGCTAACATCCATTGTTCCTTAATTTATCATTATCATATTTCCTCTTGAATCCTTGTGAACCATTGTTTCATTGGGAGACTCAAATTGTTGGTAACCTTTTTAGTTTCTCCTCCTGTAGCAGTGCCTTCACATAAGAAAACTCCATAGTTTCAGGTTCATGCATCTCAACCTCAGATCCAATCTTTGGACGTAAACCCAAAATGAACTTACGTGTCTGGAAACATTCATCCTATAGATAATGAGGAACATATTTCACCAAATGGCTAAACTTCTCATGGTAATCAGTTACTGATAAAACCCCCTGAATCAGATTTTGAAACTCAGACACTTTCCTATCATAATACAATTGTGGCAACCATCATTTCCTGAAGTAGACAAGGAAATCATCCCATGATATCTGTCTGAGTCGTAATTTATTTTCAGCCATTTCATTATTCCACCACATAGCTGCTTCTCCAATCAGCTGGAAAGCTCCCCAAAATGCCCTTGACTATCTTGAAAGATTCTGAACATGGAAATACTTTTCCATGGATATAATCCATGCCTCAACATCATCACCTATAGTCTTTCCATCAAAGGTAGGTGGCGTGACCTTTTTAAGGTCCTTGCTCAATTCCTCAGCAATCTAGTCATTGTTCAGATTTCCATCATTTGCCCCTATATCAGCATCTCTCTTATGACATTCCTCATTCATCCTATCCTCCTCTTCTTTTCGAAGAGCCTCCAGCCTCTGATCTTCTACTTGTTTCCTTCAAGCTTCATCATCCTGATTACCCTCATTCTGTCTACCCCTTAAGTCATTTTCAATGTCATTCATTTGATCATTTTGCTGCTGCAAAATTTTCCTCTGTTCAATTAGAAGGGCTACAATTTCATCAAGCCTTTGATTTGGAATATCATTTTGTTCATTACTATTTCTAGCTTGGCCACTATTTTGGGTTTGCATGATGACAGTCTATCCCTATACCATGCACAAACACAACTTCAGCATAGAAGACCCAGGCCCTAGGGTATAAACACAGCTCTGATACCACATGTAAAGACCAAAATTTCCATCAAAAGTAAAACATATCACAAGAATAAATGTGCTCAAGTTGACAAAATAAAACTGATAGATTACCATAACTTTTCCCATGTTCGACCTTTAAGTGTCATTTACACATTATTTATCAATGGTTTACAACTTAATACATTCGACCATTCAGTCGTCAAGTACAAACTTAAAAATTGGAATAATACATCTTTATTACAAAGTTTTGACCTTCTGTCAAAATTTCATACATATATAATAAATCAAAAATAATATTCTTTTTCCCAAACCATTATAGAGCAGTAACTAGGCACCACACTGTAACAGTCCGTGTCTCCTAAGTCTCCAGACCACATGTCCACTTGCAAATCCTGAGATGAGAGTGTGGCCCAGGCACTTTTTCCACCCAACCATGGAGTGGTTAGCTCCCCCGGGGCTTACCCTGATATGGAAGTGCACCGACCCTGCTTGAGAAGACTAGCAACTCGACACTGATGAGCTGGAAGAATATGAAGCAACTATGATTCTATCTACTACAACAATCTTTAGTTTGAAATAGAAATCCTAATCACAGAATGGTAGAGAGAACATACAATACTAACCAAGCATATTTATGAAACATATGCAAAAATAATCTTTGGCCAAAGAATCTTTTTCAAAATCAATAAAAACTAACAGGTAAAAACAACTTATTTACCCTTCTCTGTCTTATTCCAAATTACGCTTCAATTCAAATAAAAAACATTATAATTTTAACATCCCCTCAAATTAACAAGTCTACTTTGCTGATTCCTTGATGAATTCAAAAAAATACTCAATAGAGGAGAACAGTAGTTACAATGAAATACTAACCAATGGAAAATATCAAAGATACAAACTACTTATTGATTTCAAGAAATACATAACAGTTATCCCAGTTCCTCAAACAGTCACATCGTTAATATCCTACCCAAAATTATGTATATCTTTGTGTCTACGATTTAATTTTCTGTTAAATTTTCATGTCACTACAATTTAATAATTTGTATTCATTTTCTGAATAAAAGAGTTCAATTTGGCAGCTACTGGTTTTGAAAAAAACATTTTTCTGTTTCATCTCTAAACTTAAGGTTTTACAGATTGTGTAAAAAAAATTCAACTACTTGCAGCATAAAATGGCAACTAAAATTTAAAAATTTATAACTCAACTAAAATTCAGAATTCTGGATATTTAAATGATGCTAAAAGTTTTATTTTTATTTTTGTTCCATCTTACTCTGTTCATAAGCTGTGAATGTCTTTAAAACCTAAAAATCATAGCCGATTAAATAGAAAAGATAAAATATTAAACTTCATAGCATTGAATCTAAAAACTAACGCCCAGGCTAAGTATCTTAAGCAGGCTAAAACTTCATAAAATCTAAGGTGAAAAGCCCCTGTACATTTCGTAGATCAGGCCCAAATTGAACAGCAAGGTTTGAAAGTTTAATAAATAGATTTCATATACTATAAAAAAAAACTACGATGTCTTAAATTACTGCCAAAACAATATGTCTATGGCTTGCTTAACCAACCACTAAGAACACACTAAATCCATCTCTAACAGGCTTGTGTTCATAATAGTCTACGTAGAGTGTTGCATACTAAAAATAAATAAACAAAAGACCATGCAGGCTACTAACTCAAGAGATCCCAAGACTCTACAAACAGTAATCTTGCCACCAAGTATTAGGCACGAGTGGAAGCATAGGAATAGAAATATTTATGTTAAAATCACAATTAAATAAAATAATGTCTGTTGTAATAAAAAACACATATGTACATATATATTAACTCTGCCTACGTTTCAATTCTAAAAGTCATTCTGAGCCTAATGCCTATGGTCCAAATATTACTTATGCCTGGTGCTGCATGCGATAAAAACAATCTAATGGCCCAAGTCTTATATGATGAACATAGTATGGGAGAACTTAGACATAGCAGGTAAGAATTGAAAGAAGGATGATGTTGCAGACTTATGAAAGGTTGTGAATAATGAGGAGGTTGCTACGAAGGAAAAGAAATGGAAAGCACAAGACAAAATCACTATCCCAGACAAGGTCCACACATTACAGGCCCAAAATTGAAAGCAAAGAATTCAACAAGTTTCTAGAACAACTAACATTGCCAGTCAAATTAACCAAACAAATAATTAAAAGAGGAACCTGGATAATTGCGGTAAGATGAGGGCAAATAAGACCTCTCCCTGAGCGTGCTCCTTCTCTGTCTTCCCAAACCGGTCCCCCTTCTATTCTTGCCTCTTCCTTTCTGTGCAATCTCTGTAAATTCAGTTCCTTTCCCCACTAATCTACATTGTTTTTCTTCCTCTGCTCTCTTTCCCTCAATCTCCTTCTATATATTCCCCCTTCCTCATGTGTTTTCTCTCCACTTAAAACCAGCTCAAACTCCTCTTTAATGCTGCGTAACTTCCTCCTTTGTTGGTGTCCATCATGCCTAGAAAAAATGGGCTCAAACTTCCAGTCTACTTCCTAGATTAACTAGATAATCAGCACTTAAAGCCTAATTTCATGCCAGGAAGATTGCAATGACTGATTAAAAACCAGACTTTTATATAAATTATAACTCTATGACTTCCCAACCACTAACTATTAAGTCTCACATTCTACGCTTAAAGTGAAGATTGTTAAAAAGAAATAAAAATAAATACATAACCCGCCTTCACACATAATCCTAATAAAAATTAAATTAAATTATATTTAAATTAAAAGTAGTTAAATTGAATAAGTTAACAATTATAAACTCATTTTCTATTAAATTTCATTTCAGGAATAAGAGTAATATCATTTCAAGAATTAAAGGTGAGTTTTCTTTTTCCAAAATACTTTCAAATTGCATAACAGATATTACAAATTAACCATTTAAGAGATAAAAATCCAAATAAATGAGCTATGTGGTGTGTGTTTTTATCATAAAATTCTAGACTCATCCATACCGAGGAGCTAGGCTACCCTACCTCAACCACAGCCCGTTGTCAATTCTTATCAACAGACCAACACTCAAATTTTGATCGGTAGGTTAGTTCCCAAAAATCTATAACCAAATCAACTTGAAAAATCTTCCATAATGAGCATGCATAATCATATCAAGACATACAATATATTTATCAACATATAAAACACATTTAATCATTTTCATTTTCCAAAATTAATCATTCTTAACAAATTAACTAATTTACCTCTAATAAACTTAGTGAAGCATCTAACATATAATTTATTTCTCTAAGGTCGCCAAAACTTGACCATGTCAAAAAGTCCACACTAGTCACAAACAACTAAAAAAAAATCATAGGTCTACAAAATCGGTTATGACACTATTGCAATTGTGATCTGCACCAATCTTGCAGCACACTGCTCAAAACCTAGAGCATTGGTATCTATGAATACCTATGTACCCCATCTACAAGGCTAATCATAGATTGACAAAATACTTCCCACAAAAAGATCTGTTAATTGTGATATTGCTATTAGAATTTGTGTACTTTTTTGAGTCAAACTCATTGACCTATGTTTCATGAGTAGTGGTTCACAAGAACCCATCTCTCATGAGAATGAATGAAACTCTTAGCACTCATTGCATCTAGGTGATGCTCACACAGATGTCACAAAGGTGAAGCAGGGGACTTCCCTCGAGATCACCCATCACAATACTTCTTTAGCAACCCACTCTGCTTCCAACCCTATTTGCAAAATCTTCAGCAAGTGTTGTCTCTTCTTGTATGGAATGGTGCATAAAACAGTCACTAACCAACTTACATACAATTACATAGCCAAAAATGGATCCGTCTTTGTGGGAAGAGAAGAAGCATAGTGAAACAGATGAACTAAGCCAAATGCAACATGAACGAGTTCAGAAAAAACATGTTTTCTATTGACGAAATAATAGAAACATATGTTGGGAGTTTTGGACCAGCTCAGTTGTTCCAAGTGGCAATGGTTGCCTTGGCTTGGGCATTTGATGCTCAACACACCTTTGTCACCATTTTTACTGATGCCCAACCTTCATGGCGCTGCACTAATGGCACTCAATTAACAGAAACAGAAATATGCACTACATAATCATCAATATGTGAGATGGACCCATCACTGTGGGAGTGGGAAAGAGGAAAAGAAGTGTCTGTCATCTCACAGTGGAATCTTGTTTGTGCCAACACCATCCAAGCAGGTTTTCCTTCTCTATTTTTCTTCATGGGATCGCTACTGGGTGAGTTTTTACATTATTTATTAAGGATCTCAAGGCTCTTCTTCAACATCAAACAAGAACAGAGTCAATAAAATAGGGTTTTTTTACATGTAAAAGTAGGATCTTTAAGTGTAAAAACTTACAAAATTCTAAGATAGAGGAGGTTTTTGCAGGTTGTATAATAGTAGGACTGTTGGTAGATTCTTGGTTGGGTCGTAAATGGACTCTCGTGCTTTCCACTGTGATACTTTCATTGATGGGCTTTTTAACCTCTGTTTCACCCAACATTTGGGTTTACTCTTTTCTCCGAGCTCTCAGTGGTTTTGCCAGATCCTCCGTGGGAGCTTATTGTCTAGTTCTCTCTACTGAGCTCGTTGGTCGCAGATGGAGAGGTCTCATTGGTTTTCTTGTTTTTTTCTTCTTCACCTTGGGATTCCTCTCACTTCTAGCACTCGCCTACCTTACCAAAAACTCATTTTCCTGGAGCAGCACTTACATCTACATCTTTATACCTCCACTGGTATATTCTTTGTTGCTGCTCCTTTTCGCTTGGGAATCCCCAAGGTGTTTACTTCTCAGAGGAAATTCCAAAGAGGCACTGAAATGTTTAAGAAAAATAGCAGAAAGGAACAGAAGAGAACTGCCATAAAATGTAGAGATAAAAGATTGTATTGGAGAGAGCCGAATAGAGTCTTCTTTATCATTGTTGTGAACTACTAAATGGGCTCGCAGAAGGCTTCTATTAATAATGGTTGTGGGCTCTGGCATGGGGCTCATCTATTACAGAATGCCCTTTGGAGTTGCAAGTTTGGACTTCAATTTATACTTGAGTGTCACATTTAACACTCTGTCAGAGATTCCAGTAGCCATTTTCTCCACTATTATTGTTGCTAAGTCTGTGTGTAGAAGAGAAATTCTCTTGTTGACATTAATGAGTGGTATGTTCTGCTTTCTGTGTGTGTTCTATTCACTAGGTATACCAAATATTCCCAGTTCAACTACAGAGAGAAAGAATTGGGCACAAATAATTGCTAAAGTGGGAGCTTTCCTGAGTGTGGTTATAGGGTTCAATGTGATGTTGGTTTATTGCTTGGAATTGTTTCCATCGAGTGTTCAAAACTCGGTAATGTCAATGTTAAGAGAGGCCATCTATGTAGGGGGGATTGTGAGTCCAGTAATTGTTGTGATCGGCCGCAGCAACGCAACTATTTCCTTCAGTCTATTTGGAGCTGCAATAACTATAAGTGGTTTGTTTGTGTTGGGCCTTCCAGAAACTAAAGATTGACCTCTATACAACACTCTAGGAAATCAAGAATGTCAGGAGACCCTCCTTTCAAAATCACCTTTGCTTCCATAGCCATTCAAGAATATTACTGGTTATTTGTATTTGACTACCGTAAAAAAGTTGGCCCTATCTTCCATAGCCACTTTAAAGATATTACTTGTTATTTGTATTTGATTGTTGTTTAAAAGTAGGCTGCTTTCGTGTAGTGTCAGTCGAAGTACCTTGTAGCAGGGCATTTAGGTATTTATTTTTGGACTGTTTTAAGGGTTTTCCAAATGATTGAAATCGCAACATCATTTTTGTAGAGCTTGTCTTGTGAACAGGAAAGTTAGAGGTAGTGTAACTGTGTTTGGTAGATTGTTTGACCAGCCTAGAATTTTCATTCTCTGTAATACAATCATAAATCACTTGATTTCACTTGATTTATGGGCTCTACTTATGTGTGCTTTATTTTTTTTTATCTTATGTTTTTATTCAATTATTGGTTGAACCTTCTTAAAGCTTTTTTTTTTTTTTGAGAAAATCCTTAATTGATACTATACATCATTTTAAGCATGCTAAGCTCATATGATACACCGATCTTGCTTTTTGCTAGCATTTTTTCCATTATTAATAGGTTCATAATGAAGTAGATAATTTGTCATTTTATTTTGTTTTTATGCCTTTTTCAAATGATTTTTTTTCCTGGAATTATCTATTCTGCATTTGGATCCCATAATGTGAAATTGGAATAAGGATTATTTTTTATTTTTTTAATTAATTTGAACAATATGTATTTTTAACTTATTAAAATATTATAATTATAAAATAAAAAAATTCTTACAAATTTTAATTTTTGAACTTATCATTTTTGTTGCTAGTTTTTAAATTAAAATATATATGTATTTTTAAATTATATATTTTTTAATTAAAATATATATTATTAACTTTTTAAAAAAAAATTATTAAAAAAAATATTTATAAAAAAAATTATTAAAAAAAAATTATTAAAAAAATAAGATTATAATCGCTTAACCGTTCACGCACAGACCCAAAAAATTTATACATTTTGTTGTAATTTTGAATCCATGAAAAGCTTATTTTGGAATAAGAAATGAATTCCACATTTTTTTTGGAATTAATTAATGCAAGCATTGGACCGAAAATGGGAATTAATTTTCTAATTCAAAAATTCAAAAAATGCCACAAACAGTGAATTATTTTATTCTCGCATTAAATAATTCTTATTCCAGATTGGTGCATGGCATACGGAATGCTGGATATAGTCAATTCTGGAATATGCTACAATTATGGAAGATACATATCCTCAAAATGATATCCGGAATATGTGTTGGAATCATTTGGTTCACCCGAAAGATGACTGAGAAAATATATTTTCGACGTTTGGTGCCACAATCTAAAATTGGAATATGCATTGTAGGGTTTCTCGATTTCTGCACCAGATTCACAGAACAACGGTGATAATAGGGGAATCGGGGTGCTCTTAAACATAATAATGTTTACCCTAAGTTGACTGCTCAATGCCTCTGATAAATACATATAGTATTGCAAGAACATTTTGTGTGAACATGGAATGAAGAAACATTTTTAAAAATTGTGTATTTACTGTTTGATGTCTTATCGTATCAATCCCTCTTTTGTTTAGAAAATTTCTTCCATTTATTGGATTGAATTTCTTTCATTGTTTGCGGACTCTATTACTAGTAAGGTTTGAAATGTAGCATGGAGGGTTTCATTTGCTTCAAATAATATTACAGATCGTACGATTTGTCTAGGGTTTGGTAAATATTGGATATATGTAGGGTTTCTTTATGCATAGGGTTTTTCTCGATACTGAGGTTTCATTAAAATGCTTCTTTAATGACTATGATTTATGCGTGTCTGAGCTCATCGGTGATACAAAATTTTTGAACAATTGTGTATGCATATTTGTGGTAGATCTGAACGCTTTGGAAGAAAATGAAATGAACGGTGAGAAAAATGAAATGATATATATCGGACGCCAAATTTTAATTTTTTGAGCAAGTGGACCCAACGGGAAATTAAAAATGGGTATTTGAAAAGTGGAATTAGAATGAGAGTTTCTAATTCCACCTTTTCAAATGGAAGATGAAATTCTCATTTTTTTGGCAAAATTGGAATTTTGTAATTCCAATTCCTCCTTCCTAAGATGGCCACAAACATAGAATAGCATATGCCGAAAATGGTATTCCAGAATATGGACCCATATTCCATGTACCAAACGGGCCCTTATAGAATGGATCGTGGTTTTTCAGGGTGGAATCTCTTAGAGATTAGAATATATTGGAATTTTTAATTTATTAAAAATAAATAATAGTTATTTTTTTAATTAATTAAAAATTAAGATAAATCTTATATTATGATTTCTACATATATAAGGGCCCATTTGGTTGCGGGAATTAGAAAATGATGGATTTGATCAAATGTTGGAAATGGTCAAATCATGGATTTGATAATCCGATTTTTCATTTCTAGATTATGTTTGGACCGTTTGGTTCCACTTTTTGAAACTAGAATTGCAATTTGAGTATGATTTTTTTTAAAATTGTTTTAATGTTTTTGAATTTAATAATTCATTTTTATTAATGGAATTGAATTTAACATGGAATCACAGAACCGTTTTAGGCAGCCAAAGTTGGTCAACCAAGTTACAATTACTGCAACCAAAATTTGAAAAAAATTCGACAAAAAAATTGGAAAATAAATTTGAGAAAAAATTCCAAAAAATAAAAAATCAACTTTTTAAAAAACAATTTGAAAAAAAATTTGACAAAAAAATTTAAATTTTTTTTGAAAAAATTTGAATAAATAACAAAGTTACAAACCATCCAGACAATTAAAAAATAAATTAAATCCCTCCCCACACAAATAAAAAATTAAAAAATTAAGTGTAGATATGAAAAATTTAAAAATTTTCTTTCCCCATTCAAATTCCAATTCCACCTTTTCAGATGGAAGATGTAAATGCTCATTTTTGGCAAAATGAGCATTTACATATTCCTTTCATATTGCACTCCCAAATGATTTGACTAAATTAGAAATAACAAATGTGGCTAATTCCCGCTACCAAACAGGCCCTAAAGTATCATAGAATTGTATTTCATGAGTACATAGAAAATAAATATATCATTTTGGGTGATGCATTTATTATATTTGTGCATTGATGGTTTAAGATGGTCCTATGTTTTGTTAGAGATTTTTTTTTAAAATTTCTTTTGGTAACTTTTATTTATTTATGATTGGTCCTATTTTAGTAGGATTTTCATTTAGCTAGGTGGTAGTCATGTTTCTCTATCTAAATTTTAGTCTTTGTAATTTCTGGCTCCTTTTATGTATGTACTTAATCTTTTAAAAAGGGACAAAATTAATATTAAATTTAAATATAATATAAATATAAATGTTCATTGGAGAAAAGAAATTTTGACAAAAGACATGCATGAAAATATTATTCTTTACATATTTTCACATTTTTTGTACACTTATCTTCAATTTCATATAAAGATCCAAATGCACTAGGAAGGCCATTGTTCTCAAAGTTCATTTTATTGTTAGGTCATTATTCTTTTGTAATGTCTTACCATACACCCTAAATGCTAAACCCTAATCCTCACCCTAATTGCTAGACCCTAATCATAAATGATGAACCCTAATCCTAAATGTTAAAATGTAAATCCTAAGCTAAACCATAATCCTAAATGCTAAACCCTAAATCCAAACATAAACCCTATGTTATTTACCCTAATCCAAAATGTTAAACCCTAATCATAATCATAATTGTTAAACTATAATCCTAAATGCTAAACCTTAATCCTAATGTTAATGGTAAAACCGAATCCTAATATAAACCCTAACCAAACGAGACATCTCTCACAATTTCACATTCTATAAGCGTAGGTCTTAGGCATATCAATTCCCCTTTCCTTCCTAACTTTGATATATATAAAAAAATTCTTGTTTTTATCTTCTTTAGTTGTATATTTGTCTACAATTTTAGCTTAAGATTTGAATAGGGCATCATTGGATAGTAACAACTATTTGTAATAGTTTAGGGTGTCATCTCATGAGGGAGACTTTGAGATGTATTTTTACAAAGCAAGAGGTCCCATTAAATTAAAAATATATTGCTACAAGGATTAAATTGAATCTTTCCTCAAAAGTAGTTCTCTCATTTGTTAATCATATGAAAATTTTAAATTCTTGTAATTAGATTTTTATTTATTTATTTATTTGTTGAAATAGAATATGTAAGCATAAACTCCACTAGACAGACCCAACTAATTTAAAATAATCCAAAAAAATATCAGCAACATCCACTAAATTTATTTAAGAAGCCCCCTTCCATAAAACCACACCCTTATACCTTCAATTCCTCAAAAAGTGGTTATAATTCTTCTCACAATGAAATTCAAAAGACTGAACATCAATTTGTGTGGGTGCCTATTTATAGCATCAAATGCAGTGTAACAAAGGAAGGTTTATAAGAGAAAGGGCATGGCCAGTCACTTTGTTTGACAAACCCTAAGTTTGAGGATTGACTTTGTTTGTGGAGCAATTTCTTTTTATAATTATTTGAAATATCCATCATATTACATATAAATATATAATTTTTATAGTTTATTCTAGATCTCTCCTTTATAAATATATAATTTTTGATAGTTTATTCTAGATCTCTCCTTTATTGGTATAGTTTCTTGTTATTAGTGCTTGCCAATAGGCTAGCTATTGCATCACTTTTTGCATTTCTTCGATTAAGTAGTGATTAAAACCAATTCTTTGGACCAATTATAATTTAGTATTTTCTTATTTTGTTAAAAATAACACATATTCTATAGTCTAAATGTTAATTTTTTAAGTTTATAATTTGTAAAAACTATATTTTGATGATATGATTGGCTAATACATTTGAGCTCTTATTATTGGAGTGAACCAATTAAAATGTACCACATTTGTTATTTATTGTACATGAAAGCATTCAAATAATACAATCTAATTTATATATCATCTGATTTTATTCGGTTTATGGCTTACAACTTTATAGATACCTATTAAGAGATTGATAAGTTTTTCCTTATATTAAAATAATATTTCTATTTTTGTTATATTATTAAATATTGAATATTTTTTAGATTTATTTTAATATATATTATATAAATTTAGATCTAATAGAATAACATTATAATATTGTTGAAAAAGAGTTATTTGGATAAAATAATTAATATTAAAATTAATTATAAGTAGAACTATTTTACAATTTAAATTAATTATAAATGATATTTTATAATTATTTATAAAATTAAAAAATATTATTAGAACTATAATTATAGTAATTTTATAATTTTTTATAATTAAATAATTACTTTACATATAAATTAAAATTAAAATTAAACTTAGTTATAAATTATTTTAATTAAAAATTCATTTTACATATAAATCAAAATTAAAATAAAATTTATTTATAAAACTAAAGGCAAGTACTTGACCATTACGTGACACTTGTTTTAATTATCATCAATGATAAAAACTCTTAAATACCATCATTTCATTCTTCAAATTTAGATTTAGGTTGAAAGATTTTAGGTTGTTTTGTATTCTTCTTTTCAGCATGGTTAAATCATTGTATATATTATTATGCTAAGAGGCCTACAGTGACCAAAAAAAACAAAAAAAACCGAACGACTCTGTGTACATAAAATAGTATGCATGACAGTACAGATAAATGACGGTTACAATTGCATTTCATCCAAATTCTAAAACGTTTATGTCTTGACAACGCCATTGAATTCATAAGTGTACAATCCTCTGGAGCATTGTCGTGGTGTTACATTCAAACGTGATCCTGCCGCTACAAATCAGGTAAAAAGAAGCATCAAAAGAGAGTTGTACACACCTCAATCAAATTCTAATATTAACAACAATGCTTCTTTAAATATGTCAATTTTTAAGCGAAAGGATTGTATTTGAGTGAATTGTGAAGGTCTGACCGAATTTCTTCAATAATTGAGAAATTTGGAGCACAGTTCGATTGGTTTTGAACTGTGCAAAGGATGAGTAAACTCTACCATGTATCTTCTTCAAATTCATCAGCAACCTACATCAGAACCAGTGTTTATAGTTACCCTCTAGCATTAATTAAATAATCTCACAATGTTATGAATGTAAGTGATTTGTTCTTAATATCTTAATGAAATATTTTACTTCTATTGTGGATGACTAAGTATTTTGGATTCATAGAGATCTTATTCACAAGAAACTTCCTCTCTATTGTTTACAGCTTCTAACTATTAAGAGTGAGTGTTGGATAAATTCTATAAACAATTATTGATTCAAGACATATATAAAGATTTTTAGAAGGAAAAGGAAATCTTGATTATCAATTTAGAAAGATAACGAAGAATTTCTATTTTAAAAAAATTTTAAACAGAAAATATAATGTTTCTAAATTTTTAAAATATCAAATTATCAATTTAAAAAGATATAAAATAAATTATGTTTCAAAACTTGAAAATTTTGAAAAGTCAAATTCAAACATACAATTTGTAATTTTTAATTTTCAATTTGGTAAGATAAAATATGATGTTTCTAAATTTTTAACATAAAATATAATATATCTACATTCAATAAATCAAAATTACATATTTATACATATATTTTAAAATTAATATACATTTTTCATAAAATTATAAATTATTAGAAGTAATTTCTAATTTATTATATAAATGTGATTTTTGCAATTTTTAATTGAAGAAAATTATTTAATATTTTTTAGATTGTGTCAAGATTAGATATAGAATCATAGTTAGAGATGTGATTAAACATATTTTTAATTTATTTAAGATTGGGTTCAATTTAGTTTGTGTCCAATTTAACATTATAATATATATTAACAAAATACCTCTTAATAGAGAAAATAGCCATAAATCTATGTTCTTCCTATTAATATTCATTTATATTTGACCAAAGTGTTGGTGAAATTTATTGGGAGTTTAGCAACATACAAAATAGTGTTTAGATGCTTATATTTGATTTTAAATTTAAAAATTCAATTCAAGATTAGTACATAAAAGTTAGTTAGACATGACAAAGATTTTGGAAGCACAAATATAAATTTATTAATTATTTATTATAACTTTATTTACAGTTATGATGTATTGTAAAATTTTCTTTAATAGTAATACTTTTAATAATCATAATTAGGATAATTAGGATAAATTGTATTAGGGCAAGTTAATTCGAACAAAGATGTTTTTTATTTTAACAATAAAATAAAACTCTTGACTTTAAGCTTTTACTTATAAAAAAAGTTACCCTAAATTATCCTAATTATAAATATTTTGGAGGTAATTATAATTTTTAAGAACTTTAATAAATTAAATTATTTCAACATCTTTGATAAATTAAATTGCTTTAGTGATTTTAGTAAATTAAATGAACATTAAGTAAAATAAAATTTTACACCTAAAAAATTTGAACCTTGACACTAAAAATGAATTAGTTCAATCCTAATTGTAAACTTAAATAAATCTTATTCACATTCATGAAGTTGAATGAGTGGTGAGAGCCGAAGAGTTATGGTAAGAGGGAAATGATGATGATGATGATGATGATGATGGCATTAGTAAGGGAAATGCTCAGCTTGAGGGTAGGTAATCATTTTCCCCCTATTTTGTTGGTGGTTATGGTCATGCTCTTTTGTGTTCTCTAGATGTTGGATCTTTAGTGGTGGGCCAAGTTTCTTTGTGTGCTTGGAGATTTTTCAGTGACCTGATATTGAAGGTTAGTGGGGCATTGACTTTTCTTCGGTCCAACCTTATGGTTCTTTTTACGACTATTATGGGATTTTTCATTCATTAGCTACCTTTACTAGTGGTAGGTTTGAATCTTATGACTCCCTTCTATGGTGAACATATTCACTACATAGGATTCTTTGGTTTCTCCCTCTCGCTATTATTGGGGGTAGTTGATTTTGGAGCTTTGGAACCCATTATTCTATCTATTTTTAAGTTTTTGTGTTGCTACATCAGTTAAGTTGGGTTGTAGGGGACTCTACATTCCCATTATGCTCCTACTAAAGGGATTTTGTCATCTTGCATAGAGCTTTTGATCTTTGTGGCCTCCTATGATTGGGAGGTTCTCTATTGTATTCTTAGTGTTTTTAAAAGGGGAGTGCTTTTGTTCAAGCTTTGGATAGGTCCTTGTTGGTTCTCCATGGTGGTAGATCATTTAGTCTCATCTTTTCATTAGTATAGGGTTTGGTGGATATTTTTAGGGGATTGATGCTTCTCAACCATCTTTTGGCTTCCTAAGTTCTTTGGGGCCTTTTTGTAGATGATTGTGCCCACATTTTGGGTACTTATCTATTTTTACATTCTCTCTAGTTGTATTTTTCTTTCAAGTATGTCTGGTCCTTTTGCTAATCTTATTCCTAATCCTAACCCTAACGATAATAGTATCTATGATGTAAACCCTAATCCTAACCATAAGATCTAGACTATAGTCTTAATCTTAAATCTTAATCCCTAATCCTAACTCTAACACTAAACCATAACCTTAATCAAACTGATAGCTTAAACTATAATATTAACCATGATTAGATGCATGAAATTTTTATAATCCATCATAATGAGTTAAAATTTTGGATTTGATTATGTTAGCACTTTTTCAATAAATATTTTAGATCATGCTTCATGATCCATCATCGAGATGAGAGAAAAGAGAGATCGTGAATCATGAAGTGTGATCAGAAATCTTGATGAAAAAAGTGCTAACATAGTCGAATCTAGAAGCCACTAACTCATTAACCATGATGTAAATCATAAACCCAACTATAGTCCTAACTCTAAAGCCTAAGTCTAGCCAAAACACTAACCATGGTGTAAACCCTTACCCTAAATGTAATTTCAATCCTAACTCTAAGCCTAAACTATAACCCTAAGCATAATCCTAATCCTAAACAAGATCATGAATTAAACCCTAAATCCAATCCTGATGCTAACTATGGCATAAAGCTAAACCCTTTCCCTAACCTTAACCCTAATAAAACCCTAACCATATCCATAATTTTAACCATGATATAAACCCTAAATCTTACCATAACTCAAATCTTATATCCTAAACCTTAAACCCTTATCTCAACTTTAAACACTAACCCAAGAAATAATATTAACCATAATGTAAATGCTAATCCTAACCATAAGATCCTAACTATATTCTTTATCTTAAACTGTAAGTCCTAACCCTAAACACTAACCTTAATCAATTACACAACTTTAACCATAATATTAAGCACTATGAAAACCCTGACCCTAATGATAATCCTAATCCTAAACTACACCCTAAATCCTAACCCTAACCATAATACAAACCATGATGTAAGCCCTTACTCTAACCATAATCTTAATCCTAAAAAGGATCATAAGCCAAACCTGAAACCCTACCCTAATCCTAACCATGACGTAAAGCTAAACCCTTTTCCTACCAATAATACTAACCCTAAACCCTAACCCTGCCACAAATTTTGACCATGATATAAAACCTAAACTTTAAACTTCAATCATAACCTAACAAGTATACTAACTTGGATGTAAACTCTCACCTTGACCATAATCCTAATCCTCAGCCCTACCGTAAACCTCAATCCTTATCAAAACCCTAATCATAATTGTAATACAATATATTATATATTACAATGTATTTAATGTTATCCATGTTATATATTTTATTATATGTATAAAATACACCGAGAGATATCCTTCTAGAGGTGCCTATTTTAAATCATTTTCTCACTAAAAAAACTTGAAAAGGTAGCTTGACAAGGATATATGTGTGTCTGTGTGTGTTTAATTCAGCACCAAATTTTAAACATAAACATACAATTGAAGTAAATTCAAAGATTTTGCTTGATAATTTTTTAGTGTACATTGAGATGTGTTGTTAACAAATTAAGTGAATGCTCCTATTTTACGAAACTATGTTAAAAATTACCAACATTAAATTATGTAGTATATTATTTAATTAAGTATTACTTTTATTTTTTATATGTTGATTTTTTTTCTTATAATTGTTAACATAGATTAATAGAAAGATAAATAAATGATATTTTATAGTCATTTAAAATGGAGAATTAAATACAATTATAAACAATTTTGTTCAATATGAAGAATTGTTGTAAAAAGTTTAAAATATGGGACAAATTTGAGAATCAATAACCAAAATTAATGATTTGAAATTGATTAATTTCTTTTAATAAATTATAATATTTTAGGTTAGACTATGAAAGATTGTTGTAAGAACTTAAGGTAAGGGTCAAAGTGAAGAATCAATAACCAAAATTAGTGATTCAAAATTGATTAAAAAAAGTCAATATTTTAGATTAAAATTAAATTTTATAATTTTCTTTTAAGCAATCTGTACTAAAAATCACCAACATTAACCTATGTAATATATTATTCCATTATTTATTTTAATTATTTTTACATCTTGATTTTTTCCAAATAGTTGTTAACATAGGCCAATAGAAAGATATATATAAATGATATTCTATAGTCATTAAAAATGGAGGGTTAAATACAACTATAAAAAAATTGTTTCAAAGTTTTAATCCTTACAATGATTAGTTGAATTATGCAAAAATTGAATTCAATGAAGAACTGTTGTAACAAGGTTGCAAGTTCCTGCCAAATATTGACAAACCTATTTGTTATGATAATAAAGAATTTTAATTACTTGGAGAAGTATGTGAGAAGGAAAATTTTGATAGAGCTTAAATGTGTGCAACAACAATTGTCTTACCAAAATTTTATTTTTAAATATTTTTTAAACAATTATTTTGATAGAAAATAAAAATAATTTTACTTGTAATCCTAATAAAAAAAGCTGGAAAAATTTTCAACTTTACAATGCTTTTCATTTATGAGGGAAAATTTTACAAAATAGTTGAAAATTTCCCTATAATTATTTGCACCACTTTCTCTTGTAAAAATTTTACACTAATATTGTTAAAACATTATAGCTTTTGTTAAAAATTTACTTATATACTTCAATTACTTTTATTGTATTCAAATAAATCTTAAATTTATAATATTCAAAATATTTTTTAATATTTATATCTTTTATGTATTTATGTATATTAATTTTAATTTTTGAAAGACTGGCTTATTTAAAGTATTGATCTTATAATATCCATCTCAAACCTTTGTATTACAACTAATTTAATTGTATCCAAATAAATTTATAATTTTCAAAATAATTTTTCCACGTTGAAGTAAAAAAAATTGATTTAATTTTAATTTTTTTAAAGACTAGTTTATTTAAATTATAATTGATCTTATATTAATAGATATTAATGTTAGTTTTTTAAAGTTAAATTATTATAATAAAAATTATTAAAATAATAATTTTAATCTTTAATGATTAAAAGTGCTAATTAGTACTTTATTTCATAATGACAATATTCAAATATGCAGTAATATGAAAATAGCACAAAATATTCAATAACTAATGAAAATAACACATAATCAAACATTATAAACTTCAGATCAAAATGTGGAGATTTCCCAAAAAAAAGGGCTCTTATTTTGAAACATAAAATTATCTACCTTCTGATTGGTTACAATTCAAATGTTTAATCACTATTAAGTTTCTATCGCTGCTTATAGCCTACGACAGGAACTAAAAACTCTAAAATAAAGAACTCATTAGAAAATCAATAACCAAAATTAATGATTTTTAAAAATTAATATTTTTTAAATCATAATCATATACTTTGAATCTTGAATTAATAAAATAAAACATAAATATATAGATTTTACCATAATCATATAAAACATAATCAAATTATAATTACAATATTTGCAAACATCTAAATAAAACATAGTAAATTATAGCATAATAACTTCAGTGAAATCAAAGTTACACTTTCTGATTGGATAAGAAAACAAACCACACTCTTATCCTTTTTATTTCTACGATACTCATAATAAGGACTAGAACAGTAATACCATTATACCATTGTAAAATTACGCCCGATATAATCAACCGTAAATACAGCAGTATCCGACTCGTTTACCACATTTTCCGATCTCGCAGCAACTAGCCACGTCAGCACCTTCATTGTAATCGCTGCATTCACCATCTCTCTTGCAATGTTTAAAATCGCAATCTTTCCGGTCCGTTTCTGCTTCAGCTAAAATGCCCACTGCCAATACTATTATAATCACTACGCACACCAATTTCTTTGCCATTTTCTTTTCTGTTTTTTTTCTTTTATGCACTGAAGAAAAATATGTTGCGTAGGCGTATTTATAGAGTGGAATTGAGATGCCTTCGCCGGCAGTTTGGACTGCTATAATCCTTCCCCGTCTCTCTGGTATTTTCTTTCCTTTGGAGATTTCATAATTTAAAACAGGCGGATTGTCATTATTTTTATGAAAAACAAAAAAGATCTCATGTATATAATTCTAATACGATACAAAACTGCCGCCATATTTGGCTGAGCTAAGTTTGGATTGGTATAATTCGTCGTTTGGACCGATACAAACATTTTTTTCTCACTTGGGATGCTCAACGTGCATATCTCGATTTCTATACAATTATTGATCGGGCCCTCTATGTTCCCTAATTATTTAATTTAATTACTTTATGGTTTTGGCGGTCATACTTTGAATTAACATCTGGTTACCTGTCTGTCTGTATATGACGTTATTTTATTTAAAAGATTATTATATTATGACATTGTAATTAATACTAATTTATTTATATTTAAAAAATCTATGTAAACTATTTCAGACATATCAAATTTTAAGATATTTTAATTAAATAATATATTCAAATATTGTTATATGTTTATATATGAAGTTTTTATAACATTATTTTACTTAAATGATTATTATATTATGATATTGTAACTAATACTAAATTATGTATATTTAAAAAATCTATGTAAACTACCTAGACATATCAAATTTCAAGATATTTTAACAAAATAATAAAATCAAATATTGTTATATGTTTGTATATGATTTTTTTATAACATTATTTTACTTAAATGATTGTTATATTATGATATTGTAATTAATATAATTTATTTATATTTTAAAAAATCTATATAAACTACCTTAGACATATCAAATTTTAAGATATTTTAACAAAATAATAAAATCAAATCAATTTTTGATATATCTTGTTACATGTTTGTATATGAATTTTCTATAACATTATTCTACTTAAAAGATTATTATACATATGACATTGTACTTAATACTAACCTATTTATATTTTTTAAAGATCTATGTAAACTACCTAGAAATATCAAATTATAAGATATTTTAACAAGATAAAAAAATTAAATCAATATTTGGTGTATTAAAAATATATTATGTTTCCATGCAACTTTGATGTTTTAAATTTAAAAATATTATATATTTTTAAAATAATTTATTCTTTTATATATTTTTCATTTTTTTCTATTTTTTAATTATCAAATCATCTTTTTTAAAGATTTACTTGGACTGTTCACATATCCCATTTACTTTTAAAATTAAAAAAAGTTGTTCTTATTTTTAGTAATTTATTTTTTTAACATAGATTTGTTTCCTCTAGTAATTAAAATTATTATCAAAATATAACTATATTATTATGTTTTAATATATTTTTGCATTTTCATTAAACTCCTTTAAAAAATGGTGTCAAGTGATATAATGTTAACAATTAAATCAATCCTATGGGGCAGCCAAGGGAAACCCTCGACCTTCTAGATGTGGAGGAGTCGCTTATGATTACAACTATAGGTTTATCTCACCAATGGCCCTCCCATTGGGTTTCCAAAAAACCACTTTGTCCAAGCTTATATTGGGATTAAAATGGCTAAAGACGAGGTTCACGAATGTCTGGTTAGAAAGTGATTCCCTTAATATTATCAGTTGTTTAATTGGAAAAAAACCCCCCAAGTTGGACTATTAAACCATTGATAGAGGATTGTAAATGTATGTTATATATGTTTGAGGATTATAAAATATACCACGTGACGAGTGACGACAATTAGGTTATCGATAGACTGGTAAATTTGGGAGTTAATTATTAGTAGCCAAGTAATTAGGATATTAATGATAATATGCTTGTGGAGATTCAAATGTTATTGCAAAATGATGTTAGGAATTGCTAATTGGTTTACTGTCTTGGAAATGATGTGCTTATACTTGCGAATTGAGGCCATGAGATGGCCTTTATTATGAATTGGATGGGTTTCTTTCTGGTGTTAAATTGGATTTTCAAGTGTGGGTGCCTTATTTATCTATGTGAGGGTTTTATTTTTATAGATGTCATGGGGGGTGATCAAAATAGACTTGAATCCATAGTCTATCATAAGTGGAAATTTATATATTCAATCCGGAATGAAATATCTGCTAGTGATCGTAATGGATACATAGAGAGGCTCCATGGTGTGGACTCCCTCATTACTGAAGCTTTCATTGAAGGATGGAAGGAGGGTATCTTGAGGGTCTATGGTCTCTAGATGTAACGCCCCGCCAGGGAACCCAAGAGATTAACACTAAAAGTTATGGTAAGTTATGCAACCAAATTTTTTTTTTTGTTTACTAATGTTAACAAGCACATTAAATAAAGCATCACATTGCTCTACATACATCAGTTTGAATAAACACATCATTCTTTTTTCATTCTCAAGGGTCCCTGATGTAGTATTACGTCGTCTAACTAACACTACGCTAACAAGATCAAATGCTAAAGAACTTTTAAGTACATAATAAAATTAAATACATCTCTTGAACCAATATAACATTACATCACATGATCACCTACATCCACTACACATATCGTAGGGTATGCGGTGATATTTAATACAATTACAAATATCAAAATACATCATGGATCCACGTAGGGATCATTACTAATTAAATAAAATCTCCTACAAGTACAAGATAATAACATCTGACATCTTATACATGAATCTGCAACAATGGTGGTAATCTGGTCCAAGTAATAATTAGGTGATGGAGGTTATCCGCAACAGTCTCAATGGAGAAGTACACTACCTCCCGACCATGTGGAACCCAGAGGTCCACCCCACCATGCTAGGGAGATAACACCAGGCCCACGCACATAATAAGGACCAATCCCAAACATCACCTAGAAAGATTTCTCTAGAACAAGAGGGTATACGAGTTACCAGAGACACTGACCTACGTAGGATATTTAAGGTGTGAGTAGGAAGGTGTCATCACGTAGATCCACCCTTGAGTTTAGTCCTGAAGGTTCCTCACTGAACCGACGGCACTCAAGTGATCATACGTGGCATCGATATCTCTCATGAAGACAGGTATATCGATGATCCACCCTTGAGTTTAGTCCTGAAGGTTCCTCACTGAACCGACGACACTCAAGGTATGGGCGAAGTATCACAAATTATCTTTTTAATGTTTTCCTAACTAGATCAATTTTTATAATGTTATCACTGGAATTAAGAAACTTGACAATGGATGATCCGTCAGCCACTTGTAGGCCTCGGCGATCCATTGCAAGCCACCCCCTACATCACATCTAGATAACCTACCCTAGTTTCACAACAATACCCATCCTGGTTTGTGGCCACTTATAACATATTAAGTTCCAAAAACCAAATAAACAAATAAATCATATTCCCATTTCAAAACATAAATCCACTTGGCCACTAATTCAAATTTTAATCCACTAGGAGAAAAATAATAACAGGGATCGGTTTGACCTCCCAATCAAGGTCTCACATTGACCCTAATCCAAAACAAGCAAAAGAAGATAGAATCCACATTGCACCATAAAAACAATCAACAAACAGTAGGATAATTTATATCAACCACATTCCCGACCTCTGGATTTTGCCCCCTATTAGGACTTCTAATCCCGAATGCAAATCAACTACATCAACATAATATTTTACATGCACATATGATATACGCAGTAAGAGAACATCGTAAACAAGAAATTGACATTTCGTAAGGAAATCAAATTCACAAGAATCATTTTAACAAGTAATTATTTGCTCACACTAGTTAATCACACTAATCAGAATATCCACATCTACAATAAAATGACCATGTTGTTAACTCTAATATTGCCTACTATAGCTTGATAAATGAGAACGTTTCTTAACTAATGGAAAGATTACTAATCTCGGATACGCACTCCTAAAATACAATTAAAGGATAAAACAATAAGTTTACTAGTGATAATGCTATAACACCTATTGTTAACATTCCATTGCCAAGGCTAAATTTAAATACCAAAACCCATAATGAATTCACTAGTAGGATTAAAATAATGGTTAATAAAATCATTCACACAATAGAGTTAATATTCCAAATTCAAATTTAAGTAATATCTCCAATTTATATTGCTCAACTTTTAACTTAAAAACATGCTTAGTGTTTAATAAAACATATCCTATTAATTCCTAATCAAATTTATAATTAACCACCCCTAACACCTAGCACCTAGGACCTACCTTCCACATCATCATGCAAATCCATATTAATAAAAGGAAACATAAAACATTTTAAAATTTCCCCAAAAGGGCTGCGAAAATCAAGGAGTGGAAGTGACTTGGGGTGGGTCCCACCAAATCCCAAGCACTCCACACATGAACTAAGCCCAATACATGGCGTCCAAAGTCAGTCCATGGCTTGGAAAAAGCAACTTTAATTAATTCCAAGAAGTGACACATGACCATCACCTAGGAAAGCACACATGTAGGTGAAGGCAAGTTGCTTGAACAAGGAAAAAAATTAAACAATGAAAAGCTTGATGTTAGAAACTCACGCCACCTACTAGCCATTAAGGCATGCTCCCAAGTACTTGTCCGTGACATGGAGTAAAGGACAAGACAAGAGGTGGCGAAAAGAAAGCTTTGGGAAAATGGGTACCAAAGTTTAATGCATTTTTTTTAAAAAAACTTTTCCAAGCCCATACTAAGCCCTACGAAACATCCAAATTGCAGGTGATGACATAACTCAAACAAATAAAAGAAATCATTCATACTTTTCATGCTATTAATATTGTGCAAGGAGTGGTGCGAGCTCCAAGGTGTAGAAGTGATGGGTTGTGTAAAGTAAGTGTTGACTAGGTATTATTTGTTTTTGTTTATAGTCCAAGGTGGCAGGAAATATAATTAAATAATGACTGTGTAAGAAATTGTATGGGAATTCTTTTCCCATACAATTTCCAGAGAGCTGAAAGCTCATATTTCTTTGTAATTGAACTCTCCTTTGAAAGTTAACTTTGTTTTATTTCCTCCACTACTATGAGTATTCATTCATCAAATTTCATTTGTTTTCTTAAAATATTATGAAGTCTATGGACTTTAAGTTAATGGTATATCAACAAGGTTTAGATATGGTTTGATTTCAAAACAATAGAGATATCAACATAACCAATTTGTTCATTTAATGAATAATATGGCAACATTGGATCAAAATATCACTAAGTCCCATTGTGTTATGGAGTAACAAGTTCTTTTCCATTCCAAATTTGAATTCACTAAAGGTTGAGTTTGAGAGGGATTGTATGTTTGTGATGATAAAATTCCACATTGCAAACTAAATTCTGATTGATCTATTGCTTCACTCTTCATTTTGAGGAGATAAATCTCTTCTCTCATTTGTTGGAAAACTGAAAACTAAATTGGATCATGATAAGGGAATTCAAAACCTACCTGGTTCACAAACAGGTTGATGAAGCCAGCCTCTCAACTGCTGTCCAAATCTGCTCCCACAAGCTCAATCCCTTCTCTTCTTGCTCTCTTCTCCTTCTCCAAGCCTTCCCTTCTTTCTCTATTTTCTTCTCCAAACTTTCATATCCAAAAATTGATGATAAGATCTCTCCCATTCCTCTAAATTTTGCATATGCAATAGAATAATAATGACCCCTTTCTCTCTCACTTCCTTCCCATACCTATTAATTGCACTTCCTCCTACTCCTAAAGTGACATGGAAATTCATTTTATTACCTTTCTATTTATTTTTCCTTTTTTTTTATCATTTAAATTAGAATATGTCACTCTCAAAGTTTTTAAATTATACAATAAATGGTATCTATATACAAATAAATGATATATAGATCTAATTATATTTTAACATACTAATAACAATACACTTACTAATATGTATCATAACATAGTAAATATTGCTAACAGAAAATAGACATCAATCACAGAAACCTGATACAACACAAGCAAGGAATAATCCTAGGATCAATATCATGCTCAACAGGGAAGGTGTATCGAATTCGTTCGGCCAGAACGGATTCAAATCAGGTAAGTCAAGTGAGATTCCATCCATTCCTATAGGACAATTAGGCTGGGCTAGGGAATTGGCCTAGGTGCTAACTCCCCTTCTCCACCATTGAGACATAATGAGGGCACACTCATCCTGTCAAACCAGGGAAGTCGATGCCCGGTACCTGCAACCTACATAAAAACCACTGCAGGTACATGTGCATATATAAACATAATAACAGAAAATGGTAGGGATGGCTGGGACATGTGGACCCAACTCAATGGGGTAACTACGCCTCCTCCTCTACCATATATGCATGTCAACAGAAAAGAAAACATATATGATAACAACACGATACCATACACATGCGGGTATGGGGTAAGTACCAAATATAATCATCATCTAAATTACATCAATTAATTTATGCATTTGAAACATCATATAAAATCCATCATTACTAAATTTAACCATCACATAATGTTTTGTTCCAGTTCAAACATGACAATTAACATCCAAAATATAATTGTTTAATCACACACCACAATATAAATATGACATATGATATATGTCTGATCTAATCAACTAAAATAAAATAGTATCAAACTAAACATAGTCTCAACAGTAATAAGATGCGAGGGGTATTACACTAGATAGAGATTAATGAAGATATTTTTCCCAAGGTGTTGAGCACATTGGTGGAGGGAAGGAAATTTTACAAAGACGAAAAATGTGCCAACAAAGCGGTTGATATTTTTTCTTGTTTGGTGAAAGATACAATGTCAAGAAGAACACTAATGGGGTTTATGATCAAAATTCTCTCAAAGCTCCATGGGAAGATGTTGTAGAGGTAATTATGAGATACCTAACCCTCAATGGAAAATTTTGTAGCATTTTCAATCACCACTTTGTGATTTTGAACCATTTCAAACACAATAAGTGCATTCCTTTTCTATTTTATTTTCTTTCATATTTGAATTGTAGTTTGGAAGACCATGCCAAGAATATGGCCAAGAACCCCATTTTTCATGAAGGTTTGATCTTTCTCATAATGGAACATTGGTGGTCCTCCCTTTAGCTCTTTGAAAAATCATGCATATCTCCACAAAGTTTCTAACATCAATCTGAAGTTTTGGCCAAATTTAACACCTCCTAACCAATTCTAAGGTTTATCCAAACCAAAGTGTCCACCCATGGTTCCACTATGTTTTTCCTTGATACTATTTGATCTCATAGAACACCTAGGCACACATAGTTGCCCTCCTTTGAAAAGAAGTTTGTCTTGAATCAGAAAATCAAGAAATTCTACATGATATCTATCACCAAACTCCATACATACCTTATAGATTTCTCCAAAATCAAGGTCTTCTTCATACATGCCTTTTAGTGCTTCAATTCCCACACTTTCTAGAGTTGGATTTGGGAGACAATCATCTTCATTCTACTAAGTGTGTCAACTACTTTGTTGGCTATTCCCTTCTTGTGCTTGATGGTGAAGGTATAGGCCTGCAAATCCTCCACCCACTTCATATGTCTATGACTGAGTTTGTCTTGGTTGTTTAGAAAATTGAGTTCTTGGTTGTCCATATACATAATGAATTCTTTTGGTAATAAGTAGTACTTCCATTTCTTGATGGCTTGAACCAAATCATACATGTCTAGGTCATATGAAGAGTATTTCTTCTTGGATTAATTTATCTTTTCACTTGACAAAGCCACTGGTTTTCCCTCTTGACTAAGGACTTCACCTATGGCAACCTTTCTAGCATCACACTCCACTTGGAAAACCTTGTTAAAATCAGGTAGAGCAGGGATTGGTTGTTCACTAACCTTCTTCTTAAGAAATTCAAATGCTTCATTAATTGATTGATTCCAAAAAAACCTACATTTCTTTCTACCTTTAATAGTCTCTAACATAGGAGCACATACCTGATTGAAACTTCTTATGAATTTCCTATAAAATGTAGCAAGCCCATGAAAACTTCTAACATCCCCTATTGTTTTAGGAGGTTTCCAAGATAGTATGGCACTTACCTTATCTTGATCCATCTTCAAATTTCCTTGAGAGATCACAAATCCAAGGTAGGTCAGCTCCTCCTGCATGAATAGGTACTTTTCCAAATTTATGACTAGCTTGTCCTCATGAAATCTTCTCAAGACCATGTCAATGTGTTTGAGGTGTTCCTCCTTTGTTTTCCTAAAAATAAATATGTCATAAAAGTGTACTATAATGAAATTACCATTGAATTCTTAAAGTACTTTATTCATGAGCCTCATGAAAGTAATAGGTCAATTAGAGAGCCCAAATGGTATTACCTTCCACTCATACAACCCATCATTGGTTTTAAACATTGTCTTCTACTCATCTCCAACCCTTATCCTTATTTGATGATAGCCACTCATCAAGTCAATCTTGGAGAATTTCTTTGCACCCCCTAAACAATCAAGCAAGTCTTCAATTATTGGCATAGAAAACCTATATCTGATTGTGATCTTGTTTATGGCCCTTGAATCAGTATATAACCTCCATGTCCCTTTCTTCTTTGGAGATAAAATGGTTGGAACTGTACACATGAACTTAAGCTTTTTGCAATTTGACCATAATCTAGTAGTTCTTTCACTTGGCTAGCTATCTCCTCATTTTGTTGAGGCGTCATCTTGTATGTTGCCTTATTTGGAAAGGTAGCCCCAGGAATGAAATCAATGCAATGACTAATGTCTCTTATAGGTGGTAAAGACTTAGGCATACTTTCTTCAATTAGTCCTTCATACTGGTCCAAATTGCTTTTACCTCACTAGGAATTGCCTTCTTCATTTCATACTTCTTGTCACTTGCAACAAGTTCCCTTTGTTTTGGTATGGACATTAGAACAAAACATGGTTTATGTTCATCCTTCATGTCCTCTAAGAAATCCTTTCTACCAACAATCATGATAGTGGCTTCCCTCTCATTGTGTTCTTCCACTTCCTTCTTATCTACAAATGGGATTAACCTAATGACCTTTCCATCCTTCTTGATGGTGTATACATTTAGCCTTCCATCATGTTGTGCCTACAAGTAAAATTTCCAAGGCCTAGGTCAAACAATAAGTGGCATGCATACATATCAATTATATCAAACATAATTATGTCCTTATACTTTCCAATCTGAAAATCAACCCATGCTTTCTCATTTACAAGAGTTTGTTGACCTTTAGTCAACCATGACCTTGTAGGGAAATGGATGAGGTACTCTTTTAAGCTTCAAATTATGAACCATCTTAAGAGAAACCAAATTTTCAGTAGACCTTTCAAGTCAATGATGACTTTACATATCTTACCCCCTGATTTGCAAGAAGTCCTAAAGATTGTCTTCCTTTGTGGTGGCTCCATGACTGTAGGTATCTACAATAGTGTTCTTATCATCATCAAATTTTCTCATCTTTTATGTAAGCTATCTGAATCAAGTATCCCCTTCTCTTGGCATTCATCATCTTGGACCAAATGTGTCCTTCTTTAACCTTGTGAGCTTGTACTAGCTCTATTTGGGCACCTAGATGTATAGTGTCCTTCCTTGTTACAATTGAAACATGTTATTAGACTTTCCCTTCTACCACTAAATCTACCTCATTAATTGCCTCTCCTACCTTTGCAATTCCCTCTGGAAGCTCTTTCATTCTGATTGGTTTGTTTATTCTCTTCATGGTTTTTCCCTCTTCCTCTCTGATTTATGCCTCTTCCTCTTTGATTTTTCTCTTGTCTTCTCTTCAATTTTTCTTCCACCCTCAAGGCTAATTGATAACATTTCTAAATTGTATCAGGACACAACAATTTTAACTCTTCTTGAATAGTCATCCTCAATCCATTGAGGTATCTAGCAACCTTCTCACTTTTACATTCATTTTTCTTTTTTCTTAGGTTCAATCTTTGAAATTCGTCAATATAGGTTGTGATATCTAACTTCTTTTATCTGAGATTTTGTGTGCTCCTATGTAGTTAGACTTAATAGTCATGAGGTAGGTAAGTTTCCTTTACCTTGGCACTCATTCTGCTTCATGAATTTATCATGTTCTTACCTACTTTGACCCTCTCTCCATGGATGAAATTCCACCAAGTGAGAGATGCTCCTTTTAGCTTTGACTTGAAAACCTTTACCTTGTCCTTCTCTACCACATTTTCACACTCAAAGTAATTATTTAGGGATTATATCCAATCCACTACACCATCAACATCCATCTTACCTAAAAAATGGGTATGTCACATTTGGCATCCTTCTTGCCTACTCTTTCAAGGGCTTGTAGGAAGTATCCCTGGTCTGCAAGTAATTTCTCCACCTCCTTCTTAAGGGAATCTTCATCTTCTTCCCCTTCTTCCTCCTACTTTGAGGAAACATTTATTCCCTTTTCCATTCTGCCCTTCAACCTCTCAAGTTCCTCCATTAACCATTTATTGGTTTTCTCTTGTTCTTGCATCTTCTTCGCCAACTCAGCATTGGTGACCATGTCTAAAGTCTCAAATTTAGATTATAACCCTGACATATAAAATAAAAATTTCCCCAGAATCTTTCCCCAATCTCTGATACCAATAATGATGCAGAGCTCTTCCATAAAAGCTTAATTCCTTAGGCTTTGCAAGAGCAAGTTTTACTCAATGACTTGAAATTTATCTCTAAAACCCACATAACCTTCTCTAACTCAAGAAATTCCTAGTAAGTCCTAATAGGATCTATTCCATTCATTAGTTTCATTCAAACACTCCTATTCCATATATTTTCTCCAATAGGCTAGTTTAGCCTAGTACCCCTACCAGGAGGATTTTCAGTGCTTAACTTCCTAATTATCCACTAAACCCCACAAAAAAATAAGGATTTTGAATACCCTTTTTGAATTTTTTTAAGACCTTAAAAGGATACGGTCTAATTCTTCTGGTGGTGAAGGAAACTATGACTATCCTAGTAGGCCCAATAGGCCTAATTGAGCTCACTTTACAAAGGAACTACTTCTTCCTTAATAGTTGGACTTTATTTCTCTTTGATTCCTTGTTAAGCATTCAAAAACATGGAAAAATACCAAATTTGGGCTTCTGACAAGGTGTATGAAATGGTTTTAAGGACCGGGTAACCTTCATAGTTCAAAATCCACAAATTCTTGACAAATAAGACCCAAATATCTCATGACACTTGAGTGAAAACAAAAACACCTTTTGAATCTTCTAATGCATTCTTAAGACTCATTGATTCCAAAAATTTTAGGAATTTTGGCTCATTACTAAATAAGAGATAATAACAATTTAGCAACGAAACCCTAGGTATGGCTGAACATGGACCTAAGAGCACCAAAATTTGATTTCCTTGAAATATATATTGAACCAAAATCTGAAATCACTTCTTTTGGAAGATTGAAGTATTCTTGAAATTTTTTTGTCAAAATCTCACTTGTATGGGGTTGTACAAATACGTGCAACTTCAGATTGCAGAGACTGTGTACAAAAAAATGATCGTTCAACTTCCAATTGGCTATGAACTTTATTCAATCTTTCACCAAAATTAATAACAACCTCTTTCTTAATATTTTTGCATCTAAATATACATGTCTCTTTGTTTGGAAAGAATGGGAAGGTGCCAAGACTGTTGGTCTTCCAAGATGCAGTCTAAAAGTTGCAATTTTGCAACTTTTGTAAAAAGTTGTCAATTTGCACTTTTCGACAAAATTTGAAAATTTAAACAAATATAGCTTGCTATAAGTAAGACTCTTCTAAATACCTTTAATTGACACCAAATACCACCTAAGTATCCTATCTACATGCTCATACCTACCAAATTTAGCAATTTGGCCATGATGGCTTATAAGGGTGCCAAGTCATGCCAATGCCTTACAAAATAGGTCTTTATTACAATTTTATGAAAACCAAATGAAGAAATATATCCTAATATGCATGGTGTAAATATGTACATATGGGAATGAAATGAATGAGAAAACTCTTCATGTGGATGTCCCTGCACTAAAGACCTCTGACCAACCCAAGGACACTGATAAAGAGGAGACATGAGATAAAAAAGCTAAGAAATAGTAAGAAAAAGAAAAGGAAAAGGAAACTAATAAGGACACACAAGAAGATAATACCAGAACAAAGGAACAAGGTACTCAAGATACTACCAGTTCACCACAGGTATCCCCTACCCTAATCAATACTCAAACTACTAATCTAGTTGAGACTAGGAATATAGATGATAGAAAACAAGTTGAAGAAGAAAATACATAAAAGGATAGCACTCCCAGTGCTACACAAACTTCAACAGATGAAATTGGTGACACAAAGAAAAGGAAGAGAATGGAAGAAGAAGATGGTGAAGAAGAGGAGGAGGAGGAGGAGGAAGATGGAGATGATCCAGAATTCACCATTCTGAAGAAAGGCTTCAATAAATTGAAACTGAAAGAATAGATATTATTTTCCAAGAAGCTAGAACAAAAGGCAGAGAAGAACAGGAAGAACCATAAAAATTACAAGAGGAAAATAATAAGGAAAATGATTTCTATTCTTTTTAACTTAGTACTATCTAATTAGAGATTGATGAAGAATAATATAAGATTGATCAACTCAAAACTTTGGTTGATGCAATCACTAGTTTGGATCATGATATGGAGGAAGAGATGACAAAGATGGTTGAGAAGAGGTTATAACAAGAAATGATGGAGAAGATACTACAAAAGATTGTTCTTGAGAAAGTTTCTTTGTTTGAACTGGTCAAAGAGATTAAGGAATCATTGCTTGATATTGGTAAAGTATTCACCAAGATATCCATATTCACTAACTTCATAGAAGACATAAAGATCAAGAGGGGAGAGTTAGAAACTGTGTTTTCTACTCTTGCCAATCAATTGGATCCCTTGAATAGTTCAATGATGGATCGCACTGCCAAACTAAAATAACTGATATTCAAGGAAAGGGAACTCAAAGCTGAAGAGGAAAACATAAGAATGACATTGTTGGAGTTACAGGGATTCCTAACTCCTCACATTGATATTATTCAATCATACATCAAGAAGGATAAAGCACTGATAGGTACTCCTGAGATGAGTACAATTGACAACATGGAGGAACTTGCATCACGTTTGTACATGGTCATCATATTCCATTGACAACACTAAAAGATTCATGGGAGCACTCACTTTCTAGTGCTAAGGTACATTTCAAATATGTATTTGATAAGTTGTAATTCACTCTTGTCAATACAATTTTGCTTATAGTCTTTGGCATTATTTCCAAAAAAGGGGGAGTAATATATATTGTCTATGGTTAAAACAAAGGGAGTAACTGATTCAGGGGGGAGTATGTAACTTAGACATGGAGTATGTCAATTTTCACAAGTTTTTACCATCAATGCCAAAGGGGGAGATTGGATGCATATTGATGAGATAGATGACATTTATGATGTGTATGAAGAGCATAGTTGTCATTGCTAGCAAACCATTCAATCGATGAGATCATTTTTGCTAAGAAAGTGAATTTACACAAACTGGTAAATAGTTATAACAAATTAGTATGTAACATGGTAATTTGTACACAGGAAGGTAACTGGTGAACAAGATAATCAGTGAGACCACGAACTGGTATAGGTAAAATTCAAGACACTAGAAACAGGTCAAAACTGTAAATAGGTATAGATAGAGGTTATTAAATAGTTTTTCTCTATTAGCCAAATCAGTCATGATGGTGGAAGATTCACTGAATCTAGACAACAGAGAAAATGTAGTACATTATTTGAGGAGGTGATTGAATCAATTTATAGGAACTTTTGTAGAGATCTTTTCATAATTCCAAGGCATGTTTGACAAATAAAATTAAAGGAATATTGTACATTGGGAGTGAAAACTTATATTATGATTTGGCTAATGCGGTAAGGGTTTTTATGTTTTGATGAGTCAGCTCAGATTAGAGAAATACATTTGGAGAAAAATGAAAACCCTAACTAGGTTTTACACTTGGCAGTGAGGACTGTATATTAGGACAAATTTTCAAGAAGGAAAAAGGTTGTTGTTGGTTGATGAAGTTATTGTTGTTATGAAAATTTGTTCAGAACTATTTGCAAAGATGTTACAGAGTTAAACTCAGAACAAGAACAAAGCATAAGGGATCTGATCAGCATTGCAGAGTACAAATTAGAGGTCATTTATTCTTGTTGTTTTTCTAATACTTTCAACAAGTTGTAAACCCCTTAATCAGGTAGTCTTTAGCTAGACTTGTTATGTAAGTCCCTTAACAGGGTGAACACTATAATAGTGGGATTAAATCCTCTAACAAAGTAGTTTTCAATTGAACTGTAGATACTTATAACAGGGTATTAGTCACTCCTTATGTTAGGCCTTTTTCTGTCATTGCAAAATCTTGTGACGTTGGCCTGTTCCATGCAATGTTTTTGTTTTGTTGTCCTGCCGTGCCTGCAATCTCAGTCTTGATTTGCGATGAAAATCCACTTGGTTTTATGGTGTGCACTCCTGCCTTGTGCTCTTTGTGTGTCACCTTGCTTCAGCCCAAGTCGCGTCTGCTAATGTGCAAAACCCAGTAAGATTTTTGAGTTTCAAGGTTCGCGGGAAGCATTTTTTAAAGTTCTGCCTCAGTGTCGAAAACCCACAATGTTTTCGAAAACCCACAATGTTTTCAAAAACCCGTGATGTTTTCGGCCTCGCTCTCTTTGAGTCTGTTGAAAATTCCTATGTGTTTTCAATCTTTTATCGAATACTTGCGTTGTTTTCGACCCTTTGCCTTCAAGCTTTGTGCACTTGTCTTATGGTGCCAAAAATTTGGTGTGTTTTTGACGTTCCCTCAACTACGCAAGCTCGACGTGGATGGTAGGTCTAGGCTCTTTATGATTGGCTGTTGCATGGCCGCATGTCAAACTTTTTTCACATGTGATCATGCGACCGCTTGCCACCTGGCCGTGTGGGTCCCAGTTCTTGTTCGGCTGCCTAGCAGTTTGCTTTGCTTTAGTGCGCAGGTGCGACGGATGGTGGGGCCCAGTCTTTGCAGGGTGTTAGTCACACTTTCTCCAAGTCTCCAGGTGGTTACATCTTTTATCCAGTGACCTAGTGACTGTGTAGTCGCATGGTCTCTTCACTCCTACTAGTTAGCAGCTGACATCTCATGACTTGGTGGATGGTTAGTCACGTAGTCGCTGAATGCTTGGCAGTTTGTCTCTTCTTATGCTTCCTGCATGGTTAAAGTCCAGAAAGGATTGATGGTTGCCGCAAGTTCATATGGTGAAGATGCACAAGGTTTATTTCTTGCACTTTCGCGACAATCATCCGATCCTCTAAAGGGATGAGGCTTCTTTAGTGTGGTCCTGAAGGTGGACATGTGGCAGCTTATGATTGGCTGTCGCATGGTCACATAGCCCAATTTTTGGCTATGCGATCATGTGACTGATTGACACATGTCTGTGGCAGTGTGTTGGCATTTTGGTAGCTGGGCTTGTTGGCTCTTGTTGTGGAGATAGTGATGAGTTGGTTTATGTCAGAGGGGCCCGTAGTGAAAGACTTTTAATCAATGGTCAGCATATAATCTCAAGGAATATTCTCGGCCTTTGAGATCATGTGCCATCCGTCAATTTTATTCCATCTTGTTGGGTTGTCTATTGTCTGCAGTGGGTCCGGTGTGACATGTCTGCGTAGGTGGAGGTTTCTTATTGGTCGACCTGGTTGTGCTCAAAAGTGGGGCCATTGTCGGAGGGGTCTGTGACAAGGATGGATCCTACGGCCGGTGTAAGTTCTCATGGGATTTTTTAGAGCCATGAGATCTTATGCCAGCCGTTCATTTTCAAAAGGCTCGTGGAAGGTGGGTCCTATGTCAGTGTGACCGGGCATGGATCAGTGAATGGTTTAGTGACACGTGGCATCGGGCAAACCCAAGTGGGGTCTTTTGGTTGGTCTGATGTGGTGACATGGTGCCAACGTGGAGGCTTTTTGCATGTTCGCATAGCCTAGTTTCTGAGCTATGCGATCATGCGACCACTAATGGTATCGCGGTTGTGGAGTTATTAAGTGGGGCCGCTGGGTTTCTAAAGTGATTAAAGGGCTGACAGATCTTGTGGCCATCGTATCACCACCAAGGTAAGGTGTGAGGAAGTTAACTGGGCGGTTTAGCGATAGCCATTGATGTTGTCTAAGGTGAAATGAAGATCTAAAGCCCGCGAAAAGCAAGAAGATCAACGGCCACGACTTAAAGCTAGATTGAATTTCAAATCATGACCATTGATGAGCTGGGCACCAAAGATGTAGCTGTTTGATTTCGAATTCAAATTTTTTGAGGGTTTCTAGCGACCAGAAAGGACTGGTTTTCAATGTTGAAGCGACCCTGTTTGGTGAGAAGTGATTGGTTGTTGTTCGTAGTGTGGTCCAAGGTCTATGTGGTTAATTGTAGAGGTTGATTTGGTACCTGGTGAAGGACTTTCTTGGCTTGAGGTGTATTTGTAGTAAATTTTGTGACCATTTCTAGCAGGTTGGGTGGTTGAGACCCTAACCCTAGCTGTCTGTAGCTTGTTGCAGATTTTCAAGGTAGCTAGTGGTATAAGTTAGAGAATTTTGGATTTTGTAAGGGTTCCAAAACATTGTTGTTTTTTGGTCCCTGGTTTTTGACTGTATATATTGATAAAAGTCTGGTTTTGTGATTTTTCTCATCTTGGTGTCATTCTAATTGTATGTCGATTCTGGATTTGTTAATGAAAACATCATTGAATCCCAATCTTGCATCTTGTGTATGTCTTTTGGCTTGTCTCTGAGCTCATATATGTTAATGTCACAAAGTGTGTTAATGTATGGTAAACAAAGAGTATTTTGAATTCATCTCTGAGTTTTTAACAAAGTTAGGATTAAAGCCTTTTAGGTGAATTCAGTGAGTTTGCAGCCAGGTATAGAATTTGATGTCCTTGTGCTTGAGGGAAAGGGGTAATAGGCAAAGCACTTACTCTAGTTTCCATTGTGTTTGATTTGAGGTATTCAGTTGAGGTATACAGTTAGGTGACTCTAAGCCCTGGGATAAGGCACTGGTCTTTCCTCTTGAGGTATTCATGGTTAACAACCACAAACATAAACATTCATTTGATTAAACCTTTTATAGACTTGTGTTGAGCATTGACATCATTTTGAGACTTCTTTAAAGAAGTGAGTCAAGGGTACACCTGCCTAAGCATTGAAGCTCAAAGAGTAGAAGGATCCTATGATCCTTGTCAGTTGGCCCTCTTCCTTGTGGACTTTGGAGTGGTGATAGAGTCAGGATTTTATCTATACTATCCATCAAAGTGTAAATTTGCAAGTTGAAGATCAAAGGGAATAATCCACAACCAACAAAATGGAGACTCCGCTAGGGACAACTATGAAGATATGCATTTATTAGGAGTCAGTGATTCTACTGGGGAGAATCTAAAGAGAAAGGTTATATTCTGTTCTTGTTTTCCTGTGTGTTTCAAGGATTTCCCATCTAGGTGGGTGGGGACTCAAAGCTTTGAACCAGTGCAACATATTGAAGAAGCATGGATAAGAGGAGAAATACTAGGTCATATGTTAGAAAGAATCCGAAGGTCAGTCTGGAGCAATTACCTAGACAGGGAAACAAGAGCTGGATTAAAAGTAAACATGGTGAGTCTGCCAGTGCTCCCATGAGAGAATAGAGAAATGCAAGAGCCAGAAGACCACATGTATCCTCAAGTGAGGATGGTTCACAAAATAGAGTTTCTAGATCAGAAGGTGGTCACTCTGAAGAAAGATTTTATGATACCCCTGAAGCTGCATTTCATGACAAAGGTCCATTGCCTGTAGGTCAAAATGAAGAAAATAGAGATATGGGTTTAGAGGTTGACTTGAATCTTGATGAAGATCAATTCAGAAGAGAACCTATGAGACATAGGCAGGTTCACTTCCCATATCAAAATCTTCCTGATGTGGATGTGTCATCTGGTTCTGATGACATTATGGTTGATTCTAATGACTTGAATGCATTGAGGTTGCAGTTGGCAGAGCAGGATGCCATACATAAAAGATTACAAGAAGAGAGAGAGGTTGAAAAGGTAAATGCTTTGATAGAGAGGCAGTCTCTTATTAGAAAAATAAATGAAATGAAGGAGAGAAACAAAATGCTTGCTTCTACTCCTAAAACATTGTAGCATGACATTTTTGGTGATCTTGATGCCTTGAGGAGTGAGCAAGAGCACTTACTGCAAGATCATGAATTTGAAAATGAGGGCCCTGTGGTTAGACAAGTGCAAAGTTATGTCCCTTTGCCTAAAGATAAGGATGGGCATAGGATTACCAGACCTACTGTTATCATAAATGAGAAAGGAAAGTAGAAGATGGTGGGTGACCAAGCAAGCAAACCAGTAACAATACTAGGGATCCCACCACCTAATTCAAATAAGGACACTGAAATGGAGAGAAGGAGAAAGGAAGATGAGGACCTTGCAAGAGAACTAGAGAGAGTTGAGGTTGACACTACCATTGTAGAAAAGAAAAGGAAGATCCAATTTTTGTGGGCTTCTTCAGCTAATGCTTTTGGCCCATCTGCTACTGAACTAGGTATGCCATCTATGACTACTACTTTTCCACTTAGTAATGCTACTAGTTCTTTTCCTTCTTCATCTGCTAGGATAGGTGCAGATCCTAGGCAGCAGTCAAACGCACAGATAAATGTAGATGCTAATGTTGATCCTAGGGCTAACATTAGTTCTAGCTTTCAAAGAAGACCTATGCAATTAGAAGGCTATAGGAAAATAAGTTTTGATGGAATTCCTAGCTATCCAAATGCTTTTCCAAATAATATTAGAGATAAGGTACCTAAGTTTGCTAGTAATAATGCTATTAGTTGCGAGGAGCATCTTAGGTTATTTGTTGATATGCTTAATGATTATGAGGTAGAGCATGAGGATGTTGTCATGAAATTGTTTGTTCAATCTCTAATGGAGGATGCTAGAGATTGGTTTAAGAGGCTTCCTAATAAGTGTATTTATACTTGGGACTCTTTTGAGAAATGTTTCAAAGAGCAGTATGGTGATAGGCCTAATGCTAGCTTCATGTTGAATGAATTCAATACCATAAGGAAAAATTAGAATGAGTCTGTAGCTGAGTTCAACATGAGATTTCAGAAAGGTATGCACAAGTTGTTCCAAGTCATGCGGTTGGATGACAATGTCTGTCTGACTACATACTTCAATGCATTTGATGGGAAGATGGGATATTTATTGAGGGATAAAGAACCAAGAACTCTTAGAGATGCTTTTAGGATTGCTGTCAATATTGAGAACAACATGAAAATATCAGGAAAATTGGGTGGAAAGAGAGATGACCCAAAGTTGTTTGGGGACAGGAAATACAAGAAAGAAAATGATAAGAATGTTGGATCTAGGAGGCAAGAAGAAGATAAGTTGGATAAGGTGCTTAATGCATTGAAGGATTTGAAGGCACCTGCAAATAGGAACATCAGTGTTCCTACCAATGAGAGGCCTCGGTTCAACAACAATTTTAGTAAGCAGAATAGACTGCAGAATTACCCCTACAACACCCAATGGAAGGATGGCAAGCCTATTGTCCTTGCTGCAAGAGGAAATAATGACAGAGGTGTCCCTGACCCTGTACATAAAGCTTCAATAAATGTCATGGAAAATGTACCATGGTGTGTTGCATGCCAGTCCCCTCATTCTGCAGAGCATTATGTGGTTGCACAATCTATGGCTACAAATCAAGATTGTGGCGATGAGGAGATAGAACAAGATGATGTTGGTTGCAACATGGCTTCTTCATATCTAGGATATGAAGATGATTCTGATTTTGATGAAGAGGTAGATGTGAATGTGAAGAGACATAATCAGGCCCTTTTTCATCAAGAGGTTTTTTCTGATGGTGAGTGCATTGATCAGAAAACATGTAACATGAACTCTTCTCCCAAGCCAGTAAATTTGAGAATACCTTCTAGAGAAGAGATGGAGAGGATTACTACAGAAATGATTGCCCAGGTGCAAACTAGAGGCATGGTGGCAAGGAATACAAATGAGAAAGCTGCAGGAATGTTTATAAAGAGTACCAACTCCGGAGAACCTAATGAGAACAAATCAAAGGTCGATCACATGGTGAAATTAAAGAATGTAAAAGGTAAACATTATGAGCCTAAGGGAGTTGGAATTGAAAACATCTCTTGTGAGATTGAGAAGCTAGTTAACACAATGGCTAAGGTTGAAAAAGTGAAGGTGGTCAGTACACCTAATGTGTCAGACAAGCAAAAGGATGTTAAGGTAGTGCAGATTGAGATGCCTGCTTCTACCCTTGTTGACATGTTATCTGTATTGTCACAAATTACAGTTAAGGTTCCATTGTCAGAATTGTTGAGGATCCCTGAACATAAAGATAAAGCTATTGCATGGGTTGGTAATACTCACAAAAATGATACTTCATGCAATGGATCTCAGGATAAAGCTTTAAAGGATGTTCCTGCTCAGGGAATTGTGTCTCAAATTCCCCCAATATATTTAGATAGTTCTGTCAATGCCAGCCTTGAAAATATTGACCCATTCTTCTTAAGTGTTCTTGTGAATGGGATGAAATTAAGAAATTGTATGATTGATAGTGGTGCCTCTAATACTGTCATGCCTTTCAAAATCATGGAGAGGTTGGGCCTTAAAGTTGATACAGTGCAAGGAAGGTGTTGTGTAATGGATCAGAGGGAGGTACCAGTTATTGGGACTATCAATGCAATGCCATATAGGTTGGCAGCATATCCAGAGAAAGAGCTAACAATGAGTGTTTTGGTGGTGGATATCCCTCCACATTATGGGATGTTACTATCTAGAAGATGGAGTGCTACCATGGGCGGAAGTTTACAATGTGATTTGTCCTATGCAACTTTCAAGATTGATGATCAGTTTGTCAAGATTGAACAAGAGCCAAGAGTATGCCACATGATTGAGACAAACATGGATAATGAAACTACATGTTTTGTGGATACTGATGTAAATTATTTTAGGGCAGAGATCCCTGTATTTGAAAATGAGCTTGTTTTGTCACCTATTTCTACTAAGGTAGGTGTTGACTCTGTGAAGGGTGATTTGTGGGTCATGTACTTTGATGGTGCAAACTGCAAAGATGGTGCAGGAGCAGGTATTTTACTTATTTCTCCTGATGGAAACACCTACAAGTTCTCTTTCACATTGAATTTCTTTTGTACCAACAACATAGCAGAATATGAGGCCTTGTTGTTAGGACTGAGGTTGGCACAAAAGCATGGTATAAAATGCATAAGTGTTATTGGTGATTCTGAGTTGGTGGTGTCCCAAGTCAGGTCAGTGTATGCTTCCAAGAATAGAAGGTTGAAACAATATAGGAATGCAGTGTGGGATTTGATTGAGCATTTTGATGCCTTTAATATTGAGTGGAAGGATAGGAGTAACAACAAGATGGCTAACTTGTTGGTCAATATTGCAATCAATCCTAATGATGTTACATTCTCTGGTATTTCTAAAGTTGAAATTTAGGCTAGGCCTAGTATACCAGACAATATTGAGAATTGGCAAGTTTTTGATGATGATAATGATATTTTGAAGTTTATGGATTGTAAGGATCAGTATCGTGGTCAGGAACTTGACTGTTCAGCCATGGTTGAGTTAGTAGAAGGGAGGTTGTCTTGGGCAATGAGGTCATTCAGCTTAGAACTAACAAGGTGCCCAAGGGGCTTGTTGTTTTGGAGACTGTCTTTGACAACCAAGATAGAGTTCAAAAGAATATCAAAGGAGAAGATCATGTTGATCTTGAGGAGATAAATCTTGGATCACATGAGGCACCTAAGAAAGTGTACATTGGTAGAGATATATCTCAAAAGGTAAAGAGGCCTTTGGTTGAATTATTGAGGAAATTCAGACATGTTTTTGCATGGTCGTATGATGACCTAAAGGTTAATAGAGAGGATTTATTTCAGCATGTTATTCCATTAAGAGAAGATGCTAAACCTTTTCGGCAAAAGCAAAGGCCTATTAATCCTACTTTGGCACCCAAGATGCAGGAAGAATTAATGAAGTTGAGAGATGTTGGCATTATCAAGCCTATAAGGCATTCTTCTTGGGTGTCAAATCTTGTTCCTGTAAGAAAAAAGAATGGTGACATCAGGCTTTGTGTGGACTTAAGAAATTTGAACATCAGCTCATTGAAAGATAATTATTGTTTGCCCAATATGGAGGCTATGTTGCAGAGAGTAACCGGATCAGAATTGATGTCAATGATGGATGGTTTCTCTGGCTACAATCAGGTCATTGTTAGAATCAGAACAATTCAAGATAGCCTTTACAACACCATGGGGAACATATGTTTATGTGAGAATGCCTTTTGGTCTTACAAATGTTGGTGCTACTTTTCAGAGGGCAATGGATGTTGCCTTTTCAGATTTCATTAATGATTTCCTTATTGTGTATCAGGATGATTTGACTACCTATTCCAAGAAGGAAGAGGACCATTGTGCTCATTTAGAGAAAATATTTATGAGGGCATTGGAATTTGGCATTTCACTAAACCCAAGGAAATGTGCTTTTGGTGTCACAGAAGGTAAGTTGCTTGGCCACTTGGTTGGGAAGCAAGGAGTGAGAATTGACCCTGAGAGGGTAGCAACCATTGATAAAATTCAGAGGCCAAAGAATGTTAAAGGGATTCAGTCTTTCTTTGGTTAGGTCAATTTTCTAAGAAGGTTTGTGACAAACTTTGCAGAGGTTACTAGACCTATTTCCAAGATGTTGAAGAAGGGATCTGTAGTCAATTGGGAGGGTAAGCCTAATGAGGCTTTCAAAAATATCAAGCAGGCTATCAAAGATGCACCAGTGCTAAAGGCACCTGATTATAGTGTCCCAATGCATATCTTTTCTTTTGCATCTTTTCATACTATTGCTGCAGTTTTCTTACAAAAGAATAAGAATGGTTTTGAGCAGCCTATTGCATTTTTCAGTAAATCTTTGCAGGCTGCAGAATTGAAATATGATATAAATGAAAAACAAGCTTATGCACTTGTGAAGGCAATCAAGGCTTTTAGATGTTACTTGATGGGAGCAGTTGTGATTGCTTTTGTGCCAAGTGTAGCTGTGAAGGATATTTTCTCACAGCAGGAGGTGTCTGGAAGAAGATGCAGATGGATCAATAGGATCTAGGAATTCAATGTTGAGATCCAGATCACTAAATTGGTTAGAGGACAGGGATTGGCAAAGTTGAAGGCCCAATCCAATCTAGATGCAAACCAGGTAAATCTTGCCTCAAGATTTCCACACATGCATCATGAATGCCACCACTGTCCTCCTTTGCTAGCTAATATCACCTCCCATCATTCATTAAGGTAGAAAGAAATCTCTCTTATCATGAGAGAATAACAAGGAAACTGGCCAAGATTAAATGTCATGATGCCACGTGATTAGGATTTGAATTGAAACAAATGAATGTTACCATGATAAAACCTTGGTGCCCCAAACAAACAAAAAATGTAAATTTGAGTCCCATCAACTAATGCTCTATCCTCCCAATCAAACCATACCCCATCCACTTCCCTAGAGCCCTCCCTAAATTCTTCCTTCACCAAATCTATCAATTTAAGGTTTCTAATTTTGACAAAGCATCTGCCTCAGTGTTACCTTCCCTCTTCACATGAGTTATTCTAAAGCTCTTAAATTCATCCAAAATAGATCTAATAATCTTTATATACTTGTTTAGATACCATACCTAAGAGGCCCCTTTGGTGATTACCATTACAGTGATCTGAGAATCCCCTTCCAAATGAAGCTTACCTTAAAATTTATATCCTTCTTAACCGCTAGGAGCATCACCTGAACTTTAGCCTCATTGTTCATTCCCTCAACCAATCTTTTGGCCCCTGTTGTCATGGTATTTCCTGTCCAATCTCTAATGATGAAACTAGCACCGCTTAGACCTAGGTTATCCTTAGAGGCACCATCAAAATTTATTTTCACCCAACCTTTCTCTGACTAAGTCCATTTTAGAGAAGATTTCTTACTATCAAAAGGATTATCCCCTCTCAACCGCTAAACAAGACAAAAATATTTGAATTTTAAAGGAGTATATAATATAAATTATTTTTTTAAAAAACTTGACAATCAATATTGTTTTAAAACATATTTAGTGAAAGGCATTAAAATGACCAAACCATCAATAAAAAATCATATAATAGGTATGGGGACCGTCAAATTCTAGACCTAGATACAAGAGAAGAAAGGTCCATATATGGCTGATCTGAGACTCAACACAATCAGTGAAAGAAAAATAATTTGCCAACAGTGAAAAGAAGATACTGACTCTAATGGATGGTGTCAAAGTTTCTAATTTTTGCATGTTTCTATGTTGGAGAGATCATTTAAAGTTGATATTGAATGTCTATGTTAGAAAGTTCAAGCTTTTGGATCTATAATGAAAGTTTCTATTTCACTCTCAATGTTGAATTATTTTTTCTAACTATTTCATATGTATAATTTTCTATATAAAATTTTGTCGATAGGTGTTTGTATGGGCTTTGTTTGCCGAGAAATTGTCATCCATCTGAAAAATGTGCTCGGTTGGTTGGTTTTCCCAATTCCCGGTGATGGAAGTTGTAAGCCATCTAGGAAAGATGTTTTTTGTCATGTTTTCTTCTCAGCAGTAATTTGTGTTTTAATGTGTGACGATGGCGAAGAGGTTGTTGCCTTTTGGTATTGTGAATGGCTAGTTGATTGCAATTCTATATTGAATGATTTTCAATTCTTTTACTTAGGTGTCCCTACAATAGTGTCTCCCACTTTTTTGAACGTCCTGATTTTTGTTGAAATTACACTTTTTTAAGAAAATATGATGATTTAAGTCTTGATAGGTCCCATTTGAAGGAGTAAATTGAAAATGGTTGGATAAAATCCTCTTAGATCAAATTCTCTTTGGTATAATCTTCTACTCTTCAATCACACCTATAATTGAGTCTCCTTTGCACCCATCAAAATTCTGACAAAAAACTAATTTGAAAGTAGCTTTTTGGGGGATCAAATGAATTCATTCAACAAACACAAATGCAAGATGATAACTTACTTAGAGAATTTTTTCCAATGATTTTGATTTTTATATATATTGAGTTTATTATGACTTAATTTTTTTAGTTTTACTAAACATAGATTGTATGACTATTTAGCAACTTCTCTATTTGATGCTTATAGAAAAATAGTAAATTAGGAAAAAAAATATGAAAAATATCTATGAAATAGGTATTTATGTTACCTTTCCATCAAAAAAAGATAAAATAAATTTTGATATATATAGATCAAGATAGATCGATCCAAATGAACCTATGTCCAAATTATAGTTAATGTCACTTCATAACTCAATAAACTATAAAATATTCAATAAAATTGAATGAAACCAATTGGATTCTCTAGATATTCCAGTGTTACAAATGTAACTTTGAAAAAAAAACATTTTTATCATTTTTAGAAAAAAAAAAAAGGGTATGCTAATCAAAGTAAGTGTCACTCCTTTAAAATGTTGATTTTTTAGACAAACCACTTTTCAAAATAGGAAAAAAGATACAAATAAATTCTATTTTTTAATATATATATATATATTTAGAAACTAGAAACAAAATTCTAAAATTCATTAGTTTACATCATCTTTAAATTCTTAATAGTTTTGCAGCAATAGGTGTCTGAAAGAGAAGTTTTTTTTTATTTTCAGAATGTTCATCTTAGTGTCAAAGTTGGCCAAAAAGTGGGACATAGTATAGTCATGAGACCACTCACTAGTTCATTTTGGGTTGTGATGGAGAGTTATTTTTGGGTTGATGGTTTTTATTTGTGGTATTTACATGGAATTGTTTTCATTCTTTCTAGTGGTCTCTTTGTGCATTTGAAAGGAAGAATCAGAAGGTTGAGTTTGTGTTGGTTGTTGGTCATGGGCGAAGTTGCAGATCAAGGTAACTCTGAACTATTTAAATTTGCTTTAAAAATTCTTTCACTTCGAATGTAATATTTTCTATTTTTTGAAAGTGCAAATGGTGGGTTTGTGCTTAAATTTTCTTGAAAAAGGCTTTTTCATGTTGTGGTATTTGCAAAGAGTTTTTTTGTTATCTATGGTGGCTTATATCTACATTTGGAAGGAAGATGTGTTTGTTTATTGACTTTATCTAATTTTATTTTTTTGGGGTAGGGTTTGTGCTAGCTAGGGTTTATGATATGGGTTTTATATTTGTATCACGTCATTTAGATCATAGAAATATGCATTTAAGGTTGTGTTTGCATTTATTTACCAAAAATCCTTTCCATTTGAATGTAATATTTTCTATTTTTTGAAAGTGCAAATGGTGATTTTTTTCTTGGTTTTCAGTTCACTAGATTTATCTAAAATATTTTTGTTCTAGCTATGGTTTATGCTAGCTAAGGTTTATGGTGTGGGTTTTCAATTTTTTTATATTAAAAATAGAGAGAGCAACAACAAAGGATTACACTACGAACCAAAAGTCAGGGGAGGCAAGCCTCAACCCAAGTAAAAAGATCAATACAGAGTAACATCAAGCATTTACAAAAAGATAAAAGAATATAACCATGAACTGCGCATCCAAAAAAAAGAGGTCTCCAACAACAGATCAATTCTACAAAATATTATTATGGTTGATAGCCCAAGAAGTCCAGCGATAAGGACCCTCCATCCAAATGACCTATTTATTATCAGCAATTTGAGCCATCAAGGCCAACATTGTCTCTGATTTCTTGTAGGAGCCGGTCAAGAACCAAGTGGAAAATAGAATGACTGAACATACTTTTTCTCCAGACATACCAATCATAGAGCTCATGGATGAGCACAGTCACATGCCCATCCTTTAGGAGGCGAGCAAACTTCTTCCTCTCAAGCTTCAGAGTAACATAAATCTGCTCAACCACATGAGAAAAGATGAGACTTCAAAAAGACTTAGTAAGGATTCTAGTAATACCTTGAAATTGATCTTCATTCCTATCTTTCCAAATGAACCAAAGAATAGAGGAAGAAAGAGAGAACCAGAGAATATTGGAATCTTTTTTAATGGTTATATCATTTCGATTATAGAAATGTGCATTTAAGTCTTTGTTTGTGTTTGTTTACTAAAAATCCTTTTAGTTGTCTAGAATGTAATGCTTTCTATTTTTTTAAAGTGCAAATGGTGTGTTTATTCTTAAATTTGTTCAAAATTTCTTTGTCATGGTGGCCATTTTTTTTTCTTTTGGTAGAGTTTTTATTATGTAAAAATAGGTTTTGAAAGGACCCGAAACTTTTTACAACAAGATTACAGAATAAGCATTAAAATCCCAATAGAAACAGTGCAACAGCCCAACAAAAAAACACCAAAAACTGACAAGTCCTCCAAAAATAGAGAAAAGAGGACAGCAAAAAGATAGCTAGATAGTCTTCATAAGTTCAGCCAGCATCTGCATGTTCATTGAGGACACCTTAAGCTCTTCCAAATCTTATCCTCCTTAGAGCTCCATGTCCTCCCCCTGGCATCATTTGTTTATTTCTTCTCAATAGTGGCCACATCCTGGATGATATCTTGTAAGATATTCTCCTCCACCAACACAGTTTGGTTGAAGTTATCAAGAACCCCCATATTGGGATCCTTAATATTAGGATTCTCTGACAACTTGTCCTATTTTTCCTTAACATTCTCATGATAGGAAGAATCATCATCAATGGAAATAACAACCCTCTTACCCACATTGTTTTTCTTGTTCTTGGCTCTGGTGTGGCTCCCAATAGTCTCCATTTCTTTTTTAGCCTTCACCTTAGCACTATCATCCCTACTTTCCTCATCCTCTGTCTCCATTTCTCTAACAGATTCTTCAATCTTTGCCTTCCTTTTTCTATTCTTAGATGAGGAGCCATAGCGGTTAGAGGGCTTTCTAGGTTGAATAGATTCAACCTCCTCATCTTTAGTATCCTCCACATAATCCTCCTCTAAATCCTTACCATCAGTAACATAATCCTCAAGAGCCTTCCTATTAAAGTGGGACCTCTCAACCTTTTTGGATTTTAACACATCATAAAGTAGAACCATCAAACCTTCATGATAGGCATGGTCGCCCTTAGGATCCTTCTGCAGACTTTTAATGGTAGTATCCAAGGAGCTCAAAAGACAAAAGGGAAAGTTAACTTTAATCCCATGTCTGAAGTGGTTTTGCAATATAAGATGATGGTTGTAAATTTTAGTGTACCTCCCAGCCAAAGTGATGAAGCTAATAAGAACAAACAGAACCAACCTCCATGGCCTAGAGATGCACGTCAGACTGAAATAGGAGTTGTCAATCTTCACCATTCTTTTTCTTTCCTGCTTCATCTCCATGAAATCGTCTAGGGCTTTGTCTGAGACCTTCCTGTCTCTGTAGAAGTTGATCCCTTCAATTTTCATACCTATGGCCTCGGCAATGATCTCCTCTATGATTTCCATATACTGTGTCCCAACCATAATTTTTCCCTTATTCCAAGTTTTAAGGAATTGCCTAGTAATAGTAGGTTTACTACCATGCAACCTCTCCAAGTAATCCACCACACCCCCATCCTGCACAATACTCCAAACCTCTGGATTTTGATTCCACTCCTTACAATTTCCTGGCCCACACCTCTTCTTGCAACCCCCCATGGCTCTACTTCTGCATTTTTTCCTTATCTCAAAGTTTCTTACAAAACCTTGCTTCTTCACCTTGGAATCACAATTGTGCCCTCTTTTGCCTAAAATGACCCATAAAACATGTGAATTTAAGGTGATAGTCACATCGTAATCATAAGTAGCCCATAAATCTCCTTCACACGGATCACTAAAATCATTAAACATTAATGTAATCTTCATTGAAAATTTTATGCCTACTTTGAAACCGATCCCTATCAATTAATGATGACCCTTCAGAGGGAAGGACAGTCCAATCATCTCATTCAATATCTGACTAACTTCTACAAGCCACATTAGCAGCCCAGTCAGCGGCAAATTTAGTCTTCCTATAGTTGTGGGTGATAACACAATCATCAAAGGTCTTTATTAAAAAAATTTCCCTCTTAATGATATTAAATATAGTCCATGAGGGGATCGTATCATTATTAAGGCATTTAATGATATTAAGGGAGTCCCCTTCTACCCACACTTTCCTGTAGTTTTTAATCTTAGCCAGCATAAGACCATAGAGAGTAGCACTAGCCTCAGCAACATGATTTGTATTAATACCAATAGGAATAGCCTTAGCACCTTTGCATATCCCATTCTCGTCTTTGGTGACGATACAACATCCAGCTATCCCCAGGTTTCCCTTTGAGGCACCGTCAAAATTATTTTTCATCCAACCATTAGGGGGACAGTCCCATCGGGCCTCATTCCTCAAATTCCTCTTGATTGTCTAATCCTTCATCCTATCCAACTTCCAATTCTTGAAGACTTTCACCTCCCAAGCCTCTGTAGGTTCTTGAAATTTGTTAGTTAGCCATATGTTTTCCATCACAGCTCTCTTAATTTTGTAGAAGACCACAATACAGCTAGACTCCTTATTTCTAAAAGTCCTATCATTTCTCTCTTTCCAAACACCCCAGCAGATGTAGGATAAAAGAAAGTTCCAAATAGTAACCATAATGTTGTTATTAGTAAGGGACCTCCAAGAAGTAAATAAATCTTATATGCCCTCTGGAAAGACCCACTCCATATACATCAGATTCAAAAACTTCTCCCAGATTCTTCGAACATAGGCACAATGAATAGTCATATGACTGATAGTCTCCTCATCATTCTTGCGTAGACAACACCTATTGGTTAAGAAAAAGCCCCTTTTCCTCAAATTATCAATAGTCAGAATCTTATCCTGCAATAAAATTGAGAAAAAAAACATTAATTTTAGGAGTTAGTCCTATAAACCAAGCTTTCGCCCAACAAGGTTCTAGGGAGTTCTCATAATTCTGGTTGTAAAAAGAGGAAACCACTTGAATAACCCATTAGAGTTATAGCTCCAAATCAAAGTATCCTCTTCATCAATCAGAAAAACAACATTGAGGATTTTGTCCAGACTTCTAAGAGAAAGATCCACCCTAGACAAGTCAATCCAGCTGTCCCATTCCCAATAGTCAGTCACATGAGTTCCAATGGCCAGCTTACATTGCAACATCCTATCCTTCCAATTAGAATCAGAACTACTTGAGGATGATCCAAAAGCCACTCATCATCCCAAAAGAAAATAGTCTTTCCATTTCCAACCTTCCATTTTACACCCTTCTTAATCAACTCCTTATTTTTCAAAGCATTATTCCAAATGATAGAGCCACCTTGCAAAGTCTCATGATTCAGAAAATTCTAAAAATTACTGCTATCCTTGTTTATATTTGTTATTCCAGATAGAACTCCATTCCCCCGGGTTGTTTAACAATCTCCAAAGAAGCTTAGCCAGAAGAAAATCATTCATACTTTTTATTCTTCACAGTCCTAAACCCCCCTTGTTAATTGGTTTCCACACCTTATCATAGGCAATGAGAGTCATTCTCTTCTTTTGCTCCACACCAGACCAAAGGAAGTTCTTTTGAATTTTCTCAATTGCATCTGCAAACTTCTTAGGAATTTTGAAAATACTTAGAGCATAGAGAGGGATACTTTGGAGAGTAGCTTTAAGCACAAGATTCTTTTGGTAGAGTTTATGATACATGTGTTGTGGATTTGTTCTATCTTCATAAAATATACATTTTATTCAATATTTTGATGAATAGATTAAATGATTTTTGGGTTCTTGGTTTTTATTTGTGGTATTTGCAAAGAGTTGTTTATGTTGTATGTGGTCACTTTTGATTGCATTTGGAAGGAAGATGTATTTTTTTACTAGGTTTATGTAAAATATTTTTGTTTTGGCTAGGGTTTATCGTGCGTATGTTTTATAGTGTGGTTGTTTGATTTGTATTACATCCTTTTGATTATAGAAACATGCATTTAAGTCTATGTTTCTATTTGTTTTGGTGAATAGCTTAAATTTGGTTAGTATGTTGTCGTTAGAATGGGCATTGCTTGCCAAACATTGTCAGGTGCCATCAAGAAAAGATGCCCATCCAATTATTATTTTTGTGGCTATGGTTTGTGGTACGTAGGATTTATGGTGTGGGTTTACATGCATTTAAATCTTTGTGTTTTTTCATTAGGTTTATATAGGGTTTTGATTGGAATGTAATTCATTAATAGGCATTAGTATGAACATTTCTCATCAGGAAATTATCAGTCATTCGAAAAATGTGTTCGCTAGCAGGTTTCCTCAGTGCCTTATGATGGAAATTGTCACTCATCTAGAAAAGATGTTTTCCACTATGTTTCCCTTCTTGACGATGATGCATTTTTTGTTGTGTTGTGGTGGAAATAATATTTGTATTTATATAACATTTACAATAATTTTATTGAAATTTTTATTTTACATAATATTATGTATTTCTATCTCACATTTATAAAATGATCATTTTTATTGATAAAAATTTATCAAAAAATAATATTTGTATTTACATACAATTTATAATACTTTCAAATTTCTTGTGTCCAATATTATCTATTATACTTTCTGAGATTTCTATTTTACATAATATTATGTAATGTAATCATTTTCTAATAAAACTGTGTGAATATTTTCTGTTCAACATTCTGAATCACTTAAAGTGATTTATTATCTGGATAGATTATGTGAAAAATACCATGCAAAATAGCTTTGAATAGATTGTCAAATGTGAGGAAAACAAATTTGAAAAATTAAAGAAGAAATATTAAAAAAAAAAAGATAAATAATATTATGTATTTCTATTTAACGATGAAAAGTTGTCAGAAAAATAATATTTGTATTTACATAACATTTACTAATTTCTAATATTTATGTCCAATGTTACAGTTTATAGTTACTTTCTGTGTGCTGTACAGAACTCATTCCTCTGCACCTGTGTATTCTTGATCTACTTAGACTCATCAAAAATACCATCTTCGAAATCTCCTACAAGAACAGCAGCTCAACTAAGAACAGAAAATGCACTCAAATTCACAATTTGATTATTTACACGTACTCTTGAAAATCTGAAAAATTAGAAGTTATAACACTTTAGTTGTATCTCAGAAATCTCATTTGCATACTCACTATTCTCAAATTAAATTAAACGCAGCAAATTAAAAAGTCGAAGTCGCCGTTGCCGGGGATCGAACCCGGGTCACCCGCGTGACAGGCGGGAATACTCACCACTATACTACAACGACATTTGATTGTAGTGTACACACTAGTTTTAAAAAAGTTTGAAACTTCTAAAGCTTGAGAAGATTATGTAGTGCGGGTGCATTTTGGATTGGGTAATCTTAGTGGACTTAAGTTTCAATGGCTCTGCAAAACATATTGGGGCAATTTTTGTGAGACCCAGTTTGCGAAACAGAGGATTTAGCGTCTCTAAATGTTCTTTCTGGTAGCAGAAACGTTTATTCCGGGAATTGTAAAAAATTTCAAACTACTAATACAACGGCCTCTCTGGTGCACTTGAATCTTTGTAAGGCAAAGCAGTGTATTAAAAAAAGACTGCTTGAAAAGATTTTTCTTTCCTTTTATGATTTATGAATTAGCGAGTTATATTTTCATAAAACTAAATATGATACATTAAATTATAATATAAATATATATTATTTTGTATTATTTATAATATTTTAAAATAGTAAATATGAATATTTTTATATTTTAATATGAATTTAGAACTATTATTAATAATTGTTAGATATCATTTTTAATTAGTATGATATATATATATATATATATATATATATATATATATATATATATATATATAATAAACAATTTATAATCTTTTTAAAAAGTAATATATAATTTTATTTTTTTAAAATAGTAAATTTGATATTTTGATATATTATTGATTTATAATATTAATATGTTTAATATACATATTTCTATATTGTTTATTATAGATTTATATTAATTTGGAATCTTTTTAAAATAATAATTACATTTTTTTCCACTACTTTATTAAAAATAAAATATTTATTATATTTAATTTGTATTACTAATTAAAATTATAACAATATTTGAATTTTTTTATTAGTGATTGATGATATTTTATTGAAAATAAAGATTTATTACATATCCATATATAATAAAACCATACTATCAACCGCCCATGAAGGATCATGAAGGATTGGGCTCACAGTTCATCCTACCCTACCTCTTACCATCCACCAATAGTGTCATTAATAGTAACTTACAAATTTACACAATTGTACAAAAGCTTCAAAATTTCCATATCTCCAGAACTAGACCTTACGCAACTTCCAAATTTACACAATTGTCCAAAACCTTCAAAATTTCCATATCTCCAGAACTAGACTTTACGCAAAGAATTCGAAGACCTAGGGCTAATTACATATCGATGGGAACTTGACAAAAAAACTTTTCCCCCTAGACAGCACCAAAGAAATAAAACATACACAAGAAAATCACACAAAACCACCTCTAGATTTATCATAGAGCCTTTTCTTTTTGGCCTTACGAATTTTTACATCCAAAGAGGAACCCTTTGGGATGAAGATACCTCCTCTGGTCTTCCACTTGTTCTTCCTTGCCAAGCCATGAACTCATTCTGTTTCCCTAATTTATGTCTCCTCCTGCAGAAATTCTTTAAACAACTTTCATCCATCACGAGCTTCATTGATCCTTATTTCATTCCTCGTTGCTGCACTCCAAGAAAGAAAAGGCTAATATTTTCCTCTCAAACCATCAACTAGGTGCCAATCACCTCTCTCCACCCGAAAGCCTAACCCTAGTTCTTCAACCGCCAACATGGGAATCATACCTCCCTATCATTCTGGTTTAACAATTCCCCTCATTGCCCATAATGCTTCCTCATTCATCCCTAGTTGGAGAGACGATGCAAATACTATCGAGGACACATCTACATTGACTCTGTACATGTGGTTGGTTAGCATGAACTCTTCCCCCAATGAAATGTCTAGAATCTACAAGAATTTAGGTTTCTTGAACCAAAATATGCCCTTCATCCTCCTTTGAATAGCTTGTCACAAAAGGGTTGTCACCTCCCTTGGCTCGACTTGCTACAAGTTTAAACCATATATATTTGATTCACTAAACCCCTATTTGTCTACAAGAATTTAGGTTTCTTAACCAAAATATGCCCTTCATCCTCCTTTGAATAGCTTGTCACAAAAGGGTTGTCACCTCCCTTGGCTTGACTAGCTACAAGTTTAAACCATATATCTTTGATTCACTAAACCCCTATTTGTCTACAAGAATTTAGGTTTCTTGAACCAAAATATGCCCTTCATCCTCCTTTGAATAGCTTGTCACAAAAGAGTTGTCACCTCCCTTGGCTCGACTAGCTACAAGTTTAAACCATATATCTTTGATTCACTAAACCCCTATTTGTAACAGCTCTCAGCTTTCTAGACTCTTCTAATCCTGTATCATTCCTTACACCACATCTTGCCTCAATATTTCGACACATGCGTCATAAATGCCACCACCGTCCATGTTTTCTAACTAATATCATCTGCCATCATTCATTAAGGTGGAGAGAAAGCTCCCTTGTCACGAGAGAATAACAAGGAAACTGACCAAGATTAAATGCCATGATGCCACGATTAGGATTTGAATTGAAACAAATGAACGTTACCATGATAAAACCTTGGTGCCCCACACAAACAACAAATTTAAATTTGAATCCCGTCAACTAATGCTCCATCCTCCCAATCAAACCATACCCCATCCACTTCCCTAAAGTCCTCCATGAATTCTTCCTTCCCCAACAGAACTCATTCGTCTGCACCTGTGTATTCTTGATCTACTTAGACTTATCAAAAATACCATCTTCAAAATCTCCTACAAAAACCGCAGCTTAACTAAGAAAAGACAATGCACTCAATTACATGTACTCTTGAAAATTTTGATACATGATATACACGAACACTCAACCAGGGGAAAGCTCCATAGAATATAGTTAATAACAAATAAAATACATTTTTTATTGTAAAAGCATATTTGAATTTGTTACACGTGCTAACAACAAAATTCAGTGTCTCTGTTTGGCGGCTGCGCTGAGCACCTTAGTAAATCTAAAATATACTTTGGAAGAGGTTTCGTAAATCTGAAAAATTAGAAGTTAATAACAGTTTAGTTGTATCTCAGAAATCTCATTTGCATACTGGTTGTTCTCAAATTAAATTAAATGCCGCATATTAAATTAAATTAAATACAGCATATTAAAAATTTAAAGGCGCCGTTGCCGGGGATCGAACCCGGGTCACCCGCGTGACAGGCGGGAATACTCACCACTATACTACAACGATTGTATTTTGATGGGTAATCTTAGTGGAGTTTAGTTTCAATGGCTCTGTAAAACATATTGGGGCGATTTTGGTGAGACCCAGTTTGCAAAACAGAGATTTAGTGTCTCTAAATGTTCTTTCTGGTAGCAGAAACTTTATATTCCGAGAATTGTACTAATACAATGGCAAATCTTAAGAGAGAATATCATAATCACTAGTAAAGAAAAAACATCATTTGAAAAACACAATAGGAAACGAGCTACACCAAAAAAAACACAACAGAGAACGAGTTGCATAAAATGAAAAATTATTCACTTCATTACGAGCCTATCCCTAATTGTGCAAATTGCTAGCAATAAAAGATCAACTCACCATATGAGCTTAGAATTCATAAGCAGAAATCAATCAAGCCTTCTACAAAACGGGGTTAAACAGCTTCATTCAATAATTGGATAAAAATATACAGATGATCAAAAAGTTGGAGCACAAATATTTCATTAAGATTCAGATCAACTTGAGAAGAGCCATAAATTATCCAACTAGTCCAAGTGATTGTTGACTGTATAAAAGAGGGATAAAAATTGGTCCCCGGTTGCCGTATTATTGGGTTCCGGGAAAGAAAGTTCCTACCACACCCCCAAGCCAATGAGCAGGCAGGTTGAAATGAGGCCTCCTACACCCCAGGTTGAAATAAGCAGGCAGGTTGAGCCAATGAGACCCCCCGCTAGGAAGGCCCATAGAATAGTAGATTCGGTATATTCAGCAGATTAAGCCATCGGTTAAGTTGTTTTTGTTGATCCAACAGAAAAAATAGAATAGCGGATCCACCTTTTAAGAGGTTGGTAATTCAAGTAGATTACGCCTCCCCATCCTCTGTTTCATAAACCATTGATTCACGTAGTTGGACCCCCGAGGGGCCCCTAAAATATATTATTGTGGGTGTGCCCACTTGCCAAAGTCTCCCTATAGCTCCCACCCAGAGAAACATCTGGGACACTGATCTTACCTGGGCCAACCAACTTCCCATGGATTGTAGGTCGAACCGACATCTCCCGTATCCATATAGCTATATACATGGTATGACGATCGTATACGTGATGTGAAAGCCTAGATTCTATACGTGGAGTAGCCCCGAACTATCCCGACCTTATCGTGTGTGCATGCAGTACAGGTAGGGCGATAGTGTCCTCAATTCTATCCTTACTATCGTTATATCGTTGGGGCCATGGCCTCCTAATCTAGCTCTGGGGGTCACTATCGCAGACTTCCTAGAAGTATGTTCTCTAGATCATTCCTCGATAGCCGAGAGGGGATTTCTCAATAGAACCCTCCCAGCTTCTAGCCATAGAAAGGAAAGAAGGAAAGTATAGAGTAAAAGCTTGAGGATTGAATTGAAAGCATGGCATTATCAATATTAGAGAAGTTATACAGCCGTAGTTTCCCGGTAGGGGATCAAGGAATGGGTGCGCAGAGGTGTTATGTTGGCGGAATAACAACATTTTTATTCTTTTGTTTCAACATGATAGCATGATTAAGCGGAGCATGAGTAAAGAACCCCTTACTACTAATTAAAGGGTAGTAAGGCAATATGAATAAGGTTTGCTCAAATCTCTTTACCACAATTATGTTAATGAGAAAAGGTCTTGCCCCTTACTATTAAAGGTCGGGGATGGCTAAAGGAAAGAATCCTAGATGAAGTGTTTGTGAATCTATAGTCCTCTTATCTAGATTCTTTTGGTTTACTTGGGTGGTATGCCCTTCCCTTTACAAGGGAACATCCCACTACTAGGTATCGATCGAACCATAGCTCACCACATTCCTCCATCAAAAACCACCAGTATTAGTGGAAGCAATGCCAAAAGCAGTAGATCCAATTAGATAAGGTGTGAGGGAATCATAGTTCTAGTGGGGATTGTAGTTTTTGGGATGGAGAGTAACTCATTTCCCTATAGAATAGTAGGGGGCCTATAAAATTGTAGGGTGGTAGGGCTATCTGGTAGGGCTATCTAGAGAGAAGGTAGGGCAAGAGAGAGTTTCGAATAGAGAGAAGCTCATCGGTTCTTCCACCGGGGTAAAGGATGGCACATTCTCAGGACTATAGTTTCTCACCCATGTCGACTATAACTGCACGGATTTTGCGGGTGACAAACCTAGTGAAACACCTATCATACCCCATTGGAAGATTATTACCGATCAAGGTTGAGTTTATGTGTGCCCATGCAGAGGCTCTATCTATAATCTTAAGTTCTATATTATTAGTTGTACTTCAAAATTTAAAAACCTTATTTTATTTTTATCATTTAAAAAGATTGCCTTATCTATTTACAGAGTGTGGATTTAATGAAAAGACTGTACAAACTACTTTGATTGGGCATCACCATTGAAGACAAATTAAAAGGAATGGGAGATTGAATGATAGAAAGGAGCAGCGAATATGTTAAAAATAGAGAGGCGAACATAGAAGAGGAATGGGTTGAAAAAAAATGGTAGAGGAGATAGTAAATGGAAGAATTAACAAAGTAAGAAAGATGCCTCAGTTAAACGTAGTTGATAGTACAGAGACATAGTTGTAGACACCTAAAAATGATTCACACCTATGTGCCCCCTTTTAACATGTCTTCTATCATGTGTCATTCCTCATTTGATTAGTTAGTAACATTTCCCTCATTTTGTATCATAACCTCGATCTATTTGGTCGAATTGATCAAGTCTACGTCTCGGTCCTAATCATTCCTAAACTGATCCTAAACATTCCTAATCATTCCTAAATTGATCCTAGCATTCCTAAACCGATCCTAAACATTCCTAATCATTCGTAAATTGATCCTAGCATTCCTAAACCGATCCTAATCAATCCTAAACCATGTCAAACCTTCCTAAATTATCCCAAATCAATCCTAATCACTTCAAAACCATTTCAATCACATTCGATCATTTACAAATCAATCCTAGGGCATTGTCCTAGATCATCGATGTCTGATCAAATCACTTTCAAAGTAGTCTAATCTTGTCAAATTATTGTCAATCGTAGCCTTTTCAATTCAAAAACAATCTAAGGAATTGTCCTAGTTCATCAATGCCTAATCAAGTCTCTTTCAAATCAATCCAATCCCAAGCACATTGTCAAAGTTCATCGATGCCTCATTGTCATCATCCTAATTCCAAGTCAATTCAATAGCATTGTCCAAGTTCATCGATGCTATTTCATCATCATCAGTCAGCCTAATAGCATTGTCAAAGTTCATCGATGTTATTTTATCCTAGCTTCCTTTGATTATGCACATTGTCCAAGTTCATTGATGTTGAGTTATTCCCTAATTGGTTTTAAATAATTAAGATCGATTCAAAAACCTTATCAAATATTTTAATACCAAACCCCTTTTCAATCTTATGTCATCATTCGGTCAATCATCTTTACTAATTTGTTCCCTTGGGATAGATAAACCATAGTTTAAATCCATTTTATTAATCTATTTATTAAATTAATTCCCCCTATCCTATGTCTCCCACAATCTATTAATTTCATATTAATTAATTGTTCCCTTTTCCATGAATTTTGAAATTTTTAATTCCTAATTTATCCTTTTGAGGGCATAATGAATTTTTCAATTATTAAAAATGAGACTCTTACACATTCCCTTAATTCATGCTTCATCATTTCCTATTATTAGCCTTTGTATTCCTTCCACCTTCCCTATTCCCTTTTCCCTCATTTTGTGCTTCCTAATTGCCTACTAACTAGCCTCATCTTTATCCTTCCACTTTGTCCTTGATTTGTGCATTGATTTATGCAATCCAAATTGTGCATTCAATTTTTTATAATTATGGCAATCTTCCAATTTGCACTCTCATTTCCAAATCTACATTTTGGTCTCCAATTCCTATAAATTGATATCAAATTTCTCAATTCCAACTAACCATCTTCTTTCTAATCTTCTGGTCATCATTATAGTCATATTTTCAACATATTTCTTTCATTATGTCAATATGGGAGCTACATCAAGTCTTTTAGAAAGAGCACAATTATGAAATTGAGGGAGTTTTATTTATAGTTTACATTTCTTTGTCTCAATTTCTTTTGTGTTTGGATAGGTTGATTATGCGTACTTTAGAGTTTGACAGTTCCTCTTGTGTGCATGTTGTCCATCAATTTCCTATCATACAATAGCATGTATGAGGAGCAAAGATTGTAGTAAATAATGTGAAAATTGTTCACAACTATCCTAGAAAATCAGCATCCAATACCGTTTCCATGTGTGAGACAGGTATTTTCCCATGTATCATCACAAGAAACCTCGAACAAAAAGTCTATCAGCTAATAAAACAAAATTTAACAAATTAAAATTTAGAAATTATTAAAATATAAATATTTTTTTTTAATTAAGCCTCGAGGATCCCACAGTGGCATGATTCATCAATGTAAATATTTAGATATTTTAAAAAATTTGACATTCATTTGAATGTTTTATGGTGAGTTGGCAGAGTGGCGAGTTGACAGAATGGAATACGAATGACCTGCATAATGGACAACATGGCCCATTTCTATGACAATTACTACCAAATTTTTGTGCTTGCTAGATTTACAATTGACATTTTTAAGTAAATTTGAACTGGCAACTAATTGTTCTAATTGGCATGGAGCTACAAACCATGTGGAAGTGGAGGGTCACATGAATTGGTGGATAAAAAATAGCACTAAGAAAACAAAAAGTCATAGCACGGAGTAAAAGAAATGGTCGAAAGTTACAAACCTTTCCTCTACTTCAAATGATGACTGTCATGAACCTTGCATAATTCTAAAGGGTTTGCATTATTTACACAGGTAGGAACCTTGCATCATTCACAGGGAGGCCTCGATGCAGAGGTCTGTACAAATTTATGCGTATTGAAATGTTTACGGGTGGAGGACATCATAAAAAGGGAGATCACTTGGAAACAGGTTGTCAATCATGTTGTCAGTATGGGAGAATACCACTACATATTCTTCCATGATTACTTTTTTGATGTAAATTTAGTATTCTTATCTAAACCCGAATCAAATCTAGATTCTCAAAAATATTTATATTACAAAGCAGGTCAAATATGGATTCTATGGAATATGTATTTTATTATGGTTGTACATAATGGTTTGAAACTAGAAGTTGTAATTTTCTTTTACATTTTACCAATGTAATAGGCTACAAGTAGGATTTATATTGTCTTAGCGTATAAGGTGGTGATTTGGATCCATACATACAATATCATAGAAGATCTTCAGAAGTTCTTGCGAGACATTTTATGAGACAACTAGGTAAACTCCATACTCTTACCTAGATTTGACAAGTTTTAAGCCTCCTCAAGTGAAATTATTTAAAAGAAAGAATGGTCATCTTTAAAGGCTAATTAATTAATTTTGTTTTCTACTTTAGGTTTTTTTGTGTGATTTTACAATTATATTTATTTCTTTAATTGATATTTTTGCATTCTCAAAGCGCTCATATTTACTATGGTTTCTTCTCAATTGTTGGCTTATAGGTTCTTTATGAAAACAACCTTATACATAGGGATTTGAAACCGCAGGTGAAAGTATTGATATATTGGGGATTATTGGAGTGAGCAGTGCTTTGAATGCATGTAATTAATTATTTATGTTTTTCAAAATGACTTCATTTTTTTCTTCCATTCCCACTTTATCTTTGATTTATAGATACAAATTTCTTTCTATAAATTCTACTTCATTAATTAAAGATTTTTAATTGATTTTGATGGGATGCACTTAATTCTTTTAATTTTTTTTGCAACATAATTAATAATTATATGAGAGATGCTAATTAGGGGTTTAACTGGGCTTTAATGTGCTTTTCTCAAAAAATTTCTAGATTTATATCCATGCAACTTGATTTATTCATGGTTGAAATCTATATAACCATATTTGTTCATGATAGGAATCTAAGTAATTTGGCAACCAAATTTGTTCATGATTGTAGTCTAAGTAATGGGCAACCAGATTTGTTTATGATTGCAATCTAAGTAATTTGAGATACAAAGATCGATTTGAAATTGAAATTTATTTTGATTCTTCTCTATTAGATTTGAAAAATATAGCACTCCTCAAAAGCAGTGATTTGTTTCCCTTTTAATTAATAATTTTCAAATTTAATAATATGTTTAGTTGTAATTCTCACTCTTAGCTTCTTTAGACCAATGGAAATATTTTGAGATAAATTTAATAAATTTCCATGTTGATAGAAAAATAAAATATTAAGTTTTGAAGTTGTTATTTTAAATTATAATAGAAACAAATTTTCACAATTAAAAAAGAAAGTTTTTCTAAGAAAAAATATAATTAAAAAAATAATTCAATGATTATAATAGAAATATTCAAAGCTATGAAATAAAAAATATACTTTTTAGTAACTAATTAAAAGTAAAATATTTGAACAAAGTAAAGAAGTAGTAAAATTTAAAGTTATTATTGTATTGGGGTTTTTATTAGGTAAGTTGGGGGTTTGGGTTATTGCATATATCCATCCCTTAAATCTTATGGGGGTATGGGAATGATGGTTATTTCTACCTAAATGTATTGGGATTTTGGATGGGCTATGTAGATAGGATCAGGAATTTAAGGAAAACTTGTAGACTTGTCTACCTTTTGTATTAAGGGTAACGAACAGAGTTTTTCTTTATTGGTTCTTTTCTCCGGAAGCTCTTTTTTGAACCAGTTTTATTAATATAAATATCAAAATTTTGCCTAAAAAAAAAATTTAAAGTTATATTTAAAAAAATATAATATAAATATAATGCTTCATTTTTAAAAAGATTTATAATAGAAACATTTCACAATTAGATAGTGCACTTACAAGAAATTAATATAAACTGAGATATTAAACTAATTTAAGATGAGATATTTTTAAAAAGTAAAAAATAAATATTAAATATTAAATTTTGAAGCTCATTTTTATAGAATTATAAGTGAAGAATGTTTTACAATTAGGAAAAAAGATTATTTTTTAAAGATTTATAATAAAAATATTTACTAAATTGAAGTAAAAATATTAAAACTTGAAAAACAATTGCTTATCTAATTTTTCTAAATTTAAAAATATTTTATTATTTTTTAAAATATTGTAAAGAAAATATTAAATAATTTTAGTTTGTAGTTTTAATTGTCCATTAAAAAAAATCTTTTATCAAATTCTAAAATAGTATTTTTTTATTTTCTTATAAGTTTGATTTTGCCAATAGTCTAAATACATATTTTCAAAGTTTTAATATTGTAAAAAATATTTTATGACTATTTGTCCACTATGATGATACATTTTTCAAGACAATTTTATAGGCTATTTTTCATTTTTTCTTCTCTTTAAAAAATATATATGTTGATTTGATTTTTATTGAAAAAGCTTAATTTTTTCAACTTATTTTAATTAAGATTTAAACATTAATTTTTTGAATTAATTATAGAGGGATCAATAACAAAAAGAGAAGATACAAGAGTTATACGGGTGAGGCCAAGCCTCAGCCAACAGAGTTCACGGATACATCAAAAAGACTACAGAAAGTATCAAGGCAACTAAAAAGACTAGTGCAGAATACAATTATAATCTTCAACCCAGGTAGTCCAACCCCCTAGGCCTTCCATCCAGACAATGTTCTTTTTCTCCTGAATTTGCGCCAGCATGTTGTGTTGATGATCAGTAGTATTTCTATTCTTGTGGATTTCATTTGTGAGTTTCTTCAGGGTAGCTTCAAAATTGGTGAAGTTGTCCATATGCCTCCTCCAGTCAAAACTATCCTTTAGCTCAAAGATGAACATGGTGGAGTGTCTCGCCTAGAGAAATCTTCTGAGCTTTTTCCTATCCAGAGTCATGTTCACGTTCACCTGCGAAGAAATTTTGTAATATGTGAGTTTTCGAAAAAAACTCAGTAAGGGATCTAGGAGAAGCTTGATTCCTTTCTTTGTTCCTACACTTCCAAATCTACCACAAAATGTTAGAAGATAGCATATTCTAGAAAATATTAGCTTCTTTTTTAACACCATCAATATATCCAGTAATGATTTCAAAGATATTCACAGAGAACGGGTAGTTTATACCAAACATACACCAAATGCTTTTGGTAAAAAAATAGTCAAAGAAAATATGTCTGCTAGTGTCAGGAAGACCACAAAGATTGCAGACATCAAAACCAGTAGAATATTTTCTCAGGGGAAGTCTGTCAATAAGTAGGAGCCATCTAAAACATTTGATCTTAGGCTCAATGGGAGACTTCCGCAATCTATCAAGGTGAGCTTTCCACATATTAACATCAAACTCGGTATACCAGAGTCTGTTAATATGAGGAATAATGTCTTTATTAGCATCAATGATTTTATAAATATTTTTAGCTTTAATTCTATCTGCCACCGTGCCATCTGGTCATTTAATCTTAAGAAATCTATGACAATCAACATGACACATCATAGGCAGGTCCCTACAAGCTTTGACAATCATGTTATAAGTCTTTTTTTGAGACATAGGAATATGGAATTTAGCGTTGATGTCTTCCTAGCTAATAAGTTTGTCCTCTTCCAAAATGCAGATGAGCTGAGAGATTCCCATATTATTCCAAAGCTTAGCAGAGCATCCTTGAGTGAGGGCAAGGGGCTTCCCTACAATCTGCAGATTCCACCAAATGGATCTTTCACCGTAGTGAGTTCATTGATCATGGAAGGCCTTATTAGTGATGTAAGGCTTGACATATTCCCATGCCTTCCAGATGGTTTTAAAAATCATTAATTTTTTTAAAATAGCTCATAGTAAATTATTTTTGTGTTGTAGAAAATAAATAAATTATATAATATGTATAGAACAATTACAAGATAATTAAACATTTTATTTTGTTCCAAATATCAATTATTCTTATTATACTTTTTTAATATTTAATTAATATGATACTTATTAATTCCTCCAAGGGAAATTATAGAGAGATTAACTAGTTATTAATCAAAATAAATTTAAAAAATCAAATCAAAATTGAGAATTTTTCTAATAAGAAAATATTAATCATTACTAAAGTATAGGTGTTATTTTTTTTAAATAATAATGTATGTAGATTTGATTTGTGCTTTTTCCTCTAAATATAAAGTGGCTTTCATGCACATGTTGATTCTATTTTTATTTGAAAGATTATTTTTCACTTATTTTTAATATTTAAATACTAATTTCATTTAAATAATATGAGGAATTTTTTGTAGTAATTTTTACTTATTCTTTGTAACTATATGGATATTTAAATATCTTCCATTTATTTCATTTGTTTGTCAAATTATGTCAATGAAAATGTATAATAAACTTATTCAACTTACAAGTATTCTAACATATTTGAGCAAACTTTTTTCACAATTGTCAGACTTGCCCATCTTTTTTTAACACTATCTCTCTTAATTGCTACAACACTATTGTTTAAACTAATGACTTCTACTACAATTGTTTGAAAAAATAATAACATAAATACTAAATTTCTCTGCCAACATTAGGTGGGAACTATGCTACTTTGCAACCCTTGTTATGAATGATATTATTTAATAAAAAATATTAATTCATATCATAACAAATCATAAATACTATTTAAATATTAAAAATTAGAAGGCATGATGAGAGAGAGTGGTTGCAAAAGAGGAAGTTCAAATGAAGGGGTTTCAGAGGTGGACCAGATTGATGATGATGATGCAAATGGAGATCAGGCCTTTGTTCATACATTTCCTGGTTTCCTTGTGTGGGTTTGCAAGCTTTAGGTGGCCCCTATTTTTGCCTTGCTTCTATTTGAGGGTGTTGACTGTGAGTCAGGTGTTGGTTTTCTTCTTCTCTATTCAACTATGCTTGTAGAGAGGTCATGTGCCCTATTGAATTTTTTGGGTGGCTATTTTATTGCTCCTTCTTCCCCAAGAAGGATTTTTGTGTTATGGGTGATTATTTTGAAATTACTTGTGTAGATGTGTCACCTCATCTCTTAGAGTGCATACTTTTTTTGGATGGTGTGCATGTGCAGGTTCTCAATGTTATTGAAGAGTGTTAGAGAAAGAGTGTACTTGGTGTTGAGGAATCTTAGAGAAGGTGTGATCTTTCTAGGTATGTTTATGCTTTTGGAGCTCCTTCCCTTTCTCTAGAGTTTTGTTGATAGCAATGTTTCTACAGATCCTAGTTGTGGTTTTTTCATTTTTAGCCTCCCTATGGGGTGTTTCTTGTTCTTCTCCTATGTTACTTTGTGATAAATCCTTCGAGGAGTTTCTTTTTGGTGTTGTGGTTATTTTTTCCTTTTCTAGAGCCAAGTTTTTTCTAGTCTTAGTTTTTTAGATGACTCTTTTCGATCTTCCCTTCATCCAACCATGTGTAACTCCTATAGAGGTGGAGTCATCTCCTATTGAGGTGGAGAATTTTTTTATTGTTGTAGTTTGAATTTGGTTCATCCTGGTCCTTTCTTCCTATTTTATTATTCATATTGAGATGGGGGCATCCCTAATGAAGACAATTTTTCTTATGGGAGAGGTGGGAAGCTACTGTATGTGGACTTTTCCTATCTTTGGCTACTCGATTGTGGGGTAAATTGTTCCTAGTTGCAAATTGAAAAGCAATAATGTAATCTTCAATTTATGTAGTGATATAGTCAAATTTGTAAAGTTATAAAGTTGCAAGAATGTGTTGAAAAAACTTTGTAATGCCCCCGCTAGGGAACCCAAGAGATATTAACCTAAAACGTAATACTAAGTTTGTAGAATAATTTTTTTCTTAAATGTTTACAAACAATGATGAATAAACAAGTCAAATTATAGCATAAAGTCCATAAGAACATAAACATAAATATAATCTCAAATTAGATTACACATCTCAAGGGTCCCTTGACGTAGAAACTATGAAATACAACTACAACCATAATTACATATTACATCATAATTACAATGGAATGATAAAAATACACATACTCATCAACATCCACTGCACATGTCATAGGGTATGTAACATAATTAGTACAAAGTACAATATGATATCTCTAAACTAACTTATACAATGATACAAGAACATAATATAAGAAAGATAAGATACACATCTAATAATGGTGAACAAGAAGGTACAACTACTAGAAGGATCATCTAGCACTGGTACATGAATGTCAGAATCTCAAATGGTAAAATAATCACTACCACCCAGCATCGTGGAACCTAAATGGTCCACTCCCACTATGCTAAGGAGATAATAACAAACCCCACTTGGATAAAAAACACCAAAATCAATCACAATACAAACTAAGAAAGGGATCCTAAAAGCTTTCTAACTCAAAAGGTATAATAGGATAACAAAGATTTAAAAAAAAACATATTCAACCAGAGACAACCAGCACATGTAGGAAACCTAAGATGCATATGGGGAAGTTTCATCACATGAGCTAACTCTAGAGTTATCCTAGTAGTCTCTCAAGACCCCGATGCCCTAGTGACCCTATGCGGTATCGGTAACCTCTCATACAAACAAGGCACCAACAATGCTATATCCAGGTCCATACAAGTGGCAAGCATCATCTCACAAACCATCCTAGCCTATACTAGTGCTCAAGGCATGGGTGAGGAACATAGACATCTTAAATTAATGTTTCTATCCTAGTAGATTTTATTACGTTATCACTTTATTAAGTCACTTGTAATAAGTTATCCTGGCAGCCACTTGTGGGCTCTGACACCTATTGCAAGCCACTCTCCACCTATACATTTAGTTAACCTACCTAGGCTCATAAGTCATAAAAAGATCTCACAAATCATATAAAGCATGATAATCAATTTTAGTTTCATAAAAGATAACTGGGACTCACACTAGTCCTCAAACCATAACATCATAAAAATATACACTCTCAAAGAGTTCACAAAGTAATAAGATTAAAATAAACAAAGGCCGGGTAAAAAGATCAAAACCATTATCATGTTAGAAATATTTATGCCACAATAAAAAAGTAAAACCCCAAGCCTCTGGTAACAATTCCTAAAAGCCAACTTAATGCTACTCATACAGATAATCAAACACATAAACCAAAAACTCTAATAATAAACACATCAATATGAAATTCTCATCAAATAATATTTAATTATATAATATTATTATTCTTATTTTTGTTCTTCTAAAATAATTCTCATGTATGAATTTTATTTATTTATTTATTTCTAAAAATACAATTTCTAAAAAATAGAATACCACTACATGCAACTGAATATATCTTCTTTAAATAGCATGCAACTGAATATATCTTATTTAAATAACATGCAACTGAATATATCTTTTCTAGCTAACATGCAACTGAATATATCTTTCCTAAATAACATGCAACTGAATATATCTTCCTAAAATAACATGCAACTGAATATTTTTTCCTTAAATAACACGTAATTAAATATATCTTCATTGAATAACATGCAACTAAATATATCTTCATTAAATAACATGCAACTGAATATATCATTCCTAACTCACATGCAACTCAATATATCTTTTTTAAATAACATGCAACTAAATATATCATTCCTAACTAACATGCAACTGAATTTATATCATTCCTAACTAACATGCAATTGAATATATCTTCTTTAAATAACATGAAACTGAATATACCATTCCTAACTAACATGTGACTGTATATATCTTCTTGAAATAACATGCAACTAAATATATAATTCCTAACTAACATGCAACTACATATATCTTCTTGAAATAACATGCAATTAAATATATCATTCCTAACTAACATGCAACTAAATATATTTTCTTTAAATAACATGCAACTGAATAAATCTTACTTAAATAACATGCAACTGAATATATTTTCCTTACATAACATGCAAGTGAATATATCCTTCTTAAGTAACATGCAACTGAATATATCTTCTTTAAATAACATGCAATTGAATATATATTTATTAAATAATATGCAAATGAATATATCATTCATAACTAACATACAACTGAATATATCTTCCTTAAATAACATGCAAATGAATATAGCATTCCTAACTAACATGCAACTAAATACATCTTCCTTAAATAACATACAACTGAATATATCTATAAGCAATAAATTAGTGTGTAGAGAATACAAAAGCAAGCCTAAGCATTCACAAACTAAAATATAACTACACTTAAGATTAGACAAAGAAAGCTTGCAATAAGAGAATGCAAACCACTCAAAACAAGCCTCCTTGATTTGTAGATTTTGTCCAAGATTGGAGATGTGTTCTCAAAGGATGATGCTCAAGCTTCAAAGGGTGTGATCTTTGGATGATTTTGGCATTATGAGGGTAAGTTTTGTGTTTTTTATCTTCAAAATGGCATGATAACAATGCATGAAAGGTGGATGAGAATGAAAGAGATGAGGGCTCAATTTATAGGCAAGAGAAGGGATGAATGGACGGTCAAGATGCAAACCTGAGGAAGGGCCAAGATGCATTTGAGAGAGAGCACATGGATTGTGCTTTCTCAAATGCATCTCATTGTGACAAGTGTCACAATGGGAGAGGTTGGAAGAAATGGGAGAATGTGACCATTTTGGGAGATGTGAGAGGGGACAAATGTGTAAGAGAAGGATGGAGTGTGTAAGGGATGTGTAAGAGCATTTAAGGTTGACGTGAGGTGAGGGAATTGGGGGATGTGACATGAGAGATGACTTGGGTTGGCTTAGGATTTCTTAATCCATGGATTATGATTGTGCAAATGTTTAAAAGGTGATTAAGCTTGGATTAGGAGGCAAGTGGGAAGTTTAGGGGGATGTGATGGTAGGAGAGAGAATGAGTGGAGGGTTGGATTAGCTAATCATGGGTCATTAGCTAATTAATGGTGATTAGTATGTGTGAATGGGTTGGGTTGAGTATGAACTCCATGTTAGGAGTTTGGGATGGGTTTGGTTAAGGGTTAAAATTAGGGGCCATGTGCTCAAATTGGATTTAAATATATTATTTAATTCTAAGTGAGGAAAATGGGGTTTTATGAATTAATTTAAATAAATATGTGTACCTATTTAAATTAATAGAGGAATAGGGATTTAATTAATTATCATACTATAAGTTTGTCATTTAGATAATTAATTGGACTATAATTAATTGATTAAATTAAATTAATTAAGGGATGACATAAATTAACCAAATAATAATATTTAATTATTAGGATGCCTTAGGAGAAAACTAAATAGGATTACTTAATTGTGTAATCAGATTTAGGTGTCAACATTTTGCCCCTCTTCGACATAGTGTTAAAATAATGTTATTTTGAAGACGTTCAGAAATAATAGACGACACGAAGAATTGACAAGATAGCTAAAATACCCCAGACTGCAGACTAGGTAGTTTAGGCTGGGTGATGCCCCCTCAAGAGGGTGACGGGGAAAGAGAAAAGGGCCCTCGTGGTGTCTCAAAAAGAAAGGCAAGGAAGGGGTGATGCAGGCAAAAAGTGGGTATGAACGGGGAAGAAGGGGATAAAATAGGTAAGAAGGGGGCAAGAGTCAGCAGAAAGGGAGGAAAGGGTCGGGGAAAAGGCATCTAGGAGGGAGAAATAGGGCTTGAGAGGGCCTTAATAAGGGCTGAGAGGACCAAAATAGGTCATTTGCGCACCAGAGACCTTGAAAAGAGAGAATTTCAAGCTCTAAGTGAAGATAGCAGAATGGCAAATAGGGGGTGCTCGACTAGTCGATTAGATATCGTGCGGCATGTCCAGCGATGGGGGGTCCCTAACCGATAGGTAAGGTCAAAAAACCATCCATGTGCTTTGTTTAAATTAGCATTTATTACTTGTTTGTGTTCAAAAAAATGTGATCCCGCAAGTGCGGGATTGGGGGGAACACTCTTGCCCCTATGGGAACATGTTCCTACAAGAAATGCAAGGGGGAAGGGTTGGGAAAATGTCTTGGGACTTTTTGCGGGATCACAAAGGTCTGAAGGTTGGGGTAAAGATTTGGCGGGACCGCGATCCCGCATGAAGTTTTTGCGGGATTGCGTTCCCGGAATAAAACTAGGGGGTGCATGGGAAAGAAAGCATTCTTGGGGGGTAGGTTGGCCGGTGCGGGGATGAATTATGGCATCAATATAGGGATGGGGAAATTGTGCAATCCCACAATGGTCAGATCGCGGGAACAAAGTTCTCTGTGGGAACGTGAGAACTTAAGGGTTTGCGAGAACGTGAGAAAAGGTAGGTGGGCGAGAATGAAGGGAAATAGAGATAGGGATAGGGGAAAAAGAGAGAGGGATAGGGGTAAAAAGAGAGATGGGGGAGGTTCGTGGTCAAGACAAACAACTGACATGGTTGACTGGTTTTGGGTGCAGTGGTCACTAGATCGGCTGACCACCTAGGAGCGACATGCGACGGTGGTGGCAGTGGGAGACCATTTCATGTCTATCAAGTGGGCGCAGGTGGACATGATAGGGTTGGGATACTTGGCTCACATGTCACAGAGGTGGACTTTTATGGTGATGGTCACAACTTTATGCAAGCAATGGCATTCAGAGACAGGGATATTCCATCTATCTACAGGGAAGATGACTATTACTTTGGAGGATTTGTACCGAATCTTCAAACCGTCGATCTAGGAAACACCAGTGGTGGCAGGGACATACACATAACAGCAAGCGGTGGCCTCACTTCTAGGACCAGGTGTAGTGCCAGTCTTACGCCATGGATAGTTTGCTCTAGTACACTATGCAACAACAGTGTCGCCAGCACAGTGACTTTACTTTTATGTATGTGACCTAGTTTCGGGGTACATTGCCCCAGACATAAGAGGGACAAGGGTGATGCTAGCACTAATCCTAAGGATAGTGTGGATCATTGATGTTAGTGCCCTAGCAGCCTAGGGCACACTAATGCTGGTAGAGATGTACATGGATCTTCATCATATTATGTACCATGGTGCAAATGGCATTGGGAGGAGTTTTGGCTTTGCCTCCCTCCTACAAGTATGGTCATGGGAGCAAATAGTAGGGTTGAGACCACTAGGGAGGACCAATAGGAAGCCACAAGAGTCAGCCGCATATAGCTGGAGAGAGCTACTGACCTATCAGGAGGCAGATGAATTTGACTACGAGAGAGAGACATTGGATGGGATCAGAGATGAGATCACCTGGTGACCATACCTAGGGTAGGCATCATGGATAGAGGGTCAGAGGGAGGTTTCGTATGTCCTGATTGTGACATACATCATAGGGCAATGGGAGTACATCATGGAGCACTACAGGCTGGATAGGGTCTCCCAATAGTTTGGTTTTGTATAGGATGTACCAGATGCTACTCAATAGTACCAGAGATCCACACGAGAGTAGGTTTCAGAGTTTGGAGGGAGGGTGGACAGGACGAGGCTGCTGGCAGATTGGCAAGTGATGTAGTTGTTCTAGTGGGACTGGATTGGAGGATAGGTAGATGCGGGGACCATCCTAGCTTATGATGCATGGTTTCAACTACCGAGGGTCATGGGGAGAGCAGGGTTACCTATCGATGGAGGGGGAGCACCGATAGCCAGGGGTCGGAGGGGGGGGAGGAGGAGATGGAGATGAAGATGGAGGGGGAGGGGGAGGAGGAGATGGGATGGACATGGATGGAGGAGGGAATGGAGGGGGAGGGAATGGAGGGGGAGGAGGAGATGGGGGATAGGTACCACTAGGGCATGCAGCAGGAGTGGGGTCATGAGGAGGAGGAGGAGGGGATTTGGCAAGGTGTCTCACTTTGCTACAGATAGCATATGATCGCACGAGCCAGATGCTTCATGATATACAAGGTGAGCGAGATGCTTTGACAACATAGCTAGCTCAGGCCTTACAAGATGGACTCTTGATGATTGATGAGAGGGAGTAGCTGAGGAGAGAGACAGATGGGTTGGTGGTGGAGAGGGACCAGCTATGAGGAGAGAGGGATTAGCTACGAGGGGAGAGGGACAGTCTATGATCGAATAGAGACCATCTACTAGGGGAGAGGGATATGGTGGTGCAATAGCTGGTGGTTGAGAGGTAGACTCCTAGAGGAGACAGAGTGATACAGAGCTCTTAAGAGTGATCTAGATAGGTGGGCTGATTACAGAGGGAGTTGGCCAGTTTGAGAGAGCAAATAGGGTGGTACCGAGGTGTATATCATGGGTCAGTGCCACCTGAGTGATGTCAGCACTATAGATGTGTGAGCTGCTCAGGGTCCACATGGTTAGGGGTATGTGGGAGTTCGGGCATAGGTGTTGGTAGTAGCTAGAGGATAGGGGGCAACACACCTATGGTTGGTGCCTCTCAGAGGACATGAAAGGAGAGCTACCAGTTAAGGCACTCATAGAGTCAGCAACGGTTGGTTGGCGGCTCTGTGTAGATGGAAGAGGTTGAGGTGTTAGGGACAAAAATGGAGGTGGACACAGGTGCAGATTATAGGTACATAGGACATAGTCACTAATACATTTGGGGTCATTTTGCGACGGCTATGTGTCGCAATTGCGACAGCTATGTGTCGCAATAGCAACACCCATAGATGTCGCTATTTTTTAGTCGCAATTTGCGACGTCTATGGGTAGCCGTCGCAATTGCGACACATATCCGTCGCAATGTGACTAAGATTTAAGAAGCGGCATGGCCGTCGCCCCCCCGTCGCATGGCTTCGGAGGGCCGTCGCAATCGCGACGGACCTCCCAAGCAATTGCGACGGGCGCCTGCATCGCATTGCGACGGGTTTCCGTCGCAATTGCGACGCCCGTGGGTGGATTAAAAAAAAAAATTAATTTAATACATTGCTAATGAACCACATTAATGCTTTTTTCTTTCAACAAATGAGGACAGCCACTGTAAAGACAACATGATAATGTACACTCACTGTAAGGACAGTCACAAATGAGGACATCTCACAGTGACTGTCCCTAGTGTAATTGCCACTTGAATGTATTGCTATTCAGCCACATTAATGCTTTTCTTCTTCAACAAATGAGGATAGTCACTGTAAAGACAACATGATAATGTACACTCACTGTGAGTGTACATTATCATGTTGTCTTTACAGTGACTATCCTCATTTGTTGAAGAAGAAAAGCATTAATGTGGCTGAATAGCAATACATTCAAGTGGCAATTACACTAGGGACAGTCACTGTGAGATGTCCTCATTTGTGACTGTCCTTACAGTGAGTGTACATTATCATGTTGTCTTTACAGTGAGTGTACATTATCATGTTGTCTTTACAGTGTCAATATATGCATTATTACTTAAACTGAAGAGTACTCTAAATAATATGTCATTGTGGAGTTCTGATTGCTTCCAATTTGATATATGCTTGTTCTACTTATGTATCCAGCATCATGTAAGAAAAGTTGATGCTTTTAAATAGATTCATTTAGCCATGAAATGCCTGTGCATGTTACATACAAGATTCCAAGGCCCAAAACTGATTACTCATTATAATTCATGTACAGAATGATAATCAACCACAACGAGGCATGCGTAGGCGCTGCTTAGATTTTGAGGCATCAGAAGCTCGTAGAAGAAACTTGACCAATGGCTCATGGAATGCAACAAACTTATTGCCTAAAACAGGAGCATTGGTAACCACAGATGATGGTTTTGAAAAGAACACTTCACCATCAATGTCACGTGAGGGAACTGCAATTTCTGATGGCAAGTAACTTGTAGTATATAAGAGAGATGCAGGTACAGATGCTGGGAATACATTGCTAATGAACCACATTAATGCTTTTTTCCTTCAACAAATGAGGACAGTCACTTTAAAGACAACATGATAATGTACACTCACTGTAAGGATAGTCACAAATGACGACATCTCACAGTGACTGTCCCTTGTGTAATTGCCACTTTAATGTATTGCTATTCAGCCACATTAATGCTTTTCTTCTTCAACAAATGAGGATAGTCACTCTAAAGACAACATGATAATGTACACGAGCTGTAAGTGTACATTATCATGTTGTCTTTACAGTGACTGTCCTCCTTCAAGTGGCAATTACACAAGGGACAGTCACTGTAAAGGCAACATGATAATGTAGAGAAACGTTGTCATTTGTATTTTCAACAGTGCCGAGAGAGATTCCCTCCGCGAAATCACAGCTACAATTTTTGAGTACGTTGGGTTTATTTTTCTTTTGCCATTATTATGTAATCTGGTATTCAGCTGTTACAGAGCTAAAATACCCAGAAATGAGGACATATCTGTGTTGAATTTATTGTTAGCGGCTCTGGTTATTTAGAAGTTTAATTTTATTTGTTCATCTTTCAAGCACAAACGTTTTATGGACCGTAACATCTTCATTGTTTCGGGTATGCAATGAAACAGCCGTAACTTGCAACTACCTTCACGGTACTTGTGTACATTATCATGTTGTCTTTACAGTGACTGTCCTCATTCAAGTGGCAATTACACAAGGGACAGTCACTGTGAGATGTCCTCATTTGTGACAAGGACAGTCACACGAGGACATCTCACAGTGATTGTCCCTTGTGTAATTGCCACTTGAATGTATTGCTATTCAACCACATTTATGGGCCCGTTTGGACCCCAGCACACAGTAGCATCTACAGAGAAGAATATCCCAGGTGTAACAAGTTGTAAGAATATACCAACAGTTCTAAGAAGTTCCCTAGCACATAGTAGCATCTACAGAGAAGAATATACAACATGAGGGCAGCCACTGTAAAGACAACATGATAATGTACACTCATTGTATGTGTACATTATCATGTTGTCTTTACAGTGACTGTCCTCATTCAAGTGGCAATTACAGAAGGGACAGTCATTGTGAGATGTCCTCATTTGTGACAAGGATAGTCACACATGAGGACATCTCACAGTGATCGATTGTCCCTTGTGTAATTGCCACTTGAATGTATTGCTATTGAACCACATTAATGCTTTTCTTCTTCAACAAATGAGGACAGTCACTCTAAAGACAACATGATAATGTACACTCATTGTAAGGACAGTCACAAATGAGGACATCTCACAGTGACTGTCCCTTGTGTAATTGCCACTTGAATTACACAAGGGACAGTCATTGTGAGATGTCCTCATTTGTGACAAGGATAGTCACACATGAGGACATCTCACAGTGATCGATTGTCCCTTGTGTAATTGCCACTTGAATGTATTGCTATTGAACCACATTAATGCTTTTCTTCTTCAACAAATGAGGACAGTCACTCTAAAGACAACATGATAATGTACACTCATTGTAAGGACAGTCACAAATGAGGACATCTCACAGTGACTGTCCCTTGTGTAATTGCCACTTGAATTACACAAGGGACAGTCATTGTGAGATGTCCTCATTTGTGACAAGGATAGTCACACATGAGGACATCTCACAGTGATCGATTGTCCCTTGTGTAATTGCCACTTGAATGTATTGCTATTGAACCACATTAATGATTTTCTTCTTCAACAAATGAGGATAGTCACTCTAAAGACAACATGATAATGTACACTCACTGTAAGGACAGTCACAAATGAGGACATCTCACAGTGACTGTCCCTTGTGTGATTGCCACTTGAATGTATTGCTATTCAGCCACATTAATGCTTTTCTTCTTCAACAAATGAGGATAGTCACTCTAAAGACAACATGATAATGTACACGGGCTGTAAGTGTACATTATCATGTTGTCTTTACAGTGACTGTCCTCCTTCAAGTGGCAATTACACAAGGGACAGTCACTGTAAAGGCAACATGATAATGTAGAGAAACGTTGTCATTTGTATTTTCAACAGTGCCGAGAGAGATTCCCTCCGCGAAATCACAGCTACAATTTCTGAGTACGTTGGGTTTATTTTTCTTTTGCCATTATTATGTAATCTGGTATTCAGCTGTTACAGAGCTAAAATACCCAGAAATGAGGACATATCTGTGTTGAATTTATTGTTAGCGGCTCTGGTTATTTAGAAGTTTAATTTTATTTGTTCATCTTTCAAGCACAAACGTTTTGTGGACCGTAACATCTTCATTGTTTTGGGTATGCAATGAAACAGCCGTAACTTGCAACTACCTTCACGGTACTTGTGTACATTATCATGTTGTCTTTACAGTGACTGTCCTCATTCAAGTGGCAATTACACAAGGGACAGTCACTGTGAGATGTCCTCATTTGTGACAAGGACAGTCACACATGAGGACATCTCACAGTGACTGTCCCTTGTGTAATTGCCACTTGAATGTATTGCTATTCAACCACATTTATGGGCCCGTTTGGACCCCAGCACACAGTAGCATCTACAGAGAAGAATATCCTAGGTGTAACAAGTTGTAAGAATATACCAACAGTTCTAAGAAGTTCCCTAGCACATAGTAGCATCTACAGAGAAGAATATACAACATGAGGGCAGCCACTGTAAAGACAACATGATAATGTACACTCATTGTATGTGTACATTATCATGTTGTCTTTACAGTGACTGTCCTCATTCAAGTGGCAATTACAGAAGGGACAATCATTGTGAGATGTCCTCATTTATGACAAGGATAGTCACACATGAGGACATCTCACAGTGATCGATTGTCCCTTGTGTAATTGCCACTTGAATGTATTGCTATTGAACCACATTAATGCTTTTCTTCTTCAACAAATGAGGACAGTCACTCTAAAGACAACATGATAATGTACACTCACTGTAAGGACAGTCACAAATGAGGACATCTCACAGTGACTGTCCCTTGTGTAATTGCCACTTGAATTACACAAGGGACAGTCATTGTGAGATGTCCTCATTTGTGACAAGGACAGTCACACATGAGGACATCTCACAGTGATTGTCCCTTGTGTAATTGCCACTTGAATGTATTGCTATTCAACCACATTAATGCTTTTCTTCTTCAGCAAATGAGGACAGTCACTCTAAAGACACCATGATAATGTACACTCACTGTAAGGACAGTCACAAATGAGGACATCTCATAGTGACTGTCCCTTGTGTAATTGCCACTTGAATGTATTGCTATTCAGCCACATTAATGCTTTTCTTCTTCAACAAATGAGGATAGTCACTCTAAGGACAACATGATAATGTACACTCACTGTAAGTGTACATTATCATGTTGTATTACAAATGGACCTTATGTTGGTTGGGATATAAGTGCAAAAAAAAAAAGGAACGTTGTCATTTGTGTTTTCAACAGCGCCGAGAGAGATTCCCTCCGCGAAATCAAGCGGGTTATCATTTGTGTTTTGAACAAAGCGGGTTGTCATTTGTGTTTTGAATAGCACCGAGAGAGATTCCCTCTGCGAAATCAAGCGGGTTGTCATTTGTGTTTTCAACAGCGCCGAGAGAGATTCCCTCCGCAAAATCACAGCTACAATTTTTGAGTACGTTGGGTTTATTTTTCTTTTGTCATTATTATTTAATCTGGTATTCAGCTGTTAGAGAGCTAAAATACCCAGAAATGAGGACATATCTGTGTTGAATTTATTGTTAGCGGCTTTGGTTATTTAGAATGCTTCCCCACAATACTTAATTACACAAGGGATAGTCACTGTGAGATGTCCTCATTTGTGACAAGGACAGTCACACATGAGGACATCTCACAGTGACTGTCCCTTGTGTAATTGCCACTTGAATGTATTGCTATTCAACCACATTTATGGGCCCGTTTGGACCACGACACACAGTAGCATCTACAGAGAAGAATATCCCAGTGTAACAAGTTGTAAGAATATACCAACAGCTCTAAGAAGTTCCCTAGCACATAGTAGCATCTACAGAGAAGAATATACAACATGAGGGCAGCCACTGTAAAGACAACATGATAATGTACACTCATTGTATGTGTACATTATCATGTTGTCTTTACAGTGACTGTCCTCATTCAAGTGGCAATTACAGAAGGGACAGTCATTGTGAGATGTCCTCATTTGTGACAAGGATAGTCACACATGAGGACATCTCACAGTGATCGATTGTCCCTTGTGTAATTGCCACTTGAATGTATTGCTATTGAACCACATTAATGCTTTTCTTCTTCAACAAATGAGGACAGTCACTCTAAAGACAACATGATAATGTACACTCATTGTAAGGACAGTCACAAATGAGGACATCTCACAGTGACTGTCCCTTGTGTAATTGCCACTTGAATTACACAAGGGACAGTCATTGTGAGATGTCCTCATTTGTGACAAGGATAGTCACACATGAGGACATCTCACAGCGATCGATTGTCCCTTGTGTAATTGCCACTTGAATGTATTGCTATTGAACCACATTAATGCTTTTCTTCTTCAACAAATGAGGACAGTCACTCTAAAGACAACATGATAATGTACACTCATTGTAAGGACAGTCACAAATGAGGACATCTCACAGTGACTGTCCCTTGTGTGATTGCCACTTGAATGTATTGCTATTCAGCCACATTAATGCTTTTCTTCTTCAACAAATGAGGATAGTCACTCTAAAGACAACATGATAATGTACACGGGCTGTAAGTGTACATTATCATGTTGTCTTTACAGTGACTGTCCTCATTCAAGTGGAAATTACACAAGGGACAGTCACTGTGAGATGTCCTCATTTGTGACAAGGACAGTCACACATGAGGACATCTCACAGTGACTGTCCCTTATGTAATTGCCACTTGAATGTATTGCTATTCAACCCCATTTATGGGCCCGTTTGGACCGTGGCACATAGTAGCATCTACAGAGAAGAATATCCCAGGTGTAACAAGTTGTAAGAATATACCAACAGTTCTAAGAAGTTCCCTAGCACATAGTAGCATCTACAGAGAAGAATATGGGTCAACGAGGTTGACTTCAAAGCCATGCAATCTAATGGTAATAGTAATATCATAATTTGACATACTATCAGAAATACTTCCTAAATAGACTATTCAATCTTATAAGAGATGGATTCATGAGAACTATTATTTATGAAATATGAGTCAATGACTTTAATTAAAAAAATTACACAATCTAATTCTTGTAAAAATATCAAAATTTGACACATTGAAAATACCTTCCAAAAGTATCGTTAATTGATTAATATGAATCACTACTCATGAAATATAATTTTATAAACCTAATCTAAAAACTACACAATAAAAATCTTAATAGCAATATTGTAAGAAACTATTCCCAAAAGCAAGCCTAATAAAATTTGATGAAAATAATTTTTGTTTCACTCAACTTTGACATTCACAACTTCCTCTTTTATTATAATAAGAAAAAAAATGTCTTTTTAGATATACCTCATGAACCATACTCGAATAATCTATCATTTTTCTTCTCAAAAACATATTTGCAGAGCCTGCTTCTTTTACTTGTTTGTACTTTTATCTCTCTGATGGAAAGGGTTCCTTCAGGACACATTTTTCCAAGTTCACTGCTTGAGATATTTGAGGAGGGTTCCCCTGCTTGAGTATCCATCCAACCCATATTCGAGTAGTTCTACAATTGCACAGTCTAAATTAATAATACTGACAATTGAATGACGAATGATGATACATAGAATTGATATAAACTAATCCTAAAAACACTAAAACATTATTAATATATTTATATTTCATAAATAAAATTGATATAAAAGATTTGGAAAGATACATTAAAAAATAGAAAAACAGTAATTTATAATAGAAGGAAACTTAAATTGCTATTTAAAAAAAAAACAAGAGTCTTAAATCTTATCATTTTGTTTCATTATCATCCATAAGTACACACCTCTAGCATAATAATTATATTTTACCACCCATAAAATGAAAAAAAGATTTTCACAAGAGAAATTGAAGCTAGATTATAAAAATGAACCATCTTATTGGAAACTGGAACTGTTATCATACCCAAAAGGACTACAAAATTTCACCTTATCATACCCAGATTGTTGCTTTGCCTGGCGGAGGGAAATTTGATCAGTAAAATTGACACAGAGTATGTTGTCTCCATTGTCATGCTGGATAACAAAACACCAACTTTAATGGGCATGTACTGTCCCTTGTGTAATTGCCACTTGAATGCATTGCTATTTGATGCAGGGGCATCCCTAATGCAAGCCAAAGACACCATGATTGAAGGAAGTTGCCATGAAGCCAATGAGTCAAATCCTATCAATTGGAACATAAGATTTTCACCTTGGAGCTTTGAAGGATTGACTGGTGAAAGGTCCTTTTGATTGACAAATCAGAGTCTTTTTGAATGACAATAAATTAGAATAGGAGTTTTAGATGTTTTCTTGGTTTGTAATAAATATTAAGGATTGATTTTATCTCCTTATAAACATCCACTTGTTGGACACAAGACCCCTTGGTGACTTATAAACCTTGGGCATCTTTTGAGTCCTTGGATGAAATGAGCATAGTAAGTGTTTATTAGGTGTCTTTTAGATGTTGTTAAGAAGTTTGAAGGTCCAAAATAACTTTAATAAGGTTCCTAAAGTTTCACAACACATTTTTAACCTTCTCGGCAAAGTTGTTTGCAAAGTTGTAATGCAACTTTAAAAGTTGCTTAGCAAAGTTGACATTTGTTGGATAAACTGTTCTAACCACCTAGATGGTTGAACCAACATTTGGAGAGCCTATTTTAGGCTTCAAATGGTCGAAGACAGACAGAGAACCAGTATTGTAATCATTTTGCTTTCATAAAAAATAAAAATAACCCTGTTTTAGTGCATTTCTGGTGAAAAACGAACTCTGTACGGCTGTACGGATGGTGGTTGGATGATAAAATTTGCCTGGAAGTTGTAATAGTGACATCTGATGCTTTGGAAGTTGGTTTGATTGATTCTCTTTGTTTTATATCTAAGTTATTTCAAATTTTCTGTGCATTGTTTACAAACCCTCATTTTCAGGGTTTGACTGATGTAAAGACCTTAACTCACGTTTCAACCATTGGAATTCCTTCTTCCTTGGTGGAATGAGATTTAAGGATGTATATTTGTATATTCTAAAAGCCCTGACTACTCTGCATCACTATTGAACCACATTAATGCTTTTTTCCTTCAACAAATGAGGACAGTCACTGTAAAGACAACATGATAATGTACACTCACTGTAAGGATAGTCACAAATGAGGAAATCTCAGAGTGATTATCCCTTGTGTAATTGCCGCTTGAATACATTGCTATTGAACCACATTAATGCTTTTTTCCTTCAAGTGGCAATTACACAAGGGACAGTCACTGTGAGATGTCCTCATTTGTGACAAGGACAGTCACACATGAGGACATCTCACAGTGACTGTCCCTTGTGTAATTGCCACTTGAATGTATTGCTATTCAACCACATTTATGGGCCTGTTTGGACCACGGCACACAATAGCATCTACAGAGAAGAATATCCCAGGTGTAACAAGTTGTAAGAATATACCAATAGTTCTAAGAAGTTCCCTAGCACATAGTAGCATCTACAGAGAAGAATATACAACATGAGGGCAGCCACTGTAAAGACAACATGATAATGTACACTCATTTTATGTGTACATTATCATGTTGTCTTTACAAGGATAGTCATTTTTGACAAGGATAGTCACACATGAGGACATCTCACAGTGATCGATTGTCCCTTGTGTAATTGCCACTTGAATGTATTGCTATTGAACCACATTAATGCTTTTCTTCTTCAACAAATGAGGACAGTCACTCTAAAGACAACATGATAATGTACACTCACTGTAAGGACAGTCACAAATGAGGACATCTCACAGTGACTGTCCCTTGTGTGATTGCCACTTGAATGTATTGCTATTCAGCCACATTAATGCTTTTCTTCTTCAACAAATGAGGATAGTCACTCTAAAGACACAATGATAATGTACACGGGCTGTAAGTGTACATTATCATGTTGTCTTTACAGTGACTGTCCTCCTTCAAGTGGCAATTACACAAGGGATTTGTGTTTTCATTTGTGTTTTCAACAGCGCCGTAACCCTCCGCGAAATCACATCGGGATATAAGGGCAAAACAAACAAGAACGTTGTCATTTGTATTTTCAACAGCGCCGAGAGAGATAAACAAACTTAAAACTCAGACTTAAGAAAGATGAAGGCAATGCTTCAAAAGGCCGATGCCCTAAATACGGGAAAACACAATACCACCATTAAATGATGCCCTAGTCACCGTATCAATGTTGCCAGCTCCGTACCAGTATGCTGACTGCTCACTTTCATCCTGTGATAAAGGTAACTTCATTAATCATACTTGAAATGGCAGCATACGAACTAAAGCTGATGAACATTTATAAACTAAAAGTTTAAAACTACAGATTACAAATGTAGTAGTTTCATACGAAAAGAACTTGATGTCTGAAATTTACCATTAGAAGTATCCAAAGGAATACCACAGTACTGTTGAACTTGGAGAATCGGAGATGATCTACACAGCAAGGTTCAACAGCTGTAAGGACTGTTACACCATCTTTAGCATTTGAATACATTTTCTCCTTGGCTTCTGGTGGATCCTCAAAGACCCCCAATGACGTTTTCCCTACAATTATCAATTGTTTGTCAGTATGAGATATTAATAAATAAACATTAATCACAATATTAGGCAAACAATGTTCTTGATGTCTGAATCTAAATCATAGAAAGCTCTAATAAAGAAGTTCTCAGTTTCACATTAAACTAAGTTTCAATTTCAAATGGTTATAATAATTTTTGCAAGTTATAAGTAGCTGGTTACAGTATATGACATAAAAAGAAAAAAAATCATTTCTATTCTTTTCTTCTTTTTCTCTTTCAACGAAGCTTTTGCACCACACAAATGCATACCAAGAATTTCTCAGGAGGTTTCAAGACCATTGCATACCAAACTTCTTCTCTATAGATGCTATTGTGTGTCGTGGTCCAAACGGGTCCAAATAGACCTAGTGACTCTAGTAGGTCTCCAAAACCTGTTCTGCAGCAATAACTCTTCAATTTGACAAAGGACCTTATGAACTTATATGTTTTTTGAGTACCCTTTTTGATGTTCTAACAATCCTCCAACTCCCAGACCTTGACTCCACTCCAGCATATCAATGTCCTTATTGAGTCCGCAGACCTAATGCATGCCTTTGGGTGTGGGTTCCAAAACAAGGCATTGAAAATGGGTGCATGAAACCAAGATCAGAGTTTGAAGATGTCCACCATGCTCTAAAGATCTAGATTCAACAAGGTTTGAGGTCCTTTACTTGCCGCTACCCTCTGATCTTGCATAATCCATCAACTCCTAGTCAAGAACATTGAGATTCTTGACCTAGGGCTTGCTCTTGAAATTCTCTGGCTTAGTATCCTGTTCCAAAGCTTTTAAAATATGAAAATAAACCCCCTTAACTTGCATTTTACAAAGAATAGAGGATATCCTATGGTTTATTTTCAAGTTAAGGCCATTTGAATGCAATAACCCAAAAAATGAGGGTTTGACAGAACAACAGATAAGAAAAAGGAATAACTTTGATATAAGGTGTCTTGAATCTACCAAATAAACTCTCAAAGCATAAGATATAAATACTCTAACTTCCACACTGGTCTGCCCTCCCTTTCACATCCGTACACTGTACAGTGCTTGAAGGAAATGCACAAAAAAGGCTCTGAAATAGTGGCTCTATCTGACAGAGAGTCCATGCTAGGCTTCATGACTAACCTAGAGCACATTCCTTGTTATGGAGGAAGTTTGAATGGTGAAGAACTTATGGAATGGATAGAGGACCTAGATAACCATTTTGACTACAAGTATCTTATTAATAACCATTTTGACTACAAGTATCTTATGGATAGAGGACCTTGATAACCATTTTGACTCATTTAGTATCTTATTGAGCTTCACTTTGTTTCGAGAATATAGTTTAATATTCTCTACTAAACAGGGCCAACCACGTGAAGGTGGAAGCTCATTTGGCCCCACCCCCCTCCCCCTAACATCACTCTACATTCCCCATTAACATCTAACATTCATTCATTCTTTCAATTATTAATAAAATGTAACATTCAATCAATATCACATGATAACATTCATTAACACATTAGATTCGTTAACACACAACATTCATCAATATGAAAATAAACACATAATTCATGAACATTCATTAGCACATAATTAAATTCATTGAGACATAAAATTCAGTCATTATCAATTAAGGTATTTAGATGACAATCATTTCTTTTTTCTCTTTCTAATTTTTTTTTCTATGTAAGCTCTAAGAGGAGCATCAGTGTTATCATCAATACCCCCCTCATCAGTTGTTTTGTTCTTTGTTCTTGATGATCTCAAATTCCTATGCTGCTGCAAAGGGGGGTCCTCTACAATAACAAATAAAAGAGTTAAATTTAAAATATTTAATTATAATTGTTACAAGTATTTAATTATTTTAAAGAACATAACTGTGGCGCTCTTTAATTACCTGATCTGGCCACATCATTTTGTCTAGACTCAACCTCAACATGCTCATGAGCACCGACCCCTCGATCCTCTACAGTTGCTATACAAAATGTTACATTAATCCAAACACCAATTGTAATTACATATAAAAATTTTAATAGCAAATGTATACCTCCACCACTCACTTTTACCTGTCACTTTCCTCAATCTACCTTTCCCCATCAAGTACTCCCCTTTGAATTTTTTAAAAGGGTCGAGATCCCAAATGCGATCTACATGGATATTTGAAGCAAACTTAGGAAGATATTCAGTAATGTACACCATAGTCTGGTATACCATGTATCCCTCTACCATAGAACCCTCAGGATGTGCTCTTTGTCGAACCAAAGCCTTCAAAGATTTCAAGTGCCTCTCAACCATCCACATTGACCTAGTGTGTGCAGGTCCACACAATTCAATCTCCTCAACTTGGTGTATGAGGTAGTGTTCTTGTGCATTGAAAAAAGTTGGAGGTAGACACTTTTGCATTTCACACAATAAATGAGGAATTCTTCTCTTCCAATAGTTTATATCTTCTTTATGGATTTCTTTAGATGACAACCACCTACATTAAGAGATTCAAGTCACAAAAAATATATAAATACGAGACTTTACAAAATAATATACAATAGATTACATAGCAAGAAAAATAAATCGCGAATAAAATAAATATATACAACAAATTGAACAGATATTACTGCTTACCTCATGTATTTTCCAAGATCATATATCACTTGTTTGATGTTATTGTTGAAGTGCTCTGGGAGAGATAGAGGTAGCACGTACTGCAGTAATTATAAACCAATCATTTCATTATTTTCTAACATAACATAATGAATAGTACACGTAGTTTATGAATATATTGTAAATACAGAAGAACATAACTTACCTTGATGAAAGTATGCCAATCATGCGTTTTGAGCCCTGGCCCAAATTCACTTTTCTTTGATATGAGATTGCTTATGTTCCCAGCAAATCCTGTGGGAAATCGAATTTTTCGTATGACTTCTTTTATGGCATCACTTTGCTGCTCCGTTAATAACCAAGGAAGGGCACTTATATTAATCTGATCTCTATTGCTATTTGAGTGAATGAAATTCTTCAGTGCATGATTGGATTCATGAATGTCATTACAAATTTTGACAATTTTTTCTTTGTCACGCCTTCCATCCAGTATTTTCCACAATGTCTCTGTTATATTCTTTCCAACATGCATAAGATCAAACAAATGCACAATTTGTAGGTCCTTGTAGTAGGGCAACCTACTAAATTGTCTGGGATAGCTTTTTAGTCCCTTTGGAAGGTTGTCAGTAGTGCCTTGACGACCTTCACGATCATCAATTACATAATTAGTAAACAAAAATCACAATAGAAATATATAAATTACAAACATAAACCATTAAGTGGAATGACATTACCTCGACGATTAATTCTATTATATTCCAACTTCCATAGGCGAGGTGTCATTCTTCGTGGCTTTGATGTAGTCTCTTCTTTCCCATTGAAAAGATGTTTTTCCATACTTCGATACTTATGATTCCTGTGGAGGAAGTGTCTGTACTCATCAAACACATGCTTTCCTAAACTTTTTGAATGACGAGATTTCATCTTTGGACCACAAACTGGACATGCAAATTTTCCCTTTGTTTGAAGACCTACAAGATAATGATATAATTGGATTATTAAATATGTTGATTTTTATAATTAGAATTATCATGCGCAACTTGAATTCACTATAACATACCACAAAAATGTGTTAGCCCTGGGGCATCATGTATTGTCCATACAAGTATTGCATGGAATTGAAATTGTCTTTGTCCTATTGGTCTAGACACGTCATACATAGTGACACCGTTCCATAACTCCACCAACTCGTCAATAAGAGGCTCAATATATACATTCATATCTTTAACTTGATATTTACCTACTTGAATGAACAGTAACATTACATAATTATTGTGACCATTTTACTGTAAGATTTGTAAGTACATGTAAATTAATAACTATCAAATGATAAAATACCTGGAACAATCATTGCCAACATAATGTGCTCCCTCTTTATTGACATCCACGGAGGAATGTTATTGTTGATAACAAAAATAGGCCACACCGAGCAAACAGATCTCATCTCTCCAAATGGATTGACACCATCCGCTGCCAATGAAAGCCTGAGATTACGAGGTTCTTCTTTGAAGTGTTGCCACTTTTCCTCTATGTGCATAAATGCCGAACCATCCGCAGGGATTCGAATAATGTCATCTCGACTTCTATTGCGTGCATGGTAATCCATAAATTGTGCCAAGCTAGTACACCTGAATAATTGTCGCATCCGTGGAATAATGGGGATGTAACGAAGAACCTTGTGAGGCACCTTTTTTTTTATTCGATCTGTTCGATATCTACTCGTATGACATACAGGGCATTGTGTTGCAAATTCATGTTCTTTATAATATATAATATGATCATTGGGACAAGCATGTATTGCTTGATACTCCATTCCAATATCTTTCATAATAGCAGATAATTCTCGATATGAGCGAGGTAGAATATTTGATGGTGGTAACAAAAACTCGCCTATCAATCTACAGCAAAAAATATAAGTTGTTAATATAAACAATATTAGTGGTACATTATTCACCCTTTGTTAACTATAAAGACATATATGACATACCTTAACATACGTGACATTGTTATGTTGGATAAACCATTCATAACCTTCAAGTTCAACAACAACAATACAGCAGAGAGAAGAGTTGTTTGGGAGTCTTTGTATAAGGGCTCGTATGCCTTCTCAAGTAGAGGTACATCAAGGCTATCATCATCATCATGATCAGATCCGCTTGGACTAAATGTGTCATGGATCAATGTATTTATACCATCATCTTCAATTGTGTTTTCTGGCGCATGATCGTCATCTTCCATGGGATCATTATCTTCACCTTGGATATTCGCACCCCCATGTTCCTCCATATCATGTACTTCCCTGGGGAGATCAACCTATATAAAATTGATTAACATAAATAAACCATGATATTCAACTCATCATCAAGTGATTTCATATGTATATAAATTGTTAAAATGATATAATGAACAACTTACCAGTGGATGATAGTCATGCCCCCCTTCAATGTGACCATTCTCCCTACAATGTCTCTTAACTGTTTTGATTAGCAATCTTCTACGGTTTAAGCCCTTACAAATTTTGCAGGGACAATAACATTTTCCATCACCTTTTCTTTTCAAGTTAGACCACAATCTAGCGATTGTCTCCCTATTTTGTTCTTCACTTATATTATCTGACATGATTGTTCTTCGCAGGAAGCAAAAATTGGGCTATGAAAACTTCGGTCTACAACTTTCAGTGACTAAGGAAAATTGTCAAAAGTACACAAAACATATAAGCTACAAGGCCTTCTTGCTTAGCTCTAGAAGCTCTCTAGCAATCAAAACATATAAGCTACAAGGCCTAACAGCAATTTCAAAACATATAAGCTACAAGGCAAGACATATTACATGACATGGCAAAAGGATTAAAATATACATTAGATTAAAAAATATACAATTTTCAAACCTGAGCGCGTGGCTATAACTCGTGCAATGGTCTTCTTGCTTAGCTTTAGAAGCTCTCCAGCAATCAAAACATATAAGCTACAAGGCCTAATAGCAATTTCAAAACAAGGGTCATCAAAAGAACCAAAAACAATGTGTGCAAACAATACCTTGTGAAGTGGTATAGACAATTAGAAGATGCTACTATGTGCTAGGGAACTTCTTAGAACTGTTGGTATATTCTTACAACTTGTTACACCTGGGATATTCTTCTCTGTAGATGCTACTGTGTGCCGTGGTCCAAACGGGCCCATAAATGTGGTTGAATAGCAATACATTCAAGTGGCTTACACAAGGGACAGTCACTGTGAGATATCCTCATGTGTGACTGTCCTTGTCACAAATGAGGACATCTCACAGTGACTGTCCCTTGTGTAATTGCCACTTGAATGAGGTCAGTCACTGTAAAGACAACATGATAATGTACACATACAATGAGTGTACATTATCATGTTGTCTTTACAGTGGCTGCCCTCATTTTGTATATTCTTCTCTGTAGATGCTACTACGTGCTAGGGAACTTCTTAGAACTGTTGGTATATTCTTACAACTTGTTACACCTGGGATATTCTTCTCTGTAGATGCTACTGTGTGTCGTGGTCCAAACGGGCCCATAAATGTGGTTGAATAGCAATACATTCAAGTGGCAATTACACAAGGGACAGTCACTGTGAGATGTCCTCATGTGTGACTGTCCTTGTCACAAATGAGGACATCTCACAGTGACTGTCCCTTGTGTAATTAAGTATTGTGGGGAAGCATTCTAAATAACCAAAGCCGCTAACAATAAATTCAACACAGATATGTCCTCATTTCTGGGTATTTTAGCTCTCTAACAGCTGAATACCAGATTAAATAATAATGACAAAAGAAAAATAAACCCAACGTACTCAGAAATTGTAGCTGTGATTTTGCGGAGGGAATCTCTCTTGGCGCTGTTGAAAACACAAATGACAACCCGCTTGATTTCGCGGAGGGAATCTCTCTCGGTGCTGTTCAAAACACAAATGACAACCCGCTTTGTTCAAAACACAAATGATAACCCGCTTGATTTCGCGGAGGGAATCTCTCTCGGCGCTGTTGAAAACACAAATGACAACGTTCCTTTTTTTTTTTGCACTTATATCCCGACCAACATAAGGTCCATTTGTAATACAACATGATAATGTACACTTACAGTGAGTGTACATTATCATGTTGTCCTTAGAGTGACTATCCTCATTTGTTGAAGAAGAAAAGCATTAATGTGGCTGAATAGCAATACATTCAAGTGGCAATTACACAAGGGACAGTCACTATGAGATGTCCTCATTTGTGACTGTCCTTACAGTGAGTGTACATTATCATGGTGTCTTTAGAGTGACTGTCCTCATTTGTTGAAGAAGAAAAGCATTAATGTGGTTGAATAGCAATACATTCAAGTGGCAATTACACAAGGGACAATCACTGTGAGATGTCCTCATGTGTGACTATCCTTGTCACAAATGAGGACATCTCACAATGACTGTCCCTTGTGTAATTCAAGTGGCAATTACACAAGGGACAGTCACTGTGACATGTCCTCATTTGTGACTGTCCTTACAATGAGTGTACATTATCATGTTGTCTTTAGAGTGACTGTCCTCATTTGTTGAAGAAGAAAAGCATTAATGTGGTTCAATAGCAATACATTCAAGTGGCAATTACACAAGGGACAATGTCATGAGCCGTGACATATTGAACTTAGTATAATAATAAAATGATTAGATGATATATAATAATCTATTATTAACGATATATAACAATAATATATACTTATTATCAAAAGATAATAATAATATATAGTTAGCATAATAAGTAATATGTTAATTAAATAATATTAAAATATTAATAAATAATATAATTATGATTATAATTATAATATAAATTAATAATAAATAATTATTAATAAATTATATATATATTATATTATAATAATATATTAAGTAATAATATTAAATCAATTATTGATATAATAATTTTAATATATAAATAATATTAATAAACCTCTCAATATAAAACAATATGTTATCACTATAATAATATTTATTATAATATTATTAATATTACTAACATCATTAATTATAATATTTAATAATAACAATAACATTAATAATAATAATAATAATAATAACGTTTAAAGCAATATCGAATATCTGTAATCGATATACATCTACATTAAACATCTGCATTATCTATCACGATGAGGAACGAAGAAGTGATACAACAATCACTAGTCATTACACATCGATACCATGAGAGGATGATTAATGAACCAAATACTATGAAGTCAAGATCAACATGATATGAATAAGGGATAGGTCGCTATGTGTTTCAGAAGATGTATTGATAAGCAAGAAGGATAACCATTCATATATTATAAATAATCATTAATTGCACAAGTTTAGACAATGACATATCCGATAAAGCAATATCAAACATGAAGACCCACTAGCAATTATGCACCATCACTTCCTATGTTATCATGACAATAACATAAACTAGATTGAATTCTACTATCTATATCAATAGACACCACATAGGAGGATATCGACTAAAGGATTGAAAGATTATCGATTGTCTGAGATAAACCACATCTTGTAGAAACACAAAAGCATCAGTGATTATATCACAAGCTATTGATGAATGAGGCATCAGTCATGGATAATAAGTACAATGTATCCTTAAGTATTAACAGGAATGGAAGTCAATTTGAAGATCAAACTCCATTACCAGCAATCAACCAATAAATGGACAATTATCAGAAAATGATATCGACTTATATCAGAGTAGAAAGATTGGATATCATCATAACAATATGGGATAAGGCAAGAGTTAATATCGATTGACTAAATACTAATGATAGTTAGACCAAACTAATACAAACACAATGGATGTTAACTACTGGTTGCACTACCAATTAGGGAAGATTACCTTCATAAAAAGATTTGATATTGAGTCAATCTGGGAGTTATCTATGATCAGAAAATAATGAAATAATATTATGTGAACTGTCGGATTATGGAAAGGTGTGCTTAACAAAGGGACATGGAGGAAGAAACAAGACACTTCTCATTCATAGCATCTCTTCATTTGTTAAAGACAATATAAGAATGCATTCTCGTCAGTCACTCAAGGCATCATTAGAACTTTATTTACTTATCCATATTTGGATATACTCAATAGAGCATCTGCCTTTGGCAGTTTGGTTTCAAGTTTATCATTGCAGATCAGAGACAACACCATGATTGCACAGATAGAAAGGATAGTCAGAAACAGCATCAATATTTGAAGTTGCAAGCATATAATTCAGAATTTGAAATAGCAACATATCACTCATAGCGATATTACACATTTGCATAATTACATCATCATATCAGACACAGCAAATACATTGCTGTAAGCAATACTTATTGATTGTATATCGATATTGTTTATATCAGACATACCATCATTATACTATCACTATAAGTGATAGGAAACATCATATTCATAGCATATTTCATATCATTATATCCGACAGTGCTATTAAACATATTGGTATCAATATCATCTTGCACACATATTGTGATTGAATCTGAAATAGCGGTTGATATCTTAAGTAACCTCCATTACTTAGTTTAATTGTAAGTATCTGATAGAGTAAGTCTGAGAAGTGGAGTAATTGTTCCTATTTTCCAAGTTAGCCAAAAAGGGGACATTACAGACAATCACTGTCAGATGTCCTCATGTGTGACTGTCCTTGTCACAAATGAGGACATCTCACAATGACTGTCCCTTGTGTAATTCAAGCGGCAATTACACAAGGGACAGTCACTGTGACATGTCCTCGTTTGTGACTGTCCTTACAGTGAGTGTACATTATCATGTTGTCTTTAGAGTGACTGTCCTCATTTGTTGAAGAAGAAAAGCATTAATGTGGTTCAATAGCAATACATTCAAGTGACAATTACACAAGGGACAATCACTGTGAGATGTCCTCATGTGTGACTATCCTTGTCACAAATGAGGACATCTCACAATGACTGTCCCTTATGTAATTCAAGCGGAAATTACAAAAGGGACAGTCACTGTGAGATGTCCTCATTTGTGACTGTCCTTACAGTGAGTGTACATTGTCATGTTGTCTTTAGAGTGACTGTCCTCATTTGTTGAAGAAGAAAAGCATTAATGTGGTTCAATAGCAATACATTCAAGTGGCAATTACACAAGGGACAATCACTGTGAGATGTCCTCATGTGTGACTGTCCTTGTCACAAATGAGGACATCTCACAATGACTGTCCCTTGTGTAATTCAAGCAGCAATTACACAAGGGACAGTCACTGTGAGATGTCCTCATTTGTGACTATCCTTACAGTGAGTGTACATTATCATGTTGTCTTTAGAGTGACTGTCCTCATTTGTTGAAGAAGAAAAGCATTAATGTGGTTCAATAGCAATACATTCAAGCGGCAATTACACAAGGGACAGTCACTGTGAGATGTCCTCATTTGTGACTGTCCTTACAGTGAGTGTACATTATCATGTTGTCTTTAGAGTGACTGTCCTCATTTGTTGAAGAAGAAAAGCATTAATGTGGTTCAATAGCAATACATTCAAGTGGAAATTACACAAGGGACAATCGATCACTGTGAGATGTCCTCATGTGTGACCTTTGTGAAGGCAAGTGCCAATTTGTACCCAAGTTACCAATATTGTGGCAAAAGTGGGAATGAAGCTTTTAGGGGTCAAATTGGGCAAAGAAGTGTAGAAGTGGCCTATGTGAGGTCTAAATAGCCTAACTAAGTCATGGTTAGGGTCTTATGGTGTTTGAACAATAAGTTTTGAACCAAAATCCCAAAGGTTGTAACAAGTTGTCAATGTTGTCATTCACAACATTGACAACATTTGTGCAAGGGAGCATTTTCGAGTAAGATGGTTATGTAACTATATGAAACCATTGAATTAGGCATCAGATCAACTATAAGAGGCCTCCATCGATCTGTGCAAAAGGTTGGGGGGAAAAACATTTGGAATTAAGAAGATTTGTAGAGTAACACGGTTTTAGTGAATTCTTGAGTTTTTTTGTTTCTTTGTTTTCAGTTGATTAATGGATTAGATAGCTCACAGTGTCTATTGGAAAAGTTAGTACAAGTTGTTTTTTTATTCTGTGTTGTGTTTTTTTTGAGTTTTGAAGCATTCCAACTAGTTTGTTAATTCTTTTGTTAAGTACCCTATCATTGGTTTGAACCAGGCAGGTTGAACAAATGGAGTCTTAGCTCATCATTCCATTGTCAATTTTGTACGGGCTCTTGGAATGGGTGAGGAGACTCCATGTACTATATGTTTGGAAGGAGGGGCCCTGGGAAGCTCATTTTCTATGTTTGCAATGATGTCCTAGGTGAGTCAGTTGAGCACAGTTAGGGATGACAAATCATTACAAGAAGATTACAACAAGTTGAATGCATTGGTTGCTTCAACTAAAATCTCATGGAGAGGTAGACACACATCTAAAGAATCCCCAAGTCAAATTAGAAGATTGGGTGAGTTTCTTTGGCTGCTAAGAAAACAAACTCTTAGTCAGACTGTCCAAGTTGTGTCAAAATACTTGTTTTCAGGCATGGCTGTAGCAGTTGGTGTACAAAAAATCTAGGAGGAGAAGACCTTAGATATCTTGGAGTTCTCAATAAAGGGCATCTGAATCCTAAGCCCTTTAGGTGGCTTAATATAAACAAAAAGGCTTGACAAAGGCCTAATTGCTAGCAGCCTATTTTTGGGTGCAATTGGCATGCATGGTTTGATGAACCGGATTGAAGTACTGATGAAAAGTATAGGTGAAGGAGTAATATTGAAACCAATAGAGGTCCTAGTGGCCAGCCTCTCCATGGAGTAAAGTTCTAGTTGAATGTGTTTCAATTTGTGAAGACAAGACTAGGAGTGTCCTAGTAGCTAGATTGGTATTGAGCAGAGTTCGTTGTATTTCTTGTTGGTGTGCACTAGTTGAAGGAGTGGGATCTTGGGTAGAGATACCTTAAGAGTGTAGGGATAGTTAAGTACCCTATCAAGTCAAAACATTGGCCTAAAGAGACCCTAGTGAAGGATAGGGAGTGAGCAAGACAAAGTGTTACATCAATTAACAAGATCATTTTTTGGTAATTGTGTACATTATCATGTTGTCTTTACAGTGACTGTCCTCATTTGTTGAAGAAGAAAAGCATTAATGTGGTTCAATAGCAATACATTCAAGTGGAAATTACACAAGGGAATATCACTATGAGATGTCCTAAGTGTGACTGTCCTTGTCACAAATGAGGACATCTCACAGTGACTGTCCCTTGTGTAATTGCCACTTGAATGAGGACAGTCACTGTAAAGACAACATGATAATGTACACAAGTACCATGAAGGTAGTCGCAAGTTAGGGCTGTTTCATTGCATACCTGAAACAATGAAGACATTACAGTCCACAAAATGTTTGTGCTTGAAAGATGAACAAATAAAATTAAACTTCTAAATAACCAAAGCCGCTAACAATAAATTCAACGCAGATATGTCCTCATTTCTGGGTATTTTAGCTCTCTAACAGCTGAATACCAGATTACATAATAATGACAAAAGAAAAATAAACCCAACGTACTCAGAAATTGTAGCTGTGATTTCGCGGAGGGAATCTCTCTCGGCGCTGTTGAAAACACAAATGACAACGTTCTTGTTTTTTTTGCCCTTATATCCCGATGTGATTTCGTGGAGGGTTACGGTGCTGTTGAAAACACAAATGACAACGTTCCTTTTTTTTTTTGCCCTTATATCCCAACAACATCGCAATTGCAAGTTAGGGCTGTTTCACTGCATACCCGAAACAATGAAGACGTTACGGTCCACAAAACATTTGTGCTTGAAAGATGAACAAATAAAATTAAACTTCTAAATAACCAAAGCCGCTAACAATAAATTCAACATAGATATGTCCTCATTTCTGGGTATTTTAGCTCTCTAACAGCTGAATACCAGATTACATAATAATGACAAAAGAAAAATAAACCCAACGTACTCAGAAATTGTAACTGTGATTTCGCGGAGGGTTACGGCGCTGTTGAAAACACAAATGACAACGTTCTTGTTTTTTTTGCCCTTATATCCCGATGTGATTTCGCGGAGGGTTACGGCGCTGTTGAAAACACAAATGACAACGTTCTTATTTTGTTTGCCGTTATATCCTGATGTGATTTCGCGGAGGGTTACGGCACTGTTCAAAACACACATGACAACGTTCCTTTTAAATTTTGCGCTTATATCCCGACAACGTCGCAATTGTGACAGTGACAAATGTATTGTCGTCGCAAATTACGACGGTGTCGGGCTATATTTGAAAAAAAAAGAGCAAAACCACATGACATTTGCCTGTCGTCGCAAATGGCCGTCACAAAATGACGCCAAATGTATTAGTGAGTGGAGAGACTAATGCCAAGGGTTATGCGGATAGACTTTTCTATGGTACCACCATAGGAACCACTAGAGGATGATGCCTTAGCTAATGACATTGAGATGTAGCCTCCCTCAAGAGAGGCAGATAGGCAATGATATGTTGTAGTTTTGATCATGTATTTTAGCATTCACTAATGGAGGGCATATTCCCTATGTATATTGTATCTGTACTTTTGATGGACATGGACTAAGACAGACAATTATTCTTTTATTCTTTTGGGATGGGGTATACTTGTATTCTTTTTTTTCATGATTATATATATATATGATGAGCTGGGTGGGATATGATGTGTTATGATGAATGTATGGATGTTTATGATGTAATGGCATGTGTGATGTAGGATGTGATGCTATGTACTATATGATGTGAGACTGACATGTGTGTGATGTAGGATGTGAGATGCTTATGTGATGTTTGATATGATGGATGTATATATGAGATGTGGTTACTGATGGTTTGTGGATGCAGGATGTGATGTGATGCCCTATATGTGATGCATGATTTATTTATATTATGATTTAATGCGCATATGGATGTATGATGGCTTAACAATGCAAGATAAAAATAAATTTAAAGGATTAATAATGCAAGAGAAAATGGACCTAAGGTGGAGCGAAATGTTTTAACTATGAAAGATAAAATGAATGGAAATGATTAATGATGCAAGATGAATGAACTTAAATGATACCGAAAGATGGAATGAATCTTAAATGAATTTAATAATGCAAGCTAAAATGAACTTAAATGATTTAACTATGCAAGCTAAAATGAAGCTAAATGATAATGACAATGCAATCTAAAATGAATCTAAAATGGATGAATCTACGATGATGAAACTGAATGATTTAACTATGTGAAATGAATCTAAATGATAAATAATGCAAGATGAGAATAAACTTAAGATGCATTTAAATGATAAGTGATCCAAGATGAAAAATGAACCTAAAGTGGATGAATGTACTGATGCAACGAGGGATGGGAATGTGAAAATGAGATGAGGTAATGTAACCTAGGATAATGACTAAAATGAATCTAAGATGAGATTGTAATGCATGTAGGATGATAAGGGGATGTTTAATGAAATGAAGAAGGTGAAATGCAATCCAGACAATGTGGGTGAGAGGGAGATGCAAAAATGCAGATGGGAAATATGAGGTGAGATGTGAGGATGAGATGGCATAGCATATCACTACCTGATTGAACCCTCACTGAGGGGTGGGGGATGGTGGAGTGGGAGAGGTGACAGTCGAGGGAAGATTTGCACAATCAAAATCCAAGTGTTAGGGACATGAGTAAGAGGAGAATGAGGTAGATAGGTTTGCATCGAGATGAGGTTTTTGGGAGGGATGAGGGAAATAGGTGGAAAGGGTGTGAGGGTGACTTTGCTGGGATTTTTTTGAGGATAGTTGCTAAGATTTGATAGGGAGATCATTTTAGCTATGAAGTTTGATAGGAGGGGGGGGGGATTTGAAGCTTGAGCACGAGGTATTCCGAAGGGGAATACCACCACATAGTTTGAGCACTTAGTTTGATATAGCAATAGAAGGAACTAGCCAAAGTTACTAGGAACTTGAGGTCGTGTCACTAGCATTGCATAGGACTGACTCAAAGAAGACACACAAGGATTGCCCTAGCATCATGCATGAACCCAAGAGGAAGCATGGTGAAAACAATGTTGAGGAACCCACAAACAAATGACACTTCCCAAAGGCACCATGTGACCCAAAAGATCACATGTAGACCATGCCAGGGTTGCATCAGACTGACTCATAGGCAGAAGCAAAAGAGCAAAAGAACTTTGCCCCAAAAATGTCTCTCACCGCAGCGCACCATGATATAAAGGATCATGGCAACCATGAGGATAGAAGTAAAATGAGAGTGCAAAAACAAACCAAAAAGACCAAAGAAAGCATTACAAAAGCACTGTGCTAAGACCAAAAAGACATTCCTTGCCAAAAGAGATCGATTGACTGTAGATGATGTGAATAGGCCAGACATGAGAGAAGATACATCCTACAAGGACCTAGTTGGTGGGATTGGCCGCAAACTGAAGTGGTGATGGGTAAAGAGGAAAATCTCAGAGAATCACAGTGATAAGGAATGCTTACTGAGGAAAAATCTGATATTGCGATTGCGATAGGTCAATGCGTTTGGGGTCAAGATACTAGTGGGAAACTAGGGCGATATGTACAAAGGAGCCAAAAAGTGAGGACACTATATACAGACGTATATCTACAAAATATCAGGTGATCAAGACAGGTCAACAAGTGACAATTATGTGCATAGCTCAATGTTGCAGGGATAGGTCATGCCTGGGTATATACAGGAAGCTCAGGATGCGGGATAATAGTTCTCTTATGTTGATGTAATGGGAAGAACACCTGCGGAATGAGGGTGAGTGAAATGGATGAATGATGGGATGACAGAGGATGACGAGTGGGTTCAGGAGTTTGAAAGATAATGATACGGTCCACTATGTGTGGCCCCTGTTTCTAGGTTTTTGCCAATATACTTACCCAAGGCACTTGATTGCCAAGTTTTCACCATTGGGAAATTATTTTCTCTTTACTTTTTTCATTTTTTATTTTTTTGTAATTTTGTTGGATTTTTTTTTACTTTTTATTGATTTTTCTCAGGATCATATAGATGGTTCAAGCATAGAATCACTTCAAATGTATGATATTAATAGGATCATTGAGGGGATCCCCTTTAGGTGTGGATAACTGATAGGCTCCAAAGCTAAAACAAGTTGTCACAACATAGGGACCCAGCCAAGTGGGCTCAAACTTCCCTTTCTTCTCGTGATTGGCTTGTACTTTTTGGTTCCCTTTCAGGACCATGTCTCCCACTTGGAACTTTTGGGGGTGTACCTTTTTATTGAAGCTCCTCATTGAATTGATTTCTGTACATGATCAAGTGATCATAGGAATGTTGCATCTTCTCATCTAGCAGGTCTAATTGGGTAAGACGTGCCACGCGATAGTCTTCATTCGTGATGTAATTCTTCATGGACATGCGCAGTGAAGGGATTTTGACCTCAATTGGCAAAACAACTTCAACACCATATACCAAGGAGTATGTGGTGGTGCATGTGGATGTATAGAATGAAGTGCAGTAGGCCCAGAGGGTGGGATTAATTTGGAGATGCCAGTCACAGCCAGAATCATTGACAACTTTTTGTAGAATTTTTAGGATGGTTTTGTTAGTTTCCTCAGCTTGACCATTTCCTTGCCAAAAATATGGGCTAGAAAAGCATTGGTGGATATGGAATTGGGCACAAAGGCCTTTGACATGTTGGTTCTTGAATGGTGTGTCTTGGTCCATGAAGATGGTGGAGGGGATACCAAAGCATAAAATAATATGGTAGAGGATGAATTTGGATATTTGGACACCTATAGTTAGGCTGAGCAGAATTGCCTCAACCCACTTTGTGAAATATTCAGTGGTTGTTATGATATATTTGTGTCCCTCAGAGGAATGAGGGGTGATCATGCCAACAAGGTCGAAACCCCAACATGAAAAAGGCCATGGGGGTGCAATGGGTTGTAGATCTTGTTTTGGTGCATGGATCATATTGGCATGTTGTTGACACTGTAGGCACTTCTTTATGAATTCACAGGTGTCATGCTCCATTTTCGACCATTAATACCCAACTCTAAGTAGCTACTTTGCAAGGACCATGCCACTTGTGTGGCCACCACAAATTCTAATGTGAACTTCATGTAAAGCCAAGGCGGCCTCATTTGAGTCTATACATCAGGAGAGGACATTATGATACCCACGACGATATAGGGTGTTGGCTACAAGAGTGTAATGAGAAGCTCTACGAATGAGGTTTTGGCATTGGGTGTTGGTGAGGTGAGGAGATATGATGCCATTCTTTAGATAAGCGTGAATATCATGGCACCATGGAGACTGGGGACCAACTAAGATGCACACCATTATGGAGTTAGCATTCTCATAAGTGGGCATGTGTAGCTTCTTGACTAAAAACTCATATTGTGTCACATCACAAGGGATCTCCAATAATGACCTAATAGTTGCCATAGTGTCAGCTACCTTATTTTGAAGTCTTGGTACTTGTGTGAACTGGATGCTGACAAAATGTTCTTTGAGTTTATCCACAAGCTCCTTGTAAGGCAATAGCTTGTCATCCTTGGTCTTAAACTCATTGAGGACCTGTTTGATGATCAGTTGAGAGTCCCTTAATACTTGTAACTCTGTGATATTCCAGTGGATAGTTGTTATGAGGTCTGCAATGAGGGATTCATACTCTAAAATATCATTTGTGCATAGGAATCCTAATTTGAAGGATTTGGGGATGTAGTCACCTTGAGGCGTTACGAATAGTATTCCTACCCCTGATCCATGTGATGTATATGATCCATCAAAATATAGTTTCCACAAGGGTTGTTCTTCAACCATACAAATATGTTCATCTAGGAACTCCATTACTAGTGGGTATGCACCAACCAAGGGTGCTTCTGCAAGCTGATCTATAATAACTTGTCCCTTGATGGATTGTCGATCAACATACTGGATGTCGAATTCACTGAGAAGCATTAACCACTTTGCCATATGTCCTGTGAGCATGGTCCTTGAGAGTAGTTACTTGAGAGGATCAACCTTCAAGATTAGCTTTACTGTATGGTTGAGCATATAGTGACAAAGCTTTTGAGTGGAGAACACCACTGCTAGGCACACTTTTTCTATAGGGGAGTAATTTTTCTCATAGCCCACCAGTGTATGATTGATATAGTACATATCCCTCTCCTTTTCATTATCGTCGAGCTGGGCTAGGAGTGCCCTCAATGCCATGGTTGTTACAGATATGTACAAAATGAGGGGCCTACCTGGTGTTGGTGGTACAAGGATAGGTAAATTTTCCAGGTATTCTTTGAGGTTCTCAAAACTGCATTGACTGATGGGGTCCCATTTGAAAGTGGTATCCTTGCACAATAGATGTGTGAACAGTTGGCACTTATCTGCCAATTGGGAAATGAAACTTTGGACTGACTATAGCTTCCCCTGTAGGCTTTGCAACTGCTTGAGAGTTCTAGAAGGAGGCATTTCTATGATGGCTTTCACCTTCTTTGGGTTGATCTCTATGTCGCACCAAGATACTATGAACCCTAATAGCTTTCTGTTACAAGTGTGATTGTTGTTGCACTAAAAGATCGACCTGTTAGTGCCTGATACAACCACTAGACTTATAGAATCCACAGGAGGTGGTTAAACCATGTCACAAATCTTGAGGGGAGCGCTAACCATTTTTCCAACAATCTCCCCCTCAATGTTACTCGAGGGGATTCAAACCTGTGACCAAGCTTTGATACCATTTGTTACAAGTGTGATCATCTTTGCACCAAAAGATCGACCTGTTAATGCTCGATACAACCACTAGACTTATAGAATCCACAAGAGGTGATTAAACCATGTCACGAATCCTGAGGGGAGCACTGACCATTTTGCCAACACTTTCTAGATGTTACACCAAAGACACACTTTTTTGGGTTTAGTTTCAAACCATAATGATGTAGGTGATCGAACACACATTCAAGGACGTTAAGATGCTCACATTGTGTTTTGGATTTTTCAAGGATATCATCTACATAGTCCTCAAGGATCTTATGTATCATGTCATGAAAGATTGAGTTCATTGCTCAGTTGTAGGTAGCTCCCGCATTCTTAAGCCCAAATGGCATCATGTTATAATAGAAGGTGCCCCATGGCATGGTTAATGTTGTCTTATGATGATCTTCTTCTGCTATTCTGATTTGATTATACCTGGAGAAATAGTCCATAAGTGATAACATCTCATGACCTATTTTGAGATCGAAAATCATATCAATATTGGGCAGTGGAAAGTCATCCTTAGGACATGCTTTGTTTAGGTCCCTGAAGTCAGTGCAGATCCTGATCTCACCAAAAGGTTTTGTGATGGGTACCATATTGGAGATCCATTGTAAGTAATCTATAGCTCTGATGATTTTGGCTTGTAGGAGCTTTTCTAGTTCTACTTTTACCAAAAGGGCCACTTTTGGATGCATCTTTCGGAGCTTCTGTTTGACCGGTTTAGCAATTGGATCTATGGCAAGATGATGTATGACCAACTTTGGGTCTAGCCCTGGCATATGTGCATAAGACCATGCAAAATTGATAACTTCCTCTCGGAGAAGAGTTGTGAGGGCTACTTCTTCACCCTCAGTTAGGTAAGCTGCAATATAGGTGATTCTTGGGTGTTCTTTGGTGCCCAAGTTGACTGGTTTGGTTTCTTTGATGATGATGGATGACTGTTCCAACCAGTAGTCCTAGATGGGGGGAAGAGGCAAGTCTTCATCCTCTAGTGCCTCAGAAAGGTTTTCACTAGAGGATACACCCTTTATTTTTACTATTTTGGAATCAGTATGTGCCCCAGAGAGGTTTTCACATAACGACTCTCTATTTTCTTTTTGATTTTTTATTTTGTGGCTGGAGACTTCCTCTTCCCCAAAATATCCCTTGGGGTTGAGCTGATAAACTTATGCTAAGTCCTGCCCCCAATCTAATTGTTGACCTATGGTGCCCATGAATTTTAGGAGCGCTTTCTCACTTTGGAACTCATTAATATGTGCTACGCTTGGTTGATCCTAGTCTATGAGGTTGGGGTGAAGGAGTGGGAGGTCAATGAGGTTGATGGTGATTTGGCAGAGGATAGAATTTCCTCAGAAAGTTTCATCGTCAAAGATATTGTCATAGAATCATTTTTCTTCCTCTTCTGGAATGTCTTCAGCTTCCACAAGTTCATCTTGGATATTCAAGAGGGTTACGTTAGGAGAATTAGTGCCCCCAGTTGTGAAATTAGGTCCTCATATGTGCAGGTGAGGGGTATTAAAATTGAGGCCTGGATGTTGGGGATTCTTGGATGCCTCCATGGGTTCTTTCATTCTAGCTTCTACGGGTCCAAGGCCACCACCTTGAAGTTCTATTTCTCAATGGCCCATTTGTGGGATATGGGGTATTTGTCCTTGAAATACCCTAGAAGCTTGGTGCTAGGAGGAGGGGGATCCTTGTATAGCCATTGGTTGATATCAAGTTCTAGCTCTTGGCCATTCAAAATTCCATTGGAGATGAAAGTAGATGAACCCAAAGTCTTGATCTTGGGACCCTCCTGAGGGGCCTCAATTTGATGGCCTGGGCATCCCTGAGTGTGTGGATCTAAAGGGAGAGCCCCCACTATAAAAACATCGGTGAGGTTGTATTCATCGCAGCCCCTATTGTTGATCTTGATGGAAGAAATGGTGGAGGCTAGGATTGTCTCTGGATCGCAGTGGGATCAGGAAGAACTGGCAATAGATGTGCCAATGTCAATCCTAGGAAAATGAGTGGAGTGGGGGAAGGAAGTTTCTATCACATGATAGTATGCGAAGGGCTAGGGGTCTGCATGGATGGTGATTTTAGTTCCTTGATATGGTAAGTTGATGTAGTGATGATAGGTGGAGGGAACTTCTTTGATGGAATGAATCCATAGGCGACTGAGGAGAATGTTGTAGGGGAGGTCAAGATCAACAACATGGCATATGGTCTCTTAGATTACGGGGTCGATCTTGATGGGTAAAAAAATGGTACCTTCTAAGGTATGCTCCAGTTTGTCATAAGCCTTTATGGTGATAATTGTACACACTAAAATGGTGCACTTCTATGAACCATTACATGCAAGGTTGCTCAAGAATGAGGCCTCACAAAGTGGCTCATAGCTCTCTATGCATGGAGTTGCAAGGGACTATGATGTATTTGCTCTCAGCTAGAGCTAAAAGCTTGTGACCTTGCTAGTCAACCACACAACGAGAGATTCAAATGAGGACGAGGGCAAGATTGCCAATCTCCTCAAGAATCACTATGAAAATGCAATGCAAACTAGTCTATGGAAATGAAAATGCAATGCAACTAAGCTATGAAATGGAAAGAACAAGTGTTACAAATTCTTCCTATTAAGCTATGTGAGTTAAATCTATTGCATCAAAGGAAACTAAGTTATGAAATGAAGCTAAAATGCAAGAATGAAAGACTAAGAACAATAAGATTTTCAAAAGCTCCAAAAGTCCTCAAAAATTCCTGCAGCATAAGATTAGTATTCAAAAACATGATATGAAAATGGAGGAGAGAGCTTTCCTTTTATAAGAAATGCAAAGGAATGGACCATTGAGATTAAGAGGCAAAAGTCTTAATTGGTGGTGGAGGTTGAAAGAGGAGCAATCCATGTGCACAAGTATCCAACAATGAGACTGAAGTGTTGACTTTTGAGCCTCATGTGAGACAAAAAGTACTTTTTTCCTTTTTGTGAAATAAGAATAATATTTTATTTGTGCAACTCAGGATAAGAGGAAAAGTGGGGCTTTTTATTTAATCAAAAGGGGAGGAAATATTCCTTTTAATTAAATAAAGACTTAGGATAAATGGTTAGCCCAAGGATAAAAATCCAATATATGATCGAAATTAAGACTTGATCAAGAAATTAATAATGTTGAAAATATTGATTATTGATAAAAATGATTCAGGATTGATAAATCAAATAAATGGGGCCCAAAGTCTAGGCGACCATTTTAGGGTGCATACATTTTCCCCTCTTTGACTAATGTGTGATCGATTTGGGTACACATGTAGTCAAAGAATGAAGTTGCAATGTGAGATCGATTTGGGATCACAAAACAACTCAGATATGAGGTTGATTCAGGATCATATCCGGACAAAGCATAAACAAAGGCCTTTTAACATGAGGTCGATTCGGGATCACATTCAAAGTAAGAGATAAGAATCTCAAATTTGAGCAAAAGCTCACAAAAGATGTCTGAATCAGAAAAATCAAGGAATCGGGGATGAGAATCTCATAAATACTGCCCCCTCGAAATTGAAATCGAAATCAAGTAGAGGAGAGATAGAAAATTGATAAGGTTGATCAAATCATAATAAAATCATAATTGAATGTATAGGTCAATAGGGTAACCTTTAGGCGGTGAAACATGCCCCAGTGAGGAAGTAGAAGAATAGAAATAGAAGACTAGAAATAGAGTGGATGAAAGACTAGAAAATTTGAGAGACATGGAAGGAAGAAATTCCATCGAAAAGTAAATTATGCCTCAAAAGGTCAGTCAACTACTCAGAAGAAGGGGAAAATTTTTGAAATGCGACTCAGATTTTGATTTCGAGTCCGAAAATGGATAGAAAATGATGTGATATGAAAGACCAGAAATGAAAGATATGATCAAGAAGAATCAAAAAATGAGCGCAGTCAACTGATAGGTCCACGTAAGATGAAAAAAAAGGAGAGCTCTCTCCATATGCAAGGTACAAAAACTAAACTATGATGAACTTAAGAATGCAAGCTACTATGAAAGTGGTTGACTTGCAAGGTCACAACGCTAATAGACATCTAATTATCATCATCAAGCATTATTGGTAGCATCGTAAGATCATACAATGCACACTAGCATAACTATGTGGATATGAATATGATCTTTATCAGATAGAAATGTGGAAATCTCACCTAGGCATCAAAGACATGTAGGTCCAGATGACTAATGTAGTGAGATCACCTAAGTTTGATATGGTGAGATTATGCTTGTATCAAGACATGTGAAATTCAGGATAACTAGAAGCATGCACTCGCAAAACAGTCAAGGATAATACCTTGTCAATCCATAGTGTCAAGTAAGACCAGCATAAATGCTCATGATAGTTAGGATCAACAAAATATACCCACAAGTAGATAAAGAAAGAAAACATGTTCTCATACCCTTAGTCTTCTAGCTATGCATCATCGAAAACTTCTCAGGGAGAGACCACTCATCAAAGAAATCCTCATAGACAACACACAAAAAAAAATAAAGTCAACATATCTCAAGCGAGTTGATTGTTTAAGTGCGTGTGTGTTGGTCATAGAGTCAGACTCTGGTTATCACATTTACAAATGAGAAATATCGCATCATACTTAGACTATTGGGAAAGACATCTGATAAGTGTTAAGAAACACTCGACGCAAGGGTAGTGTTGAAAAACACTGTTTGGGGTGGTGTTGAAAAACACCTGTTGTGAAATGCCCCAAGAGACAAACGCACCTAAAGGACCTATGCTAACAGTTATGCCCCCTAGACAAAAATAAAGACCAATTCCAAACCAAGTCAAATAAGGTCAAGGCATGATGGAAAGTGGCTAAGTGTTGAGGACGCATGCTAACAAATAGGAGTGCAAAGGCCTCAAGTAGCGCCTGTTTCCAAGTTTTCACCACTTGGATTTCTTTTTTCATTTTTTTATTTTTTTCTTTTTTTGTATTTTTGCTACCAAGGCGCTTGTTTCCAGGTTTTCACCAAGGTACTTTTTCTATTTTTATTTTTTTTGTATTTTTTTGTATTTTTTTCAGGACTTTTTATGCTTTTTAAGATTTTTTTCAGCATCATATATCAATTTTTTTTTGGTATTTTTTCAGGATCCATAAAGTATGTACAAAGAATGCCCCCAAATAGAATGGGCATCAAACTTCCAAGCAAGATCACATCGTGTAGTCCCAATGTCTAGCAAGGTGGAGAACAAGAGGGATTAGCAAGCTGGTGGAAGACAAGAGAATGAAGGAGAATGAAGGGAAGAAATCCTCAAACTCAAACTCCTCAAGAGTACCCAAGCTAGAGAAAAATTGTCATTTAAAGCACATGTGGACAAGCAATAAAAGGATAGCATAGGATAAGCCTCAAAATCGTAATGCAAAAGAAAGAAAGGATGCAGTCCAAAGGAGTAGACATGTCAAGAGACTTCATAGCATCGTATTTTACTCTTTTTATTAGATCAAGACCAAAAGGGAAAAAGATAGCGAAAGGCTAGAATGAAGGGAGAAAAATGAATATGAAGGCTAAAAATGAACAAAATGAAAGCAAGACCATCATAAGATAGCTCACAAGATAGCCAATTGTTCGCATATAGTTCAACCTTGTCAAGATCAAAGAGAGAAGATGGAATGGATGAAATAAGTAGAAGAACTACACATGATGCCTGATTGCCAGGTTTTCATCATGGTACTTATCCAAGGCACCACAAGAGAGTGGTTTTCACCATAGGACAAATTTATTTCTCTTTACTTTTTCTACCAAGGTGCCTGTTTCTAGGTTTTCACCATGGCACATTTTTCAATTTTTTCATTTTTTTCTTTTCTTGAATTTTTTTTTTCTATTTTTTTGAATTTTTTGGAAGAAGGCAAGCTTTTTAGATAATGCTCCTTGAAAGGATAAACCATGATATGCAAATGATTCAAAATTATATGCTCAAAGATGTTGAAGGGGAAAGGAAGACGCGGGAGGAATAGGCAAATGAGGAAAAATGATAGAAGGTAGAAGGATAATGAATGGAAGGAATTTGAAAAGGTAGATGGAAAGAAAGGTAAGATCAATGTCAATACACACCTTAAAGGGTGACGGGAAAAATGGAGGAAACGTAAACCATATTCTAGTCCAAATGCAAACCATATTCTAGTTCATTATTGCTATCTGACTCCTCGAAGAGAGGATTGGTGTGCTTGTTATAATTATCAAATGTGAATGGAGGAATATGAGAAGGAATATGGAAAATGTTTAGCAGACATTGTGGTTCAGGCGCATGGAATGGAAGAATGTTTTTGGAAAAAGATGAAGTGGAAGCCTTTGGAAGCTTGAATGTCAACTTCACTTTTTGCTCAGCATGAGACTTTTTCAAGAGAGACTTTGGAATCCATATAGCTTTAAGCATTTTATTTTCTATTGATGTGTTAGAGAGAATATCTTCAATGATATATTTTGGAACCCATACTTGTCTTGTAGTTTTCTTCTTAGATATCTCTTTTGACTTTATGCCTCCATGTCGATTAGAGGAGACATGGTGACCTTCTTTTTTTGATGGATTCTTGTATTGCTTCTTTTTCTTGTATTGAACATTCAAGTTACTTCCAAAAGACTTGGGACTTATGGAGGAAGAAGGAAAATATGACTGGTTTAGATGGGTGGGTGAATGAAAAGGATTCAAGGGTATGCATCTATGTTGATCTTGAGGAAAGATAGGAGATGGAGGGACGTAAGGACCCAAGATGGATGATGAATTAGGACAATTAGGAGGGGAAAGTGAAGGGACATAAGGACCTAATATGGAAGGAAGATGTGAAGCCCTTAGTAGTGGTGGAGGAGGTCCAAGGATGGATGTAGAAGATGCAAAAGGATAATCAATAAGTTCATCAGCGTCTATATCACAACCAAAGATATCAACATCTTTAGAGTGAGCATTAGGATTTTCAACAGGATCATGCACATCTTGAATAGGAGCACCTTCTTTGATAGGATTGTTCGTAGCTTGCAAAGATTTAGGAAGAGTAGAAAGTGGAAGTGAACATGGAGCGGTAGAACAAGAAGATGAAATACTTTGATCTTGACAAGGAGCTTCGGATAGCATAAACGTATCATTTTTCTCTTGATTTTCAATAGGCTCTACATCAGAAGTAACAACACCATTTTTAATAACTTTAATGGAAGTATCATTTTTGGAAAGCGCAAGTGTAGTAAGGTTATTTTGATTGTCAATAAGCTCAATAGTGCAAGTAGTAGCTTGATCTTGCTTAGGAGATGGTGGAATGAATGCGGAAGAGCGTAGAGGATCAAAAGAACCATGAAATGGAGGAGATACATCATGAAGAGAATTGGATGATATGGAGGGTTCCTGATCTTGATCTTTATTTATATTTTTTTTCTTTATCATTTTTAGAGTCCTCTTGACATGGAGCCACTTCTACGGACAAGGAAGCATGTTGGAATTGTATGGAAGAATTTGGAGGAGATGTTGAAAGACTAGCTAAAATAGGCATTATAGCATTTAAAGGCTTAGGCACTTTAGGTTTAGCATTATTGAAAGTATTTGCTGCCGAGTGAAGGTTAGCTTGAGTATTTGTAAGAGGTAGCCCTTGAGGATAACTATAGGGAACCGCATGAAAAGCATTGGGATCTTTGTTGGATGAAGGATTTGTGAAAGATTTGGAAGACTTAGAAGCTTTAGGAGATGTGTGGATGTTGGAGGAAGTAGGGGATGGAAGGGAACCATCACAAGATAAAGGTTTAGCATTAACATGATCTTTCTTGAGAGTTTCATCTTTATTTTCAGCATGAGAGTTCTTAGAGGAAGAATTCTTATAGTATTGACATTTCAAATTGGCATGGTGCATTCTATAGTCCTTAGTAGTAGTAGATAGATCACAATCAAGGTATTGTTCACAAAACTCATCAAAGTCTTTTTCAAAATCAGAATCATATGGATCACCATCACGATCTACCCAATAAGATGACCCTTTAGCAAGCACGAGCACATGACGAGGAGGACTCTTAGGAATAGAGGTATCATAGGTATGGCTAAATTGTCCATTGTCATAGTCATCATAGTCATCATAGGTGAGTGTGTCACTCTTTGTGGCAAAGACATCACAAGGACTATCGCGTTGCTCTTTATGGTATGTCTTTTGAAGAGAAGTAAGACTCTTGGGAGAAGTAGAAGAATAATGAGATTGTGAAGAAGAGGAAAATGAAGACCTAGTGGAAGAAGAATACTTGGATAATGAGGAATTCGAATGATGTTTAGAAGAGTCATGATAAGATTTGGAAGATGAAGAATGTGAATAGTGTTTAGAAGAATCATGATAAGACTTAGAAGATGAAGAATGAGAATGATGTCTGGAAGAGTCATGATAAGACTTGGAAGGTGAAGAAGAATGAGAAGATTTAGATGATGAAGAATGTTTGGAAGAAGAAGATCATGATATGATCATGTTTATGATTCTAGCAAAGGCATCTGATTTAATCATCTTTTCTTTTATTTTTGCTATAAATTCATCACTCATGAGAATTTTGGAGGAACAACACTTTTCAAATATGTCAATGAGCTCAAGATCATCTATTCTTAATAAAGTTTCCAAAGCTAGATAGTCAAGATTCATGGTTCCAAAAAAGGAGAAATCAAGCATAGGAATGATAGAAAAATAGAGGAATGCAAACTAGATAGTAGGAGAAAAAGAATCAAGAAGAAGAAGAAGAATTTCCCATGGGAATAGAAGACTTTAGAAGAACATGGGAAATGGAGAAGAAAGAAGAATACTAAGAGCCATCTTGTGCAATTGATACCATAACGTTCATTGAGATGTTGAGCAACATGACAACACCTAGGATCTAAGATCTAGACTGACCAAGGAAGACTGAAAATAGAAGACCCTTGGTAATAGGATGACCTCACAAAATGTCAACACCAAACTAGGATAATCAAAGTTCTCTATTGTCCAAAGAGAAATGAAAAGATAGAGGAAGGGGCTTTACTAACACTGTCAAAGAGGTGCTTCAAATCAAGGGGTGACTACCCTTGCACTTTTGAACTAGGAGGTTGGACTAGGCCAAAATATAATTGAAATCGAGATTTAAATGAAAGCGATTTGGACAATAAGAGCACTAAAATTTTCTAAGAATGTAGCTAACAATCCTAGAGATGAACCTTGGCACCAAGAATGGCCTTCTAATTTGACAATTATTCCCAAAATGATTTCGTAAATCGGATGATGCTATCCCGGAGGACTAAAACCAAAAATTTAGAGTCAAGACAGGTCTCGAACGACAGAGCAAGAAGCCTACTCCAAGACCTAACCTAACTAACAGTAATTGAAACTGATCAAATTGAAAGCACAATAGAAACTAACCAGGTGATAGACTCCAAGCAAACTGGGTGATATAGTCTAGTGCGAACTATCGTACGATATTTCTCTTTTAAGCAGGCGATACTGATACAATTTTTGACCAAATGTGTGCAAAATTTTGAGTTTTAAGGTCTAATCTTTGACTTTCTAATTGTTAGGGTGAAAATGTCTTTTCAATCACAAATTTAATAGCATTTGGATAGGTTTGCAAATAGTAGGGGATCAAACATGTCTTCAAACACTTGAAACAAGGGCAAAAGCAACCTTGCCAAGACAAACACTTGTGATATCAAAATTGAAAAAGCACCCTATGAATGCTATCGATTGTTTGTATGTTGAGAACATTTACACTGGCATCACACAACCGAAGACAATTCAAGCAAATCTATCCTAAAAAGGCAAGGCTCAATGCGTACCAACTTAGCCCACAACTTGATGCCCCCTTGCCTCACACCAAGTGGTTACCCACAAGAGATATTGGCTTTGTTGTGGAAGTGTCAAATGACACAACCAAAGGGACACATATGGTGAGTATCTTAAGGTGATCTGGGTAAACCACTTGGATCAATCCTTTCACTAAGAAGATAAGCGGCTAAACAAGGTGGCTTCTATCTAATGGTTCTTAATAAGGATTTCCATTCACAACACCCCTCTTGGTCCTCATAAAGGACTAGGACCTCGCGGCCTCAAGAGTACCTTAAGCATTCTTGTTCAATGTTTTCCCCATAGTCACAATCCCATGAGCTACTCACATCAAACGAAGATAAGTTTTATGTCTACCAAAGTTTTTGGTGTCCTTGATAGCCTTGAGATTATAGTGAGTTGGAATCACTTGCCACCAAGGAAAATGATGACAAGGTTGTCCCCACTTGAGTCATTCCTCTTGATTGCTCAAGAGCAGGCCCGCTAAAGGATTCCTAAACTAAACAAAAATGGATAATTTATGAGGTTCAAAGTTTTTGGTTCACCTCAAGGGTGAAGAGCATACTCCCCTATCTCAAAAACTTCTCCCAAACACACCAAGCAAAGAGATTCAATTACTCCCTTGCTTCCAAAACCTTAAGATGGGTCAAGATTTTCTGATTCACCTAAAGGTGAAGAGCATACTTCTCCTACCACCTCAAAGTCTCTTTCATAAGGTATTAAAGTTCTTAATACAATTAGTGAATGCCACACTTGAAAGGAAATGAATCACAAGCAAAAAAAAAAAAATTAATTTTTTTTTTATGCTTTTTGTGCAGCCCTGCAAAAACTGTTAGTAGCCCTCTTTGACATGCGATTTTTGGAAAATTTTTTAAGCAAAGGCACCTACAACCACAACTAGTTAGGCCCACAAGGTTAGCAAAATCCAAAATCTAACAATGGTTAGCACATGAAAAATTAGATAATCTATAAAAAATGATTAATCAGATGACAAAATCTGAAAATGAAACCATCATGGTTGGATTAGGCACGAAAAGACCTTTCCAATGATATATCACACTTAGATTTTCGATACCATTTGCAAAAAATTCTCAAAAATGGGTGCCCATTTTCCAGAGTGGCACAAATTTGAAAACACTAAAATTTTCAAAAAAAATTAAAAAGTTAAAAACAGCAAGCAAACTAATGAATCTGGAATTCTAGTCTCTGTCTATCGCAAAATTTTGCCCGAGACAGTACAAAGGTTGCATGAGAAAGTACAGAAGCCCGCGCAAGACAAAACACAGTCCCACACGAAGAAGCACAGAAGCTCGTGCGAGATAGAACACAGGCCCGCACAAGGAAGTACAAAAGCTCATGTGAGACAGAATGCAGGCCCATGCGAGGTAGAATGCAGGCCCATACGAGGAAGTACAGAAGCTCGCGTGAGATAGAATACAGGCCCGTGTGAGGAAGTACAGAAACTCATGTGAGGAAGTGCAAAAGCTCATGCAAGACTTTGTGACAGTGATGCATGAAAGTACAGACAATGCACGAAAATCACAAAAAAAATTAGAATAGCCGAAACATGCAGCAGAAATGCAAGAAAAAAAAAAGGGACAAAACAAAGCTGTCTTGCCCCACGGTGGGTGCCAGAAATGTACACACTAAAATGGTGCACTTCTATGAACCATTACATGCAAGGTTGCTCAAGAATGAGGCCTCACAAAGTGGCTCATAGCTCTTTATGCATGGAGTTGCAAGGGACTATGATGTATTTGCTCTCAGCTAGAGCTACAAGCTTGTGACCTTGCTAGTCAACCACACAATGAGAGATTCAAATGAGGACAAGGGCAAGAGTGCCAATCTCCTCAAGAATCACTATGAAAATGCAATGCAAACTAGCCTATGGAAATGAAAATGCAATGCAATTAAGCTATGAAATGGAAAGAACAAGTGTTACAAATTCCTCCTATTAAGCTATGTGAGTTAAATCTATTGCATCAAAGGAAACTAAGTTATGAAATGAAGCTAAACTGCAAGAATGAAAGACTAAGAACAATAAGATTTTCAAAAGCTCCAAAAGTCTTCAAGAATTCCTGCAGCATAAGATTAGGATTCAAAAACATGATATGAAAATGGAGGAGAGAGCTTTCCTTTTATAAGAAATGCAAAGGAACGGACCATTGAGATTAAGAGGCAAAAGTCTTAATCGGCGGTGGAGGTTGAAGGAGGAGTAATCCATGTGTACAAGTATCCTCCAATGAGACTAAAGTGTTGACTTTTGAGCCTCATGTGAGACAAAAAGTACTTTTTTCCTTTTTGTGAAATAAGAATAATGTTTTATTTGTGCAACTTAAGATAAGAGGAAAAGTGGGGCTTTTTATTTAATCAAAAGGGGAGGAAATATTCCTTTTAATTAAATAAAGACTTAGGATAAATGGTTAGCCCAAGGATAAAAATCTAATATATGATCGAAATTAAGACTTGATCAAGAAATTAATAATGTTGAAAATATTGATTATTGATAAAAATGATTCAGGATTGATAAATCAAATAAATGGGGCCCAAAGTCTAGGCGACCATTTTAGGGTGCATACAATAATTTCATGGGAGATGTCTGGTTCTGTGAGCCTGACCTGCTGGATGAATTTTAATGTACAAAAATTTAGGGTCAAACCATTATCTATCATGACCCGCTTGATAGCAAAGTGATTGACCATGATGGCAATGCAGAGTGGGAGATTATGGTATGGTTCAATGAGGGGCATGTCAGAGGCTTTGAAAGTGAGGGTGGAGGAAGTGGATAGGTGTCCCACAAGGTTCTTGAACTAGATGGTGTTAAAGTTTGCAGGGACATGGGTCTCTTGGAGGGTGTTATTGAGGACCTCCTAATGAAGGGTTGATGTGCGAAGGAGATTGAGGATGGAGATTTGTGCGGGTGTGTTCCCAAGGTGTTTTAGGAGGTTGTATTGTGCACTGGGGATAGTTGTGGAATTGGCATCGGCAACAGATATCCAGCCTCTGCAAGTGGTAATGATGCATTGGCTATCAACCCCTTTGACATGGATTATGTTCACAGTTGGTTTGACTTGGGAGATACAACCGATGAATTTATTGTAGTTGATGTAATCTGTGGTGCAATCCTTCCCATCACCATGGTCGCCCTATTTTCCCTTGCCTTTGTTATGGGGAGGGTTAGCATTGGTTTTATTCTTACCTGCATTGTGTTGAGGAAACACATTTTGATAGGAAACACATCTAGTGAGAAGTTAGCTAGCACCACATAGTTTATCTGGGAATTTTTTGGTATTTTTTTGATGAATGTATAATTTTTCATGAATTTACGAAGTGCACACATCCTGAAAATATGAAATTCCTGTGTGCTCCCCCTAGAAATCATTTAAAACTAATCAAAAATCAAATTTTCTTTTTTATAAAGTGTGTAGAATGGAATCTAGTTTCTAAAAATGTAGCTTGTTGCAAAATTTGATGAATGAGCCAAAATCTATGCCCAAAATACTACATGTTGGTTTTTTACAAAAAATGGACATACACACAAAAATAATTAGAGTTGAAAAACTTAACATAATCAGAATTCAAAATAAATTATATGCTTAGATAGCTAACAAAGAGATCTGCAATATCACGTCGTCTGATTTTTACGTTCTTGAGCCACGGTTAAACCTAACGAGGAGCACACAAAAAAATGTCATTTTTTTTGTATGTCTATTGGAAAACACATCTCAGGCCTATTTCAATTATCCAAGCCTTTGGGTTGGATCTCCAAGGCAAATCCAAGCCTTAGGATTGGTAAATTCTAATGCCTTACAAAGCATGTGCGCCCTGTAGGGTGCACGCCCTATAGGGAAAGAAAACTATTAAAATATATGATTTTCATAGGGTGCACACCTTATGAAAGTCATAGATTTCAATAGTGCACTCACCCTATAGGACGTGTGCCCTATTTAAGTTGTAGATTTAAATAGTGATGAGAAATAGTCAAAATAAGTGAGTGAGAGAGAGAGCACTCTCTCTCTCTGTGTCTCTCTCTCTCCCTCCTTGATACTCTGTCTCTCTCTATCTCTCTGTCTCTCTCTACACCTTCCTATCCTCTACATTTTACCTTCTTACCATCTTTCACCCCTCTCTCTCTCTCTCTCTCTCTCTCTCTCTCTCTCTCTCTCTCTCTCTCTCTCTCCCCCTCTCTCTCTCTCTCTCACACACATCACCCTATCCTCTCTCCCTTATCACTCTCTCTAATCTTCCTCTTCTCTCTCTCCTACTATGTCCCTTTCCCCTTCTCTATCTCTCCTCTCTCTCTCTCTCTCATCACCCTATCCTCTCTCCCTTATCACTCTCTCTGACCTTCCTATTCTCTCTCTCATACTCTGTCCCTTTCCCCTTCTCTCTATCTCTCTCTACTTCTCTCTCTCTCCTTCCCCTTCTCTCCTACTCTCTCTCCAGTGTATAAGTTCATGGACATTTTTTGTAAAAAAATTATTTATGAGTATGCAAGACATACACATAGAGCATGATGGTTGGATATGCAATTCAAGTTGTGAAAGGACACATTCCCACTTGATACCATTGTTTCAATTGTGGACTTTGTAGAGAACTACACACTACAACCACAAAATGAGGTGCAGGCAAAGTATTACAACTCTCAACAGGTTGCTATATTTGTTCATATAGCATTCATGCATGCACCAGATAGCACAGAGGAGAATAGGAAGATATTGAGGGAGTATCATTTTTATATCCACAATGATCACTCAAATTCTACAGAGTTTGTAAATGGTTGCTTTCAACTATTTTATGGTCATTTGGAAAACAAGGGCATAAAATATCATCGACATATCATATGGTTAGGTAATTGTGCATCACAATTCAAGAATTCTTGGATGTTTTATTGGTTGTGCAGGATGCATAAGATTACTGGAATTCAATATAAGTGAAATTTCACAAAGGTCAGTCATGGAAAGGGAGAGCACGATGGCACAGGTGTGTGTATTAAAAGATTCTTAGCATGTGAAGAATTAAAGTAGAAAGAGAAAGCAACATTGTCAAATGTGAGATGTATTTTCCAGTGGTGTAATGCTACTATGGGTCCAGGTGATGAAGGTGATTCTATGGTTTGTAGATTTTTTTGGTCGATGGATGAAACTAACATTGCACCATATGAGGATTGTTGTACATTGACAGGATCGAGTGAGCTACACTCTTTTAGAAGTTGTAATGTAGGTTCATGGAGTATCCACGCACAACATATGGTGTACTTTTGTTCATCATATGTAGATAAGATTAGGATGGGTGCAAGTCAAAGGAATGGGTTGACGAATGGTATACACATATTTTGAGTCCACTTGCCTCCTATCATCCCCATGAATCAATACAACTGAAAGAAATCAAATCATCCATTGGCTTTGATCACTTATCTGATCTAGTACAACCAGGTAAAATTTTCCACATACAAATAATCTCAAATTTAGTACTTTATCATAAATATTCAGTAAAATAATGTCCTCATTATGTTTATATCATTACATGCCATAATTTTGTTGTTATTGCACTTGAAGATAATGAAGAAGGGAAAGATTATTATTTATGTCATTGTGTTGAGGCAAAAAAGAAATTGGATCACTTGGTTATCGATGGTGAAGAATTAGAATACCCAATAGGAGTAATGGTCATAACTGGTACATGGATTAGATGGTATGCTATGAAGAACCCTAGGTTGTGATTGTTCAAGGATTGGGAGACACAAAGAAAGATTCTTCATTATTCAAACCTTGTTGTTGCATCAAATGTCCACTTGATCAGATATGGGGGAAGACCACATAATAAAACTCTTTGGAAGGTTTGTGCGTCAAACCATGAGGGAATACTTGAGACAATCAAGGGTAGGGCAGACCTAATTGGTTCATTGGACTAAATGGAGATACAAAATATCATAACATGTCAAATTTATATAGCACTATAAATTGGGTGTACTATAAATTGCTCATGCATTACCCCATATGTATAACAAGAAGTTTGTAAGATTTAATGGCAACCTTTCTCTTCTATTTTTTGGGGCAATACCGGAAGGTTTTCTCTACTCAACTCTTTCCTCCGGTGCTCCTATTGAGCTGACTTGTAAAATAATTTCTCATTATTAATAAAAAAAACTTTATGTTGTTATGTCAATGACTTGCAGGCACATAATACTTGGAAATCCATGGAAGAGCCTTAAGGAACCAGCTCAATTCAAGGATGCACTATCTCATTTCCTTTCCAACTTCTCCCTCTCTGAAATGGAAGGTTTACATTTTGGTTTATCTAGATAGGCCCCTTTTAACATAAACCCAATGCAAAACCAACTTCTAAACAAGTCTTCCATAAACACCATGTACAAAAAACCTAAAATCTTCCAACAAAACCTAACCCAGAGAAGTAGGAAACTTGGTAACAACATTACTTCCTTCAGAAGCAGCATGCCTAGCCAGCTCTCCAGGCAAAAAAAACTTGACAATAGTCTCAATTTCTCTAGAGGAAAGTGGACCACAATCTTGTTATATTTCAGCAGAGAAGTAGCCTCAGGAGTAATCTTATAAAAAATATCAATCATGAAGCTCTCCATGATATCCATGGAAGCACTAGATATTCCCTTGGAGGGATGCACTTGTTTCAACACCTTGTATATAAATCTTTTGTAACTTCCTACACTTCTCTTCCTCTTCTTCTTCTTATTCTCAGATTTCTTTGCTTTGATTGCTCATGCGAGGTAGCATGAATTCGTAAGTTGCTATAGGACTGTAGTGTTGAAGCCTACAAAAGCCTGTCTCAGTTTTCAGAGATTCAATTTCATTTAAATTTGGCAATACATTCTTGGTCAATGTCAAAACTCAAAGTGTTCCTCAGTTCAAATGACCAACATTGTGTATCTTTCCAACCATCTGTTTGAACAGCTCCGAATGGACAGGTAAATGCTAGTGGAAACCTCATTCACTACGCATAGTCGTTCGATCCCCACCAACGACTCTAGGCTGAAGTGTCCCTCAAGGTCCCTTCAACATGAAATTGGTGATATTTGTAGGGTCATATCTTGGAGCTCATGTGAGGTAGCATGGATCCATCAATTTCTATGGGACCGTGTTGTCGGGATCTACAAAAGCCTGTCTCTATTTTAAGAGATTCAAGTTCATTTAAATTCAACAACACATTCTTGGTCAATGTCAGATATCAAAGTGTTCCTCAGTTCAAATGGCCAACATTGTGTATCTTTCCAACCATCGGTCATAGCATCAAACCATCTATTCGAATAGCTCTGAATGACCAGGTAAATACTAGTGGCAACCTCATTCACCATGCATAGTCATTCAATCACCGCCGATGACTCCAAACCGAAGTGTCCCTTAAGGTCACTTAAGCATAAAATCAGTGCTCTTTGCAGGGTCATCTCTCTGAGCTTGTGCAAGGTAGCATCGATCCGTTAGTTTCTACTAGACCATGTTATCGAGGCCTACAAAATCCTATCTCAATTTTAAGAGATTCAAGTTCATTTAAATTTGGTAACACATTCGCGGTTGATGTCAAAACTCAAAGTGTTCCTCAGTTCAAATGGTCAATGTTGCATATCCTTCCAATCGTCAATCGTAGAAACAAATCATCTGTTCGAACAAATCCGAATGGCTAAGTAAACACTAATGGCAACCTCATTCGCTACGCACAGTCATTCAATCACCGCCAATGACTATGTTGAAGTGTCCCTCAAGGTTTCTTAAGCATGAAATCAGAGATCTTTGCGGGGACATATCTCGGAGCTCATGTGAGGTAGCATCAATTTATTAGGTGCTATGGGACCATGTTGTCGGGTCCTACAAAATTTTATCTCAATTTTTAGAGATTCAAGTTCATTTAAATTTGGAAACACCTTCTTGGTCGATGTTAGAACTCACAGTGTTCCTCAGTTCAAATGATCAACATTGTGTATCTTTCCAACCATCAGTCATAGCATCGAACCATCTATTCGAATAGCTCTGAATAGCTAGGTAAATGCTAGTGAAAACCTCATTGCCATGCATAGTCATTCGATCCTTGCCAATGACTCCAAGATGAAGTGTCCCTCCAGGTCACTTCAACATGAAATTGACAATATTTTTGGAGTCATATCTTAGAGCTCGTGTGAGGTAGCATGGATCCATTAGGTTCTATGGGACTGTGTTGTCGGGGCCTACAAAAGCCTGTCTCAATTTTCAAAGATTCAAGATTGTTTAAATTTGGCAACACATTCTCGGTCAATATCAAAACTCAAAGTGTTCCTTAGTTCAAATAGCCAACATTGCATATCTTTCCAATCATCGATCACAGCATCAAACTGTTTGTTCAAATAGCTCCAAATGGCTGAGTAAACGCTATTGGCAACCTCGTTCACAATGCAAAGTTGTTCGATCCCCGTCAATGATTTCAGGCTGAAGTGTCCCTCAAGGTCACTTAAGCATGAAATAAGTGATCTTTGCAGGGTCATATCTCAAAGCTCATGTAAGGTATTATTGATCCATCAGTTTCTATGGGACGGTGTTGCCAGGGCCTACAAAATTGTATCTCAGTTTTCATAGATTCAAGTTCATTTAAATTTGGTAACACATTCTCAATCGATGTTAGAACTCAAAGTGTTCCTCAATTCAAATGGCCAATGTTGCGTATCCTTCCAACCATCGGTCATAGCAACGAATCATTTGTTTGAATAGATCTAAATGGCTAGGTAAATGCTAGTGGAAACCTCATTGGCCATGCTTAGTCATTTGATCACCACCGACAACTTCAGGCCAAAGTGTCCCTCAAGGTTGCTTAAGCATGAAATCAACGATCTTTGTGGGGTCATATCTCAGAGCTCATGTGAGGTAGCATCGATCCGTCAAGTGCTATGGGATCATGTTGGTGGGGCCTACAAAATCATGTCTCATTTTTTAGAGATTCAAGCTTTCTTAAATTTGGCAACACATTCTCGTTCGATGTGAGAACTCATAGTATTCCTTAGTTCAAATGACCAATGTTGTGTATCTTTCCAACCTTTGGTCATAGCATCAAACCATCTATTCAAAAAGCTTCGAATGGCCCGATAAATGCTAGTGGCAACCTCATTTATCATGCATAGTCATTTGATCCCCATCGATGAATCCAGGATGAAGTGTCCCTCAAGGTCGCTTCAACATGAAATCGATGATATTTGTGGGGTCATATCTCAAAGCTCATGTGAAGTAGCATGGATCTATCATGTGCTTCGAGATTGTGTTGCCGAGGCCTACAAAATCCTATCTTAATTTTTAGATATTAAACTTCATTTATATTTGGCAACACATTGTCGGTCAATGTCAAAACTCAAAGTGTTCCTCAGTTCAAACGGCCAACATTGTGTATCTTTCAAACCATCAATTCATAGCATCGAACCATCTGTTTGAACAACTCTAAATGGTTGGGTAAACACTAGTGGCAACCTCATTCACCACACACAATCATTCGATCGCCGCCAATGACTTTGGGCCGAAGTGTCCCTTAAGGTCACTTAAGCATGAAATCGATGATATTTGCAGGGTCATATCTTAGATCTCATGTGAGATAGCATCAATACATCAGGTGCTACAGGACCGTGTTGCTAGGGCCTACAAAATTTTGTCTCAGTTTTTAGAGATTCAAGTTCATTTAAATTTGGCAACACATTCTCAGTCGATGTCAGAACTCAAAGTGTTCCTCAGTTCAAACAGCCAACATTGTGTACCCTTCCAACTGTTGGTTGTAGCAATGAACCATGTATTCAAATAGCTCTGAATGGTCAGGTAAATGCTAGGGGAAACCTCATTCACCATGCACAGTCATTCGATTGCCGTCGACAACTCTGGGCCAAAGTGTCCCTCAAGGTCCCTTAAGCATGAAATTAGCAATCTTGGTGCAGTCATATCTCAGAGCTCGTGTGAGGTAGCATTGATCCATTAGGTGCTATGGGACCATGTTATTGAGCCCTAAAAAATCCCATCTTAGTTTTCAAAGATTCAATTTTGTTTAAATTTGGGAACACATTCTCGGTCGATGTTAGAACTCATAGTATTCCTCAGTTCAAATGGCCAACGTTGCATATCTTTCCAACCGTTGGTCATAGCATGGAACCATGTATTCCAATAGCTCTAAATGGTCGATTAAATGCTAGGCAAAACCTCATTTGGCACACACAGTAGTTCAAACCCCTTCGATGAATCTAGACCGAAGTGTCCCTTAAGGTCCCTTAAGCATGAAATCAATGATCTTTGTGGGGTCATATCTTAGAGCTCATGCAAGGTAGCATTGATCCATTAGGTGCTATGATACCATGTCACTAAGACCTACAATAGCCTGTCTTGGTTTTCAGAGATTCAAGTTTGTTTAAATTTGGAAACACATTCTTAGTCGATGTTAGAACTCACAGTGTTCCTTAGTTCAAACAGTCAATGTTGCATATCTTTCCAACCGTTGATCATAGCATAGAACCATCTATTCTAATAGCTCTAAATGGTTGGGTAAATGTTAGGGGAGACCTCATTCGACACATACATTCGTTCAAACCCTATCGATGACTCTGGGCTAAAGTGTCACTCAAGGTCCCTTAGGTATGAAATCAGTGATCTTTGCGAGGTCATATCTCGAAGCTCATGTGAGGTGGAATCGACCCATCAGGTGCTATGAGACTGTGTTCCCAAGGCCTACAATAACCTATCTTAGTTTTCAGAGATTCAAGTTCATTTATATTTGGAAACACATTCTTGGTTGATGTCAGAAGTCAGAGTGTTCCTCAGTTCGAATGACCAACATTGTGTATCTTTCAAACCGTTGGTCATAGCATTGAACCATTTGTTCCAAAAACTTTGAATGGCTGAATAAATGCTACTGACAACCTTTTTTGGCACACATAATCATTTGAACACAACTGACCACTCTAGCGTGAGTAGTAGGATGAGTGCAAATATGTATTCTAGTGTTTGTCATTAACAATCAGTGAGTTAGGGAACATTAGAAGTTAGTTTGTAAAAGCATAAGGTTGTGTTAGAGATTTTCCTTGCAGGACCAAACTTGAATCAAATAGGTGGGCTTGAATCAAAGGTTAGGTACTCAAGTTTGACAAGAAAACATTCCAATTGATAAGGATAGAGAACATCCTCCTTCTTTCAGCTCCACATTCACTTAGGCGGGTATTGCCTTATCTACACACTCATGACATCCTTTTGGTGAATAAAAGGCCTACAGATAGATTAGTGTGGAATAGTCTTCAAACCCCTTCAGGTAACTCATACCCCAATGAAGCCAATCCTTATGCAACAGCCCTACTTGCATAGAATGAGTCTAAAGACTAGAGAGAAACTCCTACTACTACTACCAACATGAAAGGGAAAGGTAATTGAATGATTTTGATGTTGGGTTGAAAGGACCCCTAAGATACCCTAAGTCTCTCATAGACTAGTGCCTTATCCAATGGGCAACAGAGTCAAATGCCTCACTATAACAAAGTTATGAAACAAGAGGACAACACATTCAAATATGTTAGTGCCTTACACCAAGCATATACCACTAATCAGACCATACTTCAACTATCCATCTCTGTACCCAGATATGCAATTACCTATTCAAAGGATTTTAACCCTCCTCTTAAAAGAGACCTATAAACTAGCAATACATAACCAGCATCCACTGGAAGACAAGCTTGAGACACCCTTGATACCTCAGCTCATACACACCTGAAAACCAATCTTGAACTTAGTTATCTCTGTGAAGACAACTCTATTGCAGACATTCACTGGAAATGCAAATAGAAAGACTAAAACACTCTTGATGCCATAATCAATAAGTTCAAAACTCAAATGGAGACAACCTGATAGAAGTGCAAATATGCTAAAATCTCACACATAAGACATCTATTACAATATGTATCATATTCTCTGAACCAGCAATGGAGGAAGAACACCCTATATGCAGAGAAGAAGGAAGAATATCTACAGGAAAAGGACCCTTCACTTGGAACCAATTCTCCTCAAAAAAGTTGCAGAAGAAGGAACCCACACAAAGGTAGAAATTCAACTATTTATACCCCCCTAGTCATCTTGGAAACCCAAAACAGGTTGCAACAAGCTACGGATGACTAGGGTCAAAGTTTCACCCACCTCAACCAACCAGAAATACATCAAAATTTAAAATCTCATAGAGGGAAAACCAAGCACATGTCTATCAGACCAAAGATGATCTTCGCACTTGAGAAAAATCTCTGAGAAGGACAAGAAGATCATAAATTTACCATGCAAATCAAACTAAACAGACTTACAAAATGCCTCGAGCAACAAATTTGTCCATCACCACACAGTACCAGTCCCACAAGCAACCACCCAACTCACTGGACCATTCTACAACTACTGGCTCCACCAACCAAATCAAATCTGGCCAAAGAAGTAATAAAAACCAGTCCTTCTGTCGCCGGAACTTCTTAGGAAATTCAAAAATGAATTTCAACAGCTATGACAGAGAGCATTAAGACATGACCGTAGATGCACTTTGTTTCCCGACAAATCGGGTGGCCCAATATAATCTTTAAAACTACCGCGGGACCCCCAAACAAGTCAACCACCACCTCATAAATCCCTCAGTGAATGAAGATAGTAGCAGACAGGACCCACTACCCAACTCCACAACGGTGACATCCAAATAGTTGTCGCATGATCGCATAGCTAGGAAATGGGCTATGCGAACATGCGACAACCCGCAGACCTTTACCTTACCGCATAACCGCCGCTGCTACTAACACAAAGTGCCAGTCACATGATTGCATAGCCTTGAAAAAGGCTATGCAAACATGCGACTAACCGCCAGCATTCACCACTGCTACTGCCACGCTGACCAATCGGGAATGCCCACTCCACCACCTATCACCGGGCCCCAGCAAGGAAGAAACTTGTCGCATGTTCACAAGCCGTGAAAATGGCCCTTGCAATCATGCAACAAGGCCATAAGACCACCACCTTGTCACCCGCCGGCCAATGAAAAGTGAACACTAGCACTGCATGACATCTTGGACCCACCGCACTGTCGACCAATCGGTAAGATGCCACATCACCACCCGCCAATAGGCCCCAGCACAACGTGGCACCCTTGTCGCATGGTCACATGGCTGAAAGATGGCCCTTGCAATCATGCGACAAGGCCACAAGATTGCCACCTCATCCTCCCAGTCTACCAGTAGGACCACAATACTTCCATCACCAACGGGCCCCATGCACAGGTGTCAACCGGTCGCATGTCAAAAAATTTTGACATGCAATCATGTGACAACCAATCATTTTAAAACCCCTGAAGACCCGAGCCCACCATCTAGTCAGACTTGCACGGTTAGGGAATGCCAGCAAACAGGGTAGAAGTGCGAGATCGAAAATATCCAAGATTTTCACAACGGTGAAGGATCAAAAACATCTAGGGTTTTCGACATTGACACAAAGGTAAATAGGGATGCGAAAACATCAAGGGTTTTCAACACTTTGGTAGACGAAAAGGTGGCAGGGAAATTGAAAACACCGTGGGTAGCCAAAAATATTGTGGGTTTTCGACACTTAGGCAAATTCTAAGACTATCTCCTACAGACCTTAAAACTTGAATAACTCAATGGATTTTACGACTTATGAGATGAGATCTAAACTAGAGCTAAGTGACAACATGAAGAACATAGGGCTAAGAGCACAAATCATAAAACCATGTAGATTTTCATCGCAAAATAAAATTATTACTACAGGTAGGGCGGGATGACATTACTTCAAAACATTTGCAGGGAACAGGCCATTTTCATAAGATTTTGCATTGACAGGAAAATGGACTAACAGATTTATTTCAAATGATGAGAGCCTCTTTAGCCACCTTAGAAAATTTTCTCTGCATCTCCTCCGATAGAAGTGCAACAACTACTTCATCCATTTTAAAATTGGTATTCATACTTCCGATGGCCACTACCAAGTGATCCCACGAGTCAGGCAATGAGCTCAGCAATAACATGCAACTCTCTTCTTCACTAATGGACACACCAGTAGATGTCAATTGTGCAATCACTATATTGAATAAGTTTAGATGATCTGTCACAGTCGTTCTTTTGTCGATCTTCAAAGAGTACAGTTTATTTCTTAGGAAAAGCTTGTTTACCAAGGATTTTCCTTGATAAATGTCTCCTAACTTTTTCCACAAGGAATGCATGGCTTTCTCTTCATGGACATTCAATAAAACCGAATCTACAAGACTTGGTCTTATCAATCCTCTAGCCTTCCGATCCGCTAGGTTTCTATCTTCCTTCTTCACACCTAAAGTCTTGTTACCAGACACAACATTCCACATATCTCAATCAACTAGCATATCTTCAACTTTAAGTTTTTACAACTCAAAGTTTGTGCCATTGAACTTTTTAATGTCCAATCTTCCTGACGTACTAGCCATCTCAATATAAAGATTTTTTTTTTTTTGCAAACTCCCACGGAAACCAAATTGGCACAAAAAACCAAACCCTAGCCAACAAGGATAAAACAATTGGCCAAGCTCTTATACCACTTGTAAGGAAAGAAACAATGCGGAAATGCCTTCCTAATGCCAAATTTATAGGAGAAATAATAAAGATTTTCAATTTACTTCATAATGTTGAGATAAGCTGAAGAAACTAGAACATAGAAAATGTCATCCACACAAGATAAACATAGGAAACCAAATTTTTATGTGGGAAACCCTTTCAGGAAAAAACCCACCACCCAAGAACCTAAGAAACTTCTTTGTATTATAGTAAACAACGTTACATACAATTCACAACGGATTCTTGCAGAGGCTCACAGGCTCAAATTGTCTTACAATCAACCTGACACTTCACTATTTCAGCCTTTTACCCCCCTATTCCTAATGAATCCCGCAGACATTTATACACTCTGTAATTCATTATAGAATTTGGTATAACAACTATCACTCCATGAAACAGTTATTGGCAGCCTTGGCACTCCTTGAGTCGACAATCCCTTCGGCATCAGATCCTCCCTTCAGCATCAAGTCACTCCCTTCATCATTGGGTCACTCTCTTTGGCCTCAATTACTCCCTTCTCCTCGCACACTCCCTTCACCTCAGACACTCCCTTCAGTATCAGGTCACTGCCTTCACCTTAGACACTCCCTTAGGCATTGGGTCACTCCCTTCGGCATTGAGTCACTCTCTTCGGCCTCAGACGCTCCCTTTGGCATCAAAACATCTCACTGTACACGTAAGTGAACTTGAGTTTCACTGTACACCATACCACACGGTCTAGATATCTTCCCTCACCATACTACACTTCTTTCGAGCATGATGCATCGTATGGTGGAACCCCTATAGTAGACTCACGTACAATAAATCACCGTACGGTGGCTTCATCATACATCTTCGTCACACCCAATAGTTTTGAGAATTACCATGAAATTTTTCTCTATTTGCCTTCATATTTACTTTGATCTTCAATCTACATATTTCTTTAAAATACATAGGTTGATCTAATCGATGAAGCAAACTACTCATGGTTCCAAAGTACTCGTCTACCGATAATAAGAATATGGAATAATATTAATAATAATAAAAATCAAATCCAAATTAAGCATTCCTATCAACAAGCCTAAACAATGCAGATATTAAACCAGAACGGTAGGTCCAATCGTGGAAAATCTTGATTTTATCAAATATCATGTACACTCCATTCACACAGTCAAGACAAACAGAGCTGTTCGCAAATATCAGCAGTTTTATAGAAAAAACTTTTCAGTCAGCTCTCAGCTTGGAATAATGAAATGTTTGTCTATGTACATGTCATTCATAACTAAATAAGAAAATTAGTAAGTTGTAGTGGCAAATGTCATTTGTCATGAAACATTCAACTTCAATTAATGGCGGGACCGAGAATATGCGGAAGTTCCTTTCGCGGCAGGGGCCAAGGATGGAGAATATGTCCTCCACCTGGACCATTGGGTTATGCTGGGCTGGAAAAAATCGTGAGACATGAACGTCGTCGAAGTGCCCAAATATATAGAAGGCAGATACGAAAAGTATGACGCATTCAGAGATATCTATGGGCTTAAATATCGAGCAGGTCAGTTCTTCATGCCAATCCACACAACAGAAAGAATAGAAAGAAACTTTTTGTCTCTTCATTAGAAACTTTTAGTACTCCTATTCAACTTTGCTTGGAATGTTTAAAAAACTGTGAAACATGACAGAAAGTTACATTTTATGAATTCCACTTAATTTATTGACAGTATGAATCAGATTGATTGAGAAAAGAGGAGGGAGTATGGACAGTCCACCATAATAAATGAAGAGGATAGCCCACCATAATACTTAATGAATCCTATTAATGAAGATTGAATTTATTTAACTCAAAACAAGGGAGACGTTGAAAGCAAAAGCTTTCAAAGAATTTAGATGTTATCCTGCGTTGCTCACAAAAATCCAATCTTACCAAGGAGGCTACTGCTACTATTCTCAAAGTCTATTTATTGCCGGCATCTTATCCTTTTTATGTCTCTTCTTCCGTGGAATCTTGCATAAAACAATCACTGACCAACTTGCAAAGACCTTATTTCATAGAATTACAGGCCTTTGTGTAGAATTGCATTGCCTGCAATGGATCTACCCACCTGGGAAGAGTAGAAGCACGGTGATAGTAATGAGCTAAGCCAAGTGCAACAAGTTGAGAAAAACATGTTTTCTATTGACGAAATAATAGAAACATATGTTGGGGGTTTTGGACCAGCTCAGTTGTTCCAAGTGGTGATTGTTGCCTTGGCTTGGGCATTTGATGCTCAGCACACCTTTGTCACCATTTTTACTGATGCCCAACCTTCATGGCACTGCACTAAGGGCACTCAATTAATAGAAACAGAAATATGCACTGCGCAATCATCAATATGTGAGATGGACCCATCACTCTGGGAGTGGAAAAGAGGAAAAGAAGTGTCTGTCATCTCACAGTGGCATCTTGTTTGTGCCAACACCATCCAAGCAGGCTTTCCTTCTTTGTTTTTCTTCATCGGATCACTACTGGGTTTGTTTTTAAATTATTTATTAAGGATCTCAAGGCTCTTCTTAAGCATCAAACAAGAACAGAGTCAATAAAAGTAGGATCTTGAAGTGTAAAAGCTTATCAAAATCTAAGATAAAGGAGGTTTTTGTAGGTTGTATAATAGTAGGACCATTGGCAGATTCTTGGTTGGGTCGTAAAAGGACTCTAGTGATTTCCACTGTGATATTTTCATTGACGAGCTTTTTAACCTCTTTTTCGACCAATATTTGGATCTACTCTTTCCTCCGAGCTCTCACCGGTTTCGCCAGATCCTCCGTGGGAACTTATTGTCTTGTCCTCTCTACCGAGCTCGCTGGTCATAGATGGAGAGGTCTCATTGGTTTTCTTGTTTTTTTCTCCTTCACCCTCGGATTCCTCTCACTTCCAGCCCTCGCTTACCTTACCAAAAATTCCTTTTCCTGGAGAAGCACTTACATCTATATCTCCATAGCTCCTCTGGCATATTCTTTGTTCCTGCTCCTTTTCGCTTGGGAATCCTTGAGGTGGTTACTTCTCAGAGGAAATTCCAAAGAGGCGCTGAAATGTTTAAGAAAAATAGCAGAAAGGAATGGAAGAGAACTGCCAGAAAATGTAGAGATAGAAGACTGTATTGCAAAGAGCCGAACAGAGTCTTCTTTATCTCTGCTATGGACAACTAAATGGGCTCGCAGAAGACTTATGTCAATAATGGTTGTGGGCTCTGGCATGGGGCTCATCTATTATGGAATGCCCTTTGGAGTCGCAAGTTTGGACTTTAATTTATATCTGAGTGTCACTTTTAACGCTCTGTCAGAGATTCCAGCTACCATTTTCTCCACTATTCTTGTTGCTAAGTCTGGGCGTAGAAGAGCAATTCTCCTGTTGACACTAATGAGTGGTATGTTCTGCTTTCTATGTGTGTTCTATTCACTGGGTATACCAGATATTCCCAGTTCAACTGCAGAAAGAAGGAAATGGGGACAGATAATTGCTGAAGTGGGAGCTTTCTTGAGTGCAGTTACGGCGTTCAACGCGATGTTGATTTATTGCTTGGAATTGTTTCCATCAAGTGTTCGAAACTTGGCAATGTCAATGGTAAGAGAGGTCATCTATGTAGGGGGGATTGTGAGTCCAGTAATTGTTATGATCGGCCACAGCAACGCAGCTATTTCCTTCGGTCTATTTGGAGCTACGATAGTTATAAGCGGTTTGTTTGTATTGGGGCTTCCAGAAACGAAGGATCGGCCTCTATACGACACTCTGGGAAATCAAGAATGTCAGGAGACCCTCCTTTCAAAATCACCTTTGCTTCCATAGCCATTCAAGAATGTTACAGGTTAGTTGTATTTGACTACTGTAAAAAATTTGGCTCTTTCTTCCATAGCCACTTTAAAGATATTACTGGTTATTTGTATTTGACTGTTGTTTAAAAGTAGGCTGCTTTCGTGCAGTGTAAGTCGAAGTACCTTGTAGCAGGGCATTTCAGGTATTTATTTTTGGACTGTTTTAAGGGTTTTTCGAAGGATTGAAAGCATAACATCATTTTTGTAGAGCTTGTCTTGTGGACAGGAAAGTTAGAGGTCGTGTACTTATGTTTGGTAGATTGTTCGACCGGCCTAGAACTTTCATTCTCTGTAATACAGTCAGGAGAATTTGTGGGCTCTACTCAAGTGTGCTTTAATTTTCTTTTATCTGTATGTTTTTATTCAATTATTGATTGAATTATTGATTGAACAGTCGTAAAGCTATTTTGGAGAAAATCCTTAGGGCCCGTTTGGTTGCTGGAATTAATCTGGAATAGGAAAATGGGAATTGGTAAATTGGCATAAGTTAATTCTAATTTTGGTTCAAAATGAGCATTCATCTAATTCCAAGTTCTGAGAGGAATTAGATGAATGCTCATTTTAGACACCCTAAGCTCATATGGTGCACTGATCTTGCTTTTTGCTAGCATTTTTTTCCATTATTAATAGGTTCATAATAAAGTGGATAATTTGTCATTTTATTCTGTTTATGCCCTTTTCAAATGATTCTTTTTCTTTTAGAGAAAGGATCATGGTCTTTCAACTTGAGGCCTGCCCTGTGATAGGGTGGCAATCTCTATGTAGAGATTAGAATATATTGGAATTTTAAATTAATTAAAAATAAATAATAGTTAATTTTTTAATTAATTAAAAATTAAGATGAATCTTATATTATGATTTCTACATATATAAAAGTATGATAGAATTGTATTTCATCCCTACATGAAAATAGCATATATCATTTTGGGTGATGCATTTATTATATTTGTACATTGACGGTTTAAGATGTTCTTATGTTTTGTTTAGGATTTTTTTTTTCAATTCCTTTTGATAACTTTTAATTATTTATGATTGGTCCTATCTTTGTAGGATTTTTGTTTAGCTAGGTGGCCATCATGTTTCTCTATCTAAATTTTAGTCTTTGTAATTTTTGGTTCCTTTTATGTATGGACTTAATCTTTTAAAAAAAAGGATTAAATTAATATTAAATTTAAATATAATATAAATATTTGTTGGAGGAAAGAAAATTTGACAAAAGACATGTATGAAAACATTATTTTTTACTTATTTTCACATTTTTTATACACTTATCTTCTATTGCATATAAAGATCCAAATATGCTAGGAAGGCCATCATTCTCAAAGTTCATTTCAAAGTTCATTTCAAATGTTTCTAGTTGGGCGGATGCATCAATTCATTGAGGTGTTTTGACTTAGCCGATTTGGAGGTGCGACTTTGTTGAGCTGATAGTAGCGAGTTGATTTGAAGCTGACATGGATTCTATCTTCCTGGGCCGACTTGAAGTGTTTGTGAGTAGACAAGCTGACTTGAGTTATTTGTGACCTATTTGCGTTGCAAAGGCCAACTTGATTTGATGATTGAGCTGTGATGAATGTTGGAAGCATTGGATAATGTAGATGTGGCCGACTTGCTTAGTGTGTTCCTTTTTCAATGACCTACCTTGGAGAGTATTCTCAGGCTGACTACATTATAGCCATTGGAGCAGTGTCATGTTTTAATGCAACAAACTTACATTGATTACAGAGTGGTTAAGATCTGGGTCTAGACCTATCTCACAATGGTTATTCTGGATGTTTCATTCGAGGCACTCTAGTATATATTGGAGGCCTTGCTCATTCATTTTCATGGTTGAGTTGTGGAGCGAAGTTGTGGAGCATTTTGGAGTGACAAGTATTTCAATGAAGGAGCAGAGTAGGAGCGAATTCCTTTGTCGCGAAGTCTTGGAGTGATTTTTCTTTGTTAGAGCTTGGTGCTCAACTTGCATTGTAATAATCTTCATGCTAAGTCTATTTAGCATTATCTAAGGGTGAGCTAGTGTTTTTAGACACTTAGCTGAGTAGACTTGTAATTATATTTTTGGAATCAATGGACGAGTGACTTTGGGGCTGCACCCACACATATTTCTTGGTTTGTGTTTATGTGCTCGTTATCCTAGTGCATCAACTCATATTGGATTTGTTTGGGACTTAGTTGAATCATATCATTTTGCTTTTGTATGTGTGTTTCAGTGAAGCCATAGTCTGGGTTTGCCTTACATTGAGGTGAATTGCCAGTATCGCATAGGTCTTGTCCCAAAGCCCGTGACACTTGGTATCAAAGCTGATTCAAAATTGGATTTCATAGTGTTGCAGATCTGATCCTAGGTTTTGCATTATGGCCGATGTAGATAGTCAATATGATGTGGAGTAGTCTCATCCCCTGGAGATGAGCTGAGCTGGAAGAGGGAACATGAAACATAAGGACTGGTTGTAGGATCATGAGCTACGATCATGAGTGACTGATTAAGGAGATTTTGAGGCTGACTGAGAAGTTGGATTCATTGTGTGAGGAGGTCAAGCTCTTGATGGAGGGACAGTCTCTTCATCATTAGATGCTACAAGGTGGAATGAAAGGATAGAAGGCTTTGGAGGAGATCAAATCTTAAGATGGAGATCACCACGACAAAGCCTTGGATAACTTCTTTTGGGATGTGGAGTTCTTAGCTGGAGTAACCAACTTGTCTGATGAGATGCAGATCAAGAAGGTGACCTCTTGTTTGACTGGAAGTGTGAAGTTATCATAGCAGACACATTTGGCCGATGAACAAGTTGGGAAGCAAGTTAGATCGATCAAGACTTGGGCTGATTTGAAGGGAGCACTTCTTGATCAGTTCTATCCTAGGAATTTTGATTGGGTAGCACACTTTGATTAGTTGAAGCACACTAGCATGATCTAGGATTATGTCAAGGAATTCTGAGTGTTGGACTTGGAATGTACTCAGTTGGGAAATTTTGAGAAGCTCTTCCTCTTCATGCAGAACCTACAACCTTGGGTAGCCGAGGAGCTTAGGTGACACAGGGTGCATTCTTTGGCTGAGGCAATCATTGTTGCTAATGGACTACTCCACTATAAGGGTAATGAGGTATTGGGTTTTGAGGGAGCCAGATCTGACAATGGGTAGCATTTTCATCTAAAGGAGGATAAGCGGAATGACGATTGAAAAGGGAAGAAGTCAAAATCGGATGAAGTTGAGCCTGTGCATGAGGAATGCGAGAATAAGAGGAATCAGGATTTCTTTATCTATGGTAAGCCCAATCACTTTATGAGGGAATGTTTGAATCAGATGCGGATCAATGTGATGTTGCTTGAAGATGAGTCAGTGCTGAGAGTTGGAGCATTGGTGATCAACACTTTGCATTTGAGTCCCAGATCTGAATCATTTCTAAGGGCTTATGATCAGCCTAAGTTGTGCTTTGTTGAGGTGTACTTGGAAGGGAACAAGATCACTGTACGATGATTGATTCTGGGGTGATGCACAAACTTTGTATCGGTGAACTGAGCTGAAATACTTGGATTGCAGATCAGGTCACTTGATGAGACTTATGAGACATTGGATGCCTCTTCACAGTGGGTTTGCAGTGCGGTCTATGATGTTTCTTTGTGACTAGGTGCTTGGCAGAGATCCATCGACTTGGTGGCTATAGAGATGGATCATTATGACCTGATCTTGGGTCAAGACTTCTTGAGGCAAGCTGAAGTGATCATTACTCCTTGCCGGAGATGCATCATGATCTTGGATGTGGAGCAGACATGTTTCATTCCTACTTTGAGTGATGGAGATTTGGCAGTGACAGTGACTACTTTGAGTCTTGTACGAGGTGTCTTTGCGGCAAGAGATCATTCTGCCTTAGTAGATTTTGAGCAGTGCAGATTTCTCTATGCAGATGACTTGGTGCTTCCTGATCAGAGTCATATCTGAGAAGTTTCAACTGATGGTGCTCATGATTGATCCAAGATATTCATGACTTGTAGCAATTTCTTGGTGCGATTAGCTTTTGCAGAGGTTTCTTTGCGGACTATTCTGAAGTTGCCCATCCATTGTTGGAGTGCTTCAAGGGAGATTGGACTTGGGCTAATTAGAAAAAGTGTGTGGTAGATGAGTTGATTGGGTTCCTTTGTAGGTGGAACTCAACTCTTCTTAAGTGATCTTTCTTGGATCACCTCTCACAGCATCATTGGTCTAGGGGTGCGCAGGCGTCTAGGACGCTGCTACTAGTTTTAGTGGGGGAGGATGTAATGGGGCTAGACTTTGAGTCATTTTGGCAACTTGTTGGATCTGAGTTAATGTAACTTGGAGAGGTATCGAATGTTTCTAGTTGCACGGATGTAGCAATTCATTGAGGTGTTTTTCCTTAGCCAATTTGGAGGTGTGACTGTGTTGAGCCAACTGCAGCGAGGTGATTTAGAGCTAACATGGATTCTATCTTCCTGGGCCAACTTGAAGTGTTTGTGAGCAGACAGGCCGACTTGAGTTTTAGTGACTTGAGTTATCTGTGACCTATTTACGTTGCAAGGGCTGACTTTCTTTGATGATTGAGCCATGATGAATGTTGGATGCATTGGGCAATGCAAATGTGGTCAACTTGCATAGCGTGTTCCTTTTGTGATGTGCTACCTTGGAGAGTGTTCTCAGGCTGACTGCATTATAGTCATTGGAGTGATGTCATGTTTTAATGCAACGGACTTTCATTGATTACGGAGTGGTTAAGATCTGGGTCTAGAGCTATCTTGCATTGGTTATTTTGGACATTTCATTCGAGGTGCTCTAGTATATATTGGAGGCCTTGCCCATTCATTTGCATGGTTGAGTTGTGGAGTGTTTTGGAGTGACAAGTAGTTTGGTGAAGGAGTAGAGTAGGAGAAAATTCCTTTGTGGTGAAGTCTTGGAGCGATTTTTCTTTGTAAGAGCTTGGTGCTCGACTTGCGTTGTAATAATCTTCATGCTAAGTCTGTTTAGAATTATTTAAGGGCAAGCTAATATTTTTAGGCACTCAACCGAGTAGACTTGTAATTATATTTTTGGAATCAATGGACGAGTGACTTTGGGGCTACGCCCACACATATTTCTTGGTTCATGTTTATTTGCTTGCTATTCTGGTGCATCGACTCATATTGGATTCATTTGGGACTTAGTTGGATTGGATCATTTTTCTTTCACATGTGTGTTTCGGTGAAGGCATGGTATGGTTTTTCCTTGCATTGAGGTGAATTTCCATTGCCACATGGGTCTTGTCCCAAAGCTCATGACAGTTGGTATTAGAGCTGATTCAGAATTATATTTTGAAGTTGTGTGGATCTGATCCTTGGTGTTGCACTATGGTTGATGCAGATAGTCAGTATGACACGGAGTAGTCTCAACCCATGGAGATGAGTTGAGCTAGAAGAGGGAACATAAAACATAAGGACTGGTTGCGGGATCATAATCTGTGACTTGATACATTGGAAAGTTCCAACCTTGATGAGCAACTGATTGAGGAGATTTTGAGGCTGACTAAGCAGTTGGATTCATTGTGCAAGGAGGTCAAGTTCTTGAAGGAGGGACATTCTCTTCATCATTAGATGGTACAAGGTGGAACAAAAGGGTAGAAGGCTTCGAAGGAGATTGAATCTTATGATAGATGTCACGATGACAAAGCCTTGGATAACTTCTTCTAGGATGTGGAGGAGTTATTATCTGGAGTCACTGACTTGTCCAATAAGATGCAGATCAAGAAGGTGACCTCTTGTTTGACTGGAAGTGTGAAGTTGTAGTGGTGGACACATTTGGCCGATAAGCGAGCTGGGAAAGAAGTCAGATTGATCAAGACTTGGGCTGATTTGAAGGGAGCACTTTGTGATCAGTTCCATCCTAGGAATTCTGATTGGGTTGTCTAAGCGCGCTTCGATCAGCTAAAGCACACTAGCACAATCCAAGATTATGTGAAGGAATTTTGAGTGTTGGACTTGGAATGTACTTGGTTGGGTGATTTCGAGAAGCTCTTCCTCTTCATGCAGAACCTACAACCTTGGGTAGCCCAGGAGCTTAGGTGACATAGGGTGCAGTCTTTGGCCGAGGCAATCACTATTACTAATGGATTGCTCAACTACAAGGGTGATGCGGAATTGGGGTTTGGGGGAGCCAGATTCGACAATGGGCAGAATTTTCATTTGAAGGAGGATAAGCAGAATAACAATCAAAAAGGGAAGAAGCTGAAGTCGGATGAAGCTGAGCCTATGCATGAGGAACAAGAGAAGAAGCGGAATCAAAATCACTTTATCTGTGGTAAGCCCGATCACTTTATGTGGGAATATTTGAGTCGGATGCGGATCAATGTGATATTGCCTAAAGATGAGTTAGTGCTGAGAGTTGGAGCATTGATGATCAACACTTTGCATTTGAGTCCCAGATCTGGATTGTTTCCAAGGGCTTATGATCGACCTAAGTTGTGCTTTGTTGAGGCATACTTGGAAGAGGACAAGATCACTACGATCATTGATTCCTGGGTGATGCACAACTTTGTATCAGTGAACCAAGCTGAGAGACTTGGATTGTAGATCAGGTTTCTTGATGTGACTTATGAGACATTGGATGCCTCTTCACGGTGGTTTTGTAGTGCGGTTTGTGATGTTTCTTTACAACTAGGTGCTTGGCACAGATCCGTCGACTTGGTGGCTATAGAGATGGATCATTATGACCTGATCTTGGATCAAGACTTCTTTCGGTGAGCTGAAGTGATCATTGCTCCTTTCTGGAGATGCATCATGATCTTCGATGTGAAGAAAATGTGTTTCATTCCTACTTTAAGTGATGGAGATTCTAAAATGTTTTTGTCTTGACAACACCATTGAATTCATGAGTGTACAATCCTCTGGTGCCTTTGTTGTGGTGTTACATTCAAACATGATCCTGCCACTAAAAATCAAGTAAAAATAAAGAATCATCAAAAGAGAGTTGTACACACCTCAATCAAGTTCTAATATTAACAACAATGCTACTTTAAATATGTCAATTTTTTAGTGAAAGGATTGGATTTGAGTGAATTGTGAAGGTTTGACTGACTATCTTCAACGATTGAGAAATTTGGAACATAGCTCGATTGGTTTTGAACTGTGCAAGGATGAGTAAATTCTATAATGTATTTCTTTAAATTCATCAATAGTGTTTATAGTTATCTTCTAGCATTAATTAAATTAGCACTTGTATTCTATAGTAAAATATATATCAAATGATGATATTATACTATATTTTTGGATCTCTATTCCTCTCTATTTCTATATTTATATGTTTCTCTATAACTCACACATACTCTCCATCTACCTCCCTATCCCTACCTATATATCTTTCTTATTCACACACATAGACATTCCTTTCTCCCTCCCTATCTCTATTTTATCTTACCCCTCTCTTTGTTTATAACTAAAGAAAAACTGACCAAATGATATCATTGGAAATACTGCTAACCTTGGATTTAAGTTTAACTTGTATGTTGTTCACGAATGTGTCATGAAAACATAGATGACCTAAATAGCCATATGTTAAAAACAAAATTATTTGACTCAAATTTCATGCCACCTCCAACCAAGCAATTAAAAGTTTCAATGAGTTAGATCAAATGATTCTTGTGATGCAGTATGCCCATAGTTAGGGTTAGGTTTTCTATTTAGTAAAAAATGCATCTGTTGAAATATATAGGTTAAATAAAATACTACTATTGATATTTTGAAAAAACTTATAAAGTAGATGTTTATATAGAGACTTATGGGCATCTGTTTATTGAATTTGTTTGTGGATGGGACAAAAGAGTTATGTTAATATCTCTCAGTATATATAAATAAGATGTTTATGAAAAAATCTTGTACATTATAAAATCTTCTTATTTTTTAAAAGAAATGACATTTAGTGATTCTCAAATTATTGGAAAATGGCCTCTTTCTCTTTTTCTCTCTTTCTCTCTTCACTCTAGGCATTTCAGACAGCAATAGCCCACCCACACAAAGATTCAATAAGTCCAATTTTGCTAAGCAACAATGCCTTTGATGTGTCTGATCAATTGCCTTTGTGCTAAGAGTTCCATTCTTTCTCATGAAACATAGATCATTGATTTTGACTCAAAAATTACATAATTGAATCCTGATAAAAATATCATAATATACTTAAATATTATTCTCTAGACATCATACATTCATATGTAATATACATGCGAATGAATATAATAAATATATATTTATTTATCACACAACTAAATATAAAATAAAAGTATAAAATTAATTTTTTAAATATTATACCTAACATAAATATTTATCTGCCCATCATTAAATCTTGGCTATGCAAAGATCAAAGTTCATCATAATTAGTGTATTTATTGATTAATTAAATTAAAAATTAAATTATAATTATATTTTCAATTTCATTGAATTAGTAAATAAAAGTAAATACTATTATCTATCTTGTCAAATTTCTCCAATTTTTTGGGCCATGTTACTTTTGTTTTTCTGTTATAAACTGAAATGTTGCCGTTCATGTTTCTCTCAAGGAAGAAAATGTTCACCCTCATATAATATCAATTCGCAGTACTGGATTTGAATTGAGGCTGACGGAAGACGATTCTGGCATGAGACTGACTGGCCCACACACATTCACATTCATATTCACCGTCTGGAAATTGGTGTCCAGATATCACTTTAATTTTCATGCATAAAATAAAAACCTATTAATTATTATAAAATTCTCTTTTTCCGTCAATAATGGATTCCAATGGCTTAATCGGCTTAATAATCTCACAATGTTACGAATGAAATATTTTACTCCTATTGTGCATGTTTAGCTCTGCATGGTAGTCATCCTCGTATTTTGGATTCATTGAGATCTTATTCACAAGAAACTTCCTCTGTATTGTTTACAGCTTCTAACTATTAAGAGTGAGTGTTGGATAAATTCTATAAACAATTATTGATTCAAAACATATATTAACAAAATACCTCTTAATAGAGAAATAGCTCATAAATCTATGTTCTTCCTATTAATAGTCATTTATATTTTGACCAAAGTGTTGGTGAAATTTTTTGGTAGTTTAGCAACATACAAAAAGGTGTTTCGATGCTCATATTCAAGATTAGTACATAAAAGTTGGTTAGAGCTGACAAAGATTTTGGAAGTGCAAATATAGATTTATTATTTATTTCCTATTATAATATATTGTAAAAATTTATTTAATAGTAATACTTCTAATAATCATAATTAGTTTAATTAGGATAAATAGTATTAGGGTAAGTTATCCTAAATTATTTCTAAAAAGAGGGTTAATGTCCTCTTTAGCTTTTAACTCGAATTCACAAGCACAAGATTTGTAATCTCAATGAAGGTGTATTTATATTTTTTTATTTTAATAATAAAATAAAACTCTTGGCTTCGACCTTTTATTTATGGAAAAAAAAGTTATCTTAAATTATCCTAATTATAAATATTTTGGAGGTAATCATGATTTTTAAGAACTTTAATTAATTAAATTATTTAAACATCTTTGATAAATTAAATTGCATAAGTAATCTTAATAAATTAAATGAACATTAAGTAAAATAAAATTTTACACCTAAAAAATTTGAACCTTGAACCTTGACACTAAAAAAAAATTAGTTCAACCCTAATTGTAAACTTAAATAAATCTTATTAACATTCATGAAGTTAGGTGAGTGGTGAGAGATGAAGAGTTATGGTTTGAGGGGTTCCCTGAGATACAGAGGGCAACGATGATGATGATGATGATGATGATGGCAGTAGTAAGGGAAATGGTCAAGTTGTTTTTCTAGGATCTACCTATGAGAAGCTGAATGAGGGTGGGGATACTCATTTTTCCCCTATTTTCTTGGTTTTGGTCATGCTCTTTTGTGTTCTCTAGATGTTGGATCTTTAGTGGTGGGCCAAGTTTCTTTATGTGCTTGGAGATTTTTCAGTAACCTGATGTTGAGGGTTAGTGGGGCACTAGCTTTTTTTCGATCCAACCTTAAGGTTATTTTTACCACTATTATGGGATTTGTGATTTTTCATTCATTAGCTGCCTCTATTGGCGGTAGGTTTGAAGCTTATGACTCCTTATATGGTGGCTCTATTCACTACCTAGGATTATTTGGTTTCTCCCTCTACCCATTTTTTGGGGCAGTTGATTTTGGAGCTTTGGAACCCATTATTCTATCTATTTTTAGGTTGTTGTGTTGCTACATCAGTTCAGTTGGGTTGTAGGGGACTCTACATTCCCATTCTGCTACTACTAGAGGGATTTTTTCCCCGTGTGTAGAGCTTTCAATCTTTGTGGCCTCACCTGATTGGGAGGTTCTCTAAATTGTATTCTTAGTGTTTTTAAAGGGGGAGTGCTTTTGTTCCCTTTGGATAGGTCCTTGTTGGTTCTCCATGGTGGTAGATCATTTAGGCTCATCTTTTCATTGGTATATGGTTTGGTGGACTTTTTTAGGTTATTGATGCTTCTCAACCATCTTTTGGCTTCATGAGTTCTTTGGGGCCTTTTTGTAGATGATTATGCCTACATTTTGGGTATTTATCTATTTTTACATTCTCACTAGTTGTATTTTTCTTTTAGGTCTGTCTAGTCCTTTTGCTAATCTTATTCCTAATCCTAACCCTAACGATAATAGTATATATTATGTAAACCCTAATCCTAACCATAAGATCTAGACTATAGTCCTAATCTTAAATCTTAATCCCTAATCCTAACTCTAACACTAAACCATAACCTTAATCAAATTAATAGCTTAAACTATAATATTAACCATGATTAAATGCATGAAATTTCCACAATCCATCATAATGAGTTAAACTTTTAGCACTTTTTTATGAATATTTTAGATCATGCTTCATGATCCATCATCAAGATGAGAGAAAAGAAAGATCTTGAATCATGAAGTGTGATCTAAAATGTTGATGAAAAAAGAGCTAACACAATCAAATCTAGAAGCCACTAACTCATTAACCATGATGTAAAGCATAAACCTAACTATCTAGTCCTAACACTAAAGCCTAACTCTAACCAAAACACGAACCATGGTGTAAACCCTTACCCTAAATGAAATTTTAATCCTAACCCTAATCCTAAATTATAACCCTAAGCATAATCCTAATCTTGAACAAGATCATGACATAAACCCTAGATCCAATCCTGATGCTAACTATGGCATAAAGCTAAACCATTTCCCTAACCTTAACCCTAATAAAAACCCTAACCATATCCCTAATTTTAACCATGATATAAACCCTAAATATAACCATAACCTGAATCTTATATCCTATATCCTATTCTTAATCCTAAACCTTAAACCCTTATCTCAACCCTAAACACTAACCCAAGAAATAATATTAACCATAATGTAAATGCCAATCCTAACCGTAAGATCCTAACTATATTCTTTATCTTAAATCATAAGTCCTAACCCTAAACACTAACCTTAATCAAATACACAACTCTAACTATAATATTAAACACTATGGAAACCCTAACCCTAATGATAATTCTAATCCTAAACCACACTCTAAATCCTAACCCTAACCATAATACAAACCATGATGTAAACCCTTACTCTAACCATAATCTTAATCCTAAAAAAGATCATAAGCCAAACCCCAAACCCAACCCTAATCCTAACCATGATGTAAAGCTAAACCCTTTTCCTACCAATAATATTTAACCCTAAACTGTAACCCTACCACAAATTTTGACCATGATATAAAACCTAAACTTTAAACTTTGATCATGACCTAACAATAATACTAACTTGGATGTAAACCCTAACCTTAACCATAATCCTAATCCTAATCCCTAATTGTAAACCTCAATCCTTATCAAAACCCTAATCACAATTGTACAACTGAAGTAAATTCAAAGATTTTGCTTGATAATTTTGTAGTGTACATTGAGATGTGTTGTTAACAAATTAAGTGAATGCTCCTAATTTAGGACACAATGTTAAAAATTACCAACATTAAAGTATGTAGTATATTATTTAATTAAGTATTACTTTTATTTTTTACATATTGATTTTTCTCCTTATAGTTGTTAACATATATTAATAGAAAGATAAATAAATGGTATTTTATAGTCATTTAAAATGGAGAATTAAATACAATTATAAAAAAATTGTTCAATATGAAGAATTGTTGTAAAAACTTTAAAATATGGGACGAAATTGAGAATCAATAACCAAAATTAATGATTTTAAATTGATTTTTTTTTAATAAATTATAATATTTTAGGTTAGACTATGAAGATTTCTTGTAGGAACTTAAGATAAGGGACAAAGTGAAGAATCAATAACCAAAATCAGTGATCCAAAATTGATTAAGAAAAGTTAGTATTTTAGATTGAAATTAAATGTAATTTTTCATTTTAAAGTTTATATAACTTTTAAAAATAGTTAGATTAAATTTTTATAAAGCTATTTACAATTATTAGTTACATATTTAAATTTTATAAAAAAATTTAGGCAACCCATATTAAAAATCACCAACATAAAGCTATGTAGTATATTATTCAATTAATTATTCTATTTTACTTTTACATCTTGATTTTTCCCAAATAGTTGTTAACATAGGTTAATAGAAAGATATATAGATGATATTCTATAGTCATTTAAAATAGAGGATTAAGTACAACTATAAAAAAAATTGTTCAAAAGTTTTAATTCTTAGAATGATTAGTTGAATTATTTAAAAAAATGAAATTAATGAAGAATTGTTGTAAAAACTCTAGAACAAATTAGAAAATCAATAACCAAAATTAATGATAAAGAAAAATTGATATTTTTTAAATCATAATCATATACTTAGAATCTTGAATTAATAAAATAGAACATATATAAATATATATTACCATAATCATATAAAACCTAATCAAATTATAATTACAATATTTGCAGACATCTAAATAAAACACAGTAAATTAGAACATAATAACTTAGTGAAATCAAAGTTACAATTTCTGATTGGATAAGAAAACAAACCACACTCTTATCCTTCTTATTTTTACGATACTGATAATAACTACTACAACAGTAATGCCATTATACCATCGTATAATTACGCCCGATATAATCAACCGTAAATACAGCAGTATCCGACTCGTTTACCACATTTTCCGATCTCGCAGCAACTAGCCACGTCAGCACCCTCGTTGTAATCGCTGCATTCACCATCTCTCTTGCAGTGTTTAAAATCGCAAACCTTGCGGTCTGTTTCGGCTTCACCTAACATCATGCCCGCTGCCAATACTATTATTATGCCCACTGCGCACAACAGTTTCTTTGCCATTTTCTTTTCTTTTCTTTTCTTTTATGCACTGAAGAAAGAAATGTTGTGTAGGCGTATTTATAGAGTGGAATCGAGATGCCTTCACAGGCAATTTGGACTGGTATAATCCTTCCCCGTCTGTCTGGTATTTTCTTTCCTTCGGAGATTTAATAATTTAAAACAGTCGGATGGCGATTATTTTTATGAAAAAAAAGAAGATCTCGTGTATATAATCCTAATATAATACAAAACTGCCGCCATATTTGGCTGAGCTCAGTTTGGATTGGTATAATTCCTCGTTCGTACCGATACAAACATTTTTTTCTCACTTGGGATGCTCAACGTGCATATCTCGATTTCTATACAATTATTGATCGGGCCCTCTATGTTCCCTAATTATTTAATTTAATTACTTTATGGTTTTGGCGGTCATACTTTGAATTAACATCTGGTTACCTGTCTGTCTGTATATGAATTTTTTATAACGTTATTTTATTTAAAAGATTGTTATATTATGACATTGTAATTAATATTAATTTATTGATACTTAAACAAATCAATGTAAACTACCTTAGATATATCAAATTTTAAGATATTTTAACAAAATAATAAAATCAAATATTGTTATATAGTTGTCTATGAATTTTTTATAACATTATTTTACTTAAATGATTATTATATTATGATATTTTAACTAATACTAAATTATGTATATTTAAAAAATCTATGTAAACTACCTAGACATATCAAATTTCCAGATATTTTAACAAAATAATAAAATCAAATATTGTTATATGTTGTGTATGAATTTTTTATAACATTATTTTACTTAAATGATTATTATATTATGATATTGTAATTAATATAATTTATTTATATTTTAAAAAATCTATATAAACTACCTTAGACATATCAAATTTTAAGATATTTTAACAAAATAATAAAATCAAATCAATTTTTGATATATCTTGTTACATGTTTGTATATGAATTTTCTATAACATTATTCTACTTAAAAGATTATTATACATATGACATTGTACTTAATACTAACCTATTTATATTTTTTAAAGATCTATGTAAACTACCTCAAAAATATCAAATTATAAGATATTTTAACAAAATAATAAAATCAAATCAATATTTGGTGTATTAAAAATATATTATGTTTCTATGTAACTTTGATTTTTTTAATTTAAAAATATTATATATTTTTTAAATAATCTATTCTTTTATATATTTTTCATTTTTTTCTATTTATTTCACTACGAAATCATCTTTTTTAAAGGTTCACTTGGACTGTTCACATATCCCATTTATTTTTAAAATTAAAAAAAGTTGCTCTTATTTTTAGTAATTTATTTTTTTAACATAGATTTGTTTCCTCTACTAATTAAATTTATTATCAAAATATAATTATATTATTATATTTTAATATATTTTTGCATTTTGTTAAACTCCTTTAAAAAATGGTGTCAAATGATATAATGTTAACAATTAAATCAATCCTATGGGGCAGCGAAGGGAAACCCTTGATTACAACTATAGGTTTGTCTCACCAATGGCCCTCCCATTGGGTTTCCAAAAAAACTACTTTGTCCAGGCTTATGCAACTTACATTGGGATTAATGGCTAAAGACGAGGTTCATGAATGTCTAGTTAGAAAGTTAGTCCCTTAATATTATCAATTGTTTAATTGGAAGAAACTCCCAAGTTGGACTATTAAACCATTGATAGAGGATTGGAAATGTATGTACAATATGTTTGAGGATTATAAAATATACCACGTGTCGAGTGAAGGCAATTATGTTATATAGATAGACTGGTAAATTTGGGAGTTAATTATTTATGTAGCCAAGTAATTAGGATATTAATGATAATATCCTTGCACGGAGATTCAAATGTTATTGTAAAATGATGTTAGGAATTGCTAATTGGTTTACTGTCTTGGAAATGATATGCAAGTATACTTGTGAATTGAGGCCATGAGGCGACCTTTATTATGAAGTGGATGGGTTTCTTGTTGGTGTTAAATTGGGTTTTCAAGTGTGGGTGCCCTATTTATCTATGGGAGGGTTTTATTTTAATAGGTGTCATGGGGGTGATCAAAATAGACTTGAACCCATAGTCTATCATAAGTGGAAAAATATATATTTAATCTAGAATGAAATATCTACTAGTGGTCTTAATAGATACATAGAGAGGCTCCATGGTGTGGACTCCCTGATTACTGATAGAGATTAATGAAGAGATTTTTTCGAAGGTGTTGAACACATTGGTGGAGGGAAGGAAATTTTACAAAGATGAAAAAATGTGCCAACAAAGTGGTTGATATTGTTTCTTGTTTGGTGAAAGATACAATATCAAGAAGAATACTAATGGGGGTTATGATCAAAATTCTCTCAAAGCTCCATGGGAAGATGTTGCAAAGATAATTATGAGATACCTAACCCTCGATGGAAAAATTTGTAGCATTTTCAATCACCACTTTTTCATTTTGAACCATTTCAAAAATAATAAGTGCATTCCTTTTCTATTTTATTTTATTTTATATTTGAATCATAGTGTGAAGTCCATGCCAAGAATCTAGACAAGAACCCCATTTTGCATGAAGGTTTGATCTTTCTCATAAAGGAACATGCTAGGGCTAGATTGTATTGGAAAAGGTTGGTAGAGTCCTACATTGGTGGTCCTCCCTTTATCTCTTTGAAAAATCATGCATGTCTCCACAAATTTTTTGACATTAGTCTAAAGTTTTGGCCAAAAGTAACACCTCCTAACCAATTCTAAGGTTTTATCCAAACCAAAGTGTCCACCCATGGTTCCACTATGTTTTTCCTTGATACTTTTTGATCTCATAGAGCACCTAGGCATACATAGTTTCCCTCCTTTAAAAAAAAGTTTGTCTTGAATCATAAAATCAGGAAATTCTACATGATATCTATGACCAAACTCCATACATACCTTAAAGATTTCTCCAAAATTAGGATTTTCTTCATACATGCCTTTTAGTGCTTCAATTCCCACACTTTCTAGTTGGATTTGGGAGATAGTCATGTTCCTTCTACTAAGTGCATCAACTACTTTGTTGGTTATGCCCTTTTTGTACTTGATGGTGAAGGTATAGGCCTACAAATCCGCCACCCATTGCATATGCCTATGACTGAGTTTTTCTTGGTTATTTAGAAAACTGAGTGCTTGGTTGTCCATATACACAATGACTTCTTTTGGTAATAAGTAGTGCCTCCATTCTTGATGGCCTAAACCAAAGCATACATTTCTAGGTCATATGAAGAGTAATTCTTCTTTGATTCATTTAGCTTTTCACTTGAGAAAGCCATTGGTTTTCTCTCTTGACTAAGGATTGCCCCTATGGAAACCTTTATAGCATCACACTCCACTTGGAAAACCTTATTAAAATCAAGTAGTGCAAGGATTGGTTCTTCACTAACCTTCTTCTTAAGAAATTCAAAAACTTCATTAACTGGTTGATTCTAAACAAATCTACATTTATTTCTATCTTTAATAGTTTCTAACATAGGAGCACGTACCTAACTGAAACTCCTTATCAATTTGGACTATAAAAAGTAGAAAGCCCATGAAAACTTCTGACATCCCCTATTGTTTTAGGAGGTCACCAAGATAGTATGGCACTTACCTTATATTGATCCATCTTCAAATTTCCTTGGGAGATGACAAATATAAGGTAGGTCAGCTCCTCTTTCATGAATAGGTACTTTTCCAAATTTATGACCATCTTCTCCTCATGAAGTCTTCACAAGACCATGTCAATGTGTTTGACCTATTTTCCTCCTTTGTTTTTCTAAAAATAAACATGTCATACAAGTATACTATAATGAAATTACCATTGAATTCTTAAAGTACTTCATTCATGAGCCTCATGAAAGTACTAGGAGCATTAGAGAGCCCAAATGGTATTACCCTCCACTCATTCAACCCATCTTGGTTTTAAACATTGTCTTCCACTCATATCCAACTCTTATCCTTATTTGATGATATTAAAATGGTTGGAACTGCACATGGACTTAAGATTTTTGCAATTAGACCAGAATCTAGTAGTTCTTTCACTTGGCTAGCTATCTCCTCATTTTGTTGAGGTGTCATCTTGTATGCTGCCTTATTTGGTAAGGTAGCCCCATGAATGAAATCAATGCAATGAATAATATCTCTTATAGGTGGTAAAGACTTGGGAATGCTTTCTGTAATCAATGCTTCAAACTAGTCAAAATAGCTTTTGTACCTCACTAGGAATTGCCTTCTTCATTTCATACTTCTTCTTGTCACTTGTAGAAGACCTTCCCTTTATTTTGGTATGGGCATTAGAACAAAACAAGGTTTATGTTCATCCTTCATGTCCTCCAAGAACTCCTTTCTACCAACAATCATGATCTTGGCTTCCCTCTCCTTGGTTTCTTCCACTTCCTTCTTATCTACAAATGGGATCAACCTAATGACCTTTCCATCCTTCTTGATGGTGTATACATTTAGCCTTCCATCATGTTGTGCCTACGAGTAAAATTTCCAAGGCCTAGGTCAAACAATAGGTGGCATGCATACATATCAACTATATCAAACAAAATTATGTCCTTATACTTTCTAATCTGAATATCAACCCATGCTTTCTCATTTACAAGAGTTTGTTGACCTTTAGTCAACCATGAGACCTTGTAGGGAAATGGATGAGGTATGCGTTTAAGCTTCAACTTCTAGACCATCTCAAGAGAAGCCAAATTTTTAGTAGACCCTGAGTTAATGATGACTTTAATACATATCTTACCCCCTAATTTGCAAGAAGTCCTAAATATTGTCTTCCTTTGTGGTAGCCCCATGACTGTAGGTATCTACAATAGTGTTCTTATCATCATCAAATTTTCTCATCTTTTAGGTAAGCTATCTGAATCAAGTATCTCCTTCTCCCAGTATTCATCATCTTGAACCAAATGTGTCCTTTCACCTTGTGAGCTTGCACTAGCTCTATTTGGGCACTTAGATGTATAATGTCCTTCCTTGTTATTTAACTAAAACATATTAGTATACCCACCCTTCTACCACCAAATCTGCCTCATGAATTGCCTCTTCTACCTCTGAAATTACCTCTAGAAGTGCTTTAATTCTAATTGGTTTGTTTATTCTCTTCATGGTTTTTCTCTCTTCCTCTCTAATTTTTGCATCTTCCTCTTTGATTTTTCTCTTGTGTTCTCTTCAATTTCTATTCCACCCTCAAGGAAAATTGATAACATTTCTAAATTGTATCAAGACACAATAAATTTAACTCTTCTTGAATGGTCATCCTCAATCCATTGAGGTATCTAGCAACATTCTCACTTTCACATTCATGTTTCTTTCTCCTTAGGTTCAATCTTTGAAATTCTTAAGTATAGGTTGTGACATATAACTCTTTTTTTTTTTAATTTCTTCTTCTCCTATGTAGTTAGACTTCATAGTCGTGATGTAGGTAAGTTTCCTTTACCTTGGCACTCATTCTGCTTCATGAATTTATCATGTTCTTACCTTCCTTGACCCTCCCTCCATGAATGGAATTCCACCAAGTGAGAGATGATCCTTTTAGCTTTGACTTGGAAACCTTTACATTGTCCTTCTCTACCACATTTTCACACTCAAAGTAATGTTAGGAATAGTCCCTAGAGATAACTGAGAGGCGGTGGGGGGGTGAATCAATTATCTACAAGTTTCAATTCTTTATCCAATTAAGTATACTTAAACATAAATCATAAACACAATGAAAGAACACTTGAACACAACACCAATATTTTGGTTACGGGGAAACCCAAATAGGTAAAAACCCTAGTGGGAATTCACACCCACTAATAATCAGCACTAGTGTATTATGATCCTTGTTAGAAGATCCTTAACCCTATTAGGAGTTGTCTTTACAATGCATTTAGTACAGTGACCTGGGCAAGGGTCAGACCCTATTAGGATTATTTTACAATTAACCTTGTTAGGGGTGAGGACGTACTGTCCGAGAGCACACTGCTCAAAGGGGTGAAGACTACAACCTTCTGAATAACAGATACACACTATATCTGGATCTTGGTGAACTGTGCTTTGACTTGCTATCTGGATTAGTTCCAATGTATAGCATAGATTCTTCACTTGGTCACATAGACCTTTTGCTGATGGCTCAACACTTCACACACTCTGCTCTGCTCTTCACAAAATAGCTCTGAACCATACCCTAGCAATCACAAATGACTGCCTATAAATATCTTTCCTCTAAATGATATAATCAAGTCAGCCTATTAGAACCACCTTGAAATCATATTAGAGAAACCGTAACATACTCCACTAATAATTCTATTGGCTCTACTAAGCACGCATCACAAATTGGGACCTGTCTAAATCAATAAGTGTAGGTGCACGCTACACACTGTCAGCTCTACCAATTTAACTGATACTTTCTCCTCAAGTTGAATTATATCATGCACTCTTAACCGAACATTATTAACTCTTCTTTGATCACTAATCCAAGGGAACATACTATAATGATAGGCACAACTCATTTACCAACATAATCTCTATCAACTCTTCTAAATAAACACAAGAAATTGTAACTGGTGAATAGCGACTGCATAACTTCACTTCTACTGATCATTAGACTTTACGTCCATAATGTAACATCACTAACATGTCTCCATCACATATACAAATGTGCAAGGCTCCATGATAACTATATGGACAATCACACACAAAAAACTACATGTAACTCTATAAGGAACACTACTGACACAAGTTGTTGGGTAAAAGTACAAAACTCTGTCGCACTAGAGGACAAACTTAGGGGTTCCGATCAGAAGGCGTCTAGCTAGACCAGATTTGGCCGAAACTATGTGGCACCCACTAGGCGCCATGTGGTGTCTATGTGGCATGAGGATTTCAGTCAGAACCCTTTCGGCCGAAACAATTTCGGCCAGAAGGGGTCTGACCGAACCCCTAAAAATCTATATAAACAAAAAAATCCCAATGCGTGGTTCATTTGGTTTGAGCAGCTTTTGGATTTTGCAGAGAGCTCGGTGGGTATTTCAGCCAAAAGAGGTAGGCCATTTTTTATTTTTTTTATTTTATTATTTTTTAATGTTTTTTTTAAGTTTTTTAAGTTATTTTTTTATTTAATATTAAATAATTGTAATTTAAATAAAAATGTTTATTTAATAGTTTTTTTTGTTTATTTAATATTAGATAATTGTAATTTAAATAAAAATGTTTTAATTTAATAGTTATTTTTTATTTAATATTAAATAAATGTAATTTAAATAAAAATATTAATTTAATAGTTGTTTTTGTTTATGTAGTTTTATTATTTTTAATTGTAGAAATTAAATAATATGATTTTATGTAGATTTAGTTATTTAATTAATATAACATTTTTTTCAGTTAATAAAATGTGTTAGTTATTTAATTAATTTATTTTTATTAGATATATTTTAAAATATTACAAAAATGTTACAAAACATTAGGAAAACGTATATAAATTATTAGAAACATGCTATTAAAACATTCAAACCAACATAAACCTTAACATTAAATAAACATGAACCCTAACCAAAAACCTAATTTAAAAAAGATCCCTTAACATAATTAAAAAATAAACCTTATTATGAAATGTACATGAACCTTAACATTAAACCAACATGAAACTAGAAGATGAAGCAACAAAAACTCTAACAATAGAAACTAACATAAACTTTCTATCTCTGACCAATTAAGACCTAACATGAAATTAAGAAGACGTAATAGGACCTTTTAAGATCTAATAAAACCTAATAAGACCTTTAACATCTTATAGGACTCTTAACATGATTAATATTTCCTATTAAACTCTAACACTAGAAACTAACATAAACAAAAATTCTAGAAACCAATTAAGACCTAATACCTAACCAATTAAGACCTAACATGTGACTAATATTTGACCAATTAGGACCTATTAATTGAGCAATTAAGACTTTTAAGATGTGACTGATATGACTAATAACACCTAAATTGATTAATATTACCTAATAAGACCTAATACCTACTAATAAGACCTAGAATAGTCCACCCTTAAGAACTAATAGGACCTATACTTGACCAATTAGGTCCAATATGACCTATTAAGACCTAATAGTCCTACCAATTAAGACCTAACATGTGACTAATACTTGACCAATTAGGACCTATTAATTGACCAATTAAGACTAATTAAGACTTAACATGTGACTAATATGACCAATTAAGACAGGTAACATGATTAATACAACCCCTTAAGACTTAATAGGATTAATATGACATAAAAAACATAAACAAAAATTCTAGAAACTAATTAAGACCTATTAAACTCTAACACTAGAAACTAGTTCATAAACAAATATTCTAGAAACCAATTAAAACCTAATACCTAACCAATTAAGACCTAACAAGTGACTAATATTTGATCAATTAGGACCTATTAATTGAGAATTTTACTTTTAACATGTGACTAATATGACTAATAACACCTAAATTGATTAATATTACCTAATAAGACCTAATACATACTAATAAGACCTAATAGTCCACCCTTAAGAACTAATAGGACCTATACTTGACCAATTAGGTCCAATATGACCTATTAAGACCTAATAGTCCTACCAATTAAGACCTAACATGTGACTAATACTTGACCAATTAGGACATATTAATTGACCAATTAAGACTAATTAAGACTTAACATGTGACTAATATGACCAATTAAGACAACTAACATGATTAGTACGACCCCTTAAGACTTAATAGGATTAATATGACATAAACAACATAAACAAAAAATTCTAGAAACCAATTAAGACCTATTAAACTCTAACACTAGAAACTAACATAAACAAAAATTCTAGAAACCAATTAAGACCTAACAAATAACTAATATTTAACCAATTAAGACCTATTAATTGAGCAATTAAGACTTTTAACATGTGACTAATATGACTAAAAACACCTAAACTGATTAATACGACCTAATAAGACCTAATACCTACTTTAATAAGACCTAATAGTCCACCCTTAAGAACTAATAGGACCTATACTTGACCAATTATGTCCAATATGACCTACTAAGACCTAATAGTCCTACCAATTAAGACCTAACATGTGACTAATACTTGACCAATTAGGACCTATTAATTAACCAATTAAGAATAATTAATACTTAACATGTGACTAATATGACCAATTAATATAGGTAACATGATTAATACGACCCCTTAAGACTTAATAGGATTAATGTGTTTATTAAATTTGTATGTACATGTATATATAGTTTTTTTTTTAAACTAGATGATCTTAAATTTGTAACATGTATGTTTAAATTTGTAGTTTATTTATGCACGTTTAAATTTGTAACATCTATGCACATAACATGTATGTTTCTTAAATTTGTATGTACATGTATATATATATTTCATTTTCAAACTAGATGATCTTAAATTTGTTACATGTATGTTTCTTAAATTTGTATGTACATGTGTATATATATATATATATATATATATATATATATATATATATATATATATATATATATATATATATATATATATATATATATATATATATATATATATATATATATATATATATATATATATATATATATATATATATATATATATATATATATATATATATATATATATATATATATATATATATATTCATGTTTATCTATTACAAGGCATCGGGTAGAGGGTCAGTAGATTCAGAAGAGCCTAGTGTTCATGGGGGGGTGGTAGTGGTAGTGGTAGTGGTTGCTCCTCTCATAGATCAACTGATACAACAGAGGCTAGAGAGAAGCTATTTGTGGATACTATTGAAAAATTCAAAAGAGCATTACATGTTTTGGATCAGACCTTAGCTTCATCCACCACCATTCCCAATAGGGATAGGGTGAATATTATTAGAGATGAATTTTTACGTATGATTGGCACAGTTCAATCATACAACCCATATGATACTATCAGCATTGATAGATTATATACTTCTTTGTCTCGCAGTGTTACTGGCACTGTGAAGTACAAGGAGATTGATACAACTATTTCCACCCCTATGGTGAAGGGTATGTTTCCTCATTATCAAGACATGAGTAAGGTGAGAGGGTACATGGTCATGAGATGTGAGGATGACCTAGTGGGACCATTTATATATCCTCAATGGTTGGTTGCTCATCATAGGTGGCCCCAGAAGGATGAGCTGCCACTATATTTCTGCAAACAATTGTTTGCAGAATTTCATTTACAGCTTGATGTTGATTATATAGATTATCCTAATTATGTTGGATAGGGGAGAGGGAGATTATCTGACATTTTTAGAGCACCTAATGCCCCTATTCCCGCTAATAAGAGGGCAAGGGTGGGTCAAGGTTTGGAAATGGCAGGAGTGAGTGTGCCAGATGACAGGATGAGGAGGGATATTTATTCTAGTATAGCGAGTATCACCACATAGGTTTAGGAGATTTCATTTGATCATGTGGGGAGATACATGTTATATTCTTGTTCTAGCATTCCTCCACCTACATGGGATGCATCCTCTAGTGGTGATTTATATGATATAGTCGACATACCATCTCCCAAGGTGGAAGTTACAACTATATCAGATATGGACCATTTGTGACCTACGAGCGCATTATTATCCAGTGCTCTACTTTGTGCATATCAGACCATACAGATGCTCAATGGGATTTCACTTAGGTAGGTTCCATCATTTGTCAAGACCTATATTAGTACTGGATCAGGTTCTCAGCAGACTACACCACCAACAGGTCCTCAGCAGACTACACCACTGACAAGTCCTCAGCAAACTGCACCACCGATAGGTCATTAGCAAACTGCACCATCAATAGGTCCTCATATGACTACACCACCACCTATAGCTCCTCCACAGACTACAACACCTACAGCTCATCATCAGACCACGCAAGCCACTTCATCACATCCAGGTCATCAACTTTTTACTACATTGCTTACAGATGACCAGATTGATCTTGCAATTATATCATGTCAATCATTAGATTTGAGCACTTTCGGGAGAGCATTAGAGGCTGCTATGGTACATATAATTAAATTAAATTTTTATTTATTTAAAAAACTTACACATATATTTGAAATTTGATTAATATATGTTATATGTGTGTGTTTGTGTGTGTGTGTACTCCATGAGGTTATCGACGATGATGCTGCACCTGGATATGGATATTTATAGATTCCAGACGATCCTATCCATCGTATACATAGGTACATTGAGATGTTTGTTCAAAAAAATAATTTTTCTATGATCATAAGTATTTAAAATTTATTATACATGTATGTATGCATGAAATATTTTGTTTATTGTACAAAGGCATCAAGAGGAGGTGCATCGGCATTAGGTCACGGATCAGGACATGGCCCTAGTTGAGCGACCATGTTATTTTAAATATTTCATGTGACATTTCATATATACATGCTATAACATTTCATAGATATTTCATTTTAGACATTTCATATATACATGTAGATATTTTAGTCATTTCATATATGTACATGGTATAAGGTTGTATGTTATTTCATATTTTATACATTACATTACATATTTCAAACAATACATGTTACATATTTTATACATATTACATGTGTTAAGAATGGGAACATTGAGAGGGGGGGTGAATCAATGTTCACTGTATTTTAACTTTTCACTTTAATCTTTATACTAAACTTTAAATGCTTAAGTACTGAATTAAACATTCACATAAACATGAAACATGAAATCAACACATGACACCAATATGGTTATGAGGAAACCCAAATAGGTAAAAACCCCGGTGGGAATTGACACCCACTAATATTCTGCACTAGTGTTTTGTGATCCTTGTTAGAAGATCCTTTACCTTGTTAAGAGTAGCTTTACAATGCTTTAAGTATAGTAGACCTTGTTAAGGGTCAGACCCTGTTAGGAGACTTTTACAATAATCCCTATTAGGGGAGTGGACTCACTGTCCTAGAGCTCACTACTCAAATGGTGAAGGCTACAACCTTCTGATTTCATATACATACTATATCTATAGGTGAATTGTCACTGTGACACTGCTTGTCTGATTAGTTCCTTTGATGCACTAATGCTTTGACCTCTTACAAAGCTTTAATATATCTCATAGTGTCTTTACACACTTTTTCTTTGCTTAACACATCTCTCTTACAACTTCCATACTGAATACAATGGGTGCATCTTATATTTATACGCTCATACAAACTAAACAATTAGGTCGGTCCTATAACTAATCACAAACAACACTTCCAAATGAATTGGCTTAAGCATGCTTACAATTATACATATAAACATGTCAGCAACCTAAATACAATGGGTGCATAGGCTTTACAACATTACATTATCACCGCAAACCAAAATACTAACTGTCGGCTCCATGCTCTGTTCTCTGCTGGCACACACTGGCTGTGCAACTTCAACTGACTGTAACTTTCACATCCTTGCACATCTATTTATGTGATCATAGACTAAGTATGAGTATAGTCTAGCAAAATTAACTTCCAAGGTGCATACCATAATTCATCTGTACATACGTGTGCGGATGCTTTGAGCTGCAGGAACTCTGTACACTATCCAGTCTTCAACACTTAGCTGATTTTTGATCTTCATATCAGGTGCGCTAACTCCAAACTTCTATATGACTTTATTTGCATAATGAAAACACTATATAGATAGTCATATACTTCAGTATAGACAACTTGCCAACAATCTCCCCTATTGTCATTGATGGCAACAAAGGAATATGGCCAAGTTGCTAACTACCCTTAACACAAAAACTTTTGTCTTCTATACATTCTTTATACATAATCTTATCTCCCTAAACATATCATACTCCATATTCTATACACAACTCCCCCTTTGACATTAATGATAAAGGTGTATCAAAAAAATGTATCTACACATACTCACTGAGGGAAAACATCTGGATATGCAATCTTGAGGTTCTGGATCTCCTTCTTCCAAAAAGTTATCAGAGAGTTAACTATCTAGAGATGGGTGCATAAAGCATACTGTAGCTTCTCCATCTTCTCCAAGTTTGTGCTCAGACCTTGATCATAGGTTATCATGGTGGCATCAATCTCCTTTATATTCTGATTTAGAATGTCTAGTGAGGGCGCAAGAGCATTCCTCAACTGAGTTTGTCTAGACATTTTTTCCATCTCTTTCTCTGCCTTTTCAATCTTGTCCATCTGACCTTGGTAGATATTGCTGCACATGTTCACATCAATGGATGTGTCTATCACTGAACTCTTCACCTGCTCAATCATAGCTTCTGCCTCTTTTATTTTCTTAAAATGAGCACCAATAAGCTTATCTTGGTTCATACATTCTGCAATTATTTTTCTTCCTTCATCTGCAAATCCTTCCAAGGATGCTTGACTAGACTTAAGTGAATTCAAGTCTAGTGCAAAGTTGCTCATCAACTCATTCAATCTCTTCTTTAAGTACTTTTCTTCTGCCACTATGGACGCAGATTATTCTAGGCTAGAAAAATTGCTTTTAAACCATGAGATGATTGTACTCGTATCATCAACCGAGTATACCTTGGACACTTTCTTGTCTGCAGGCAAAAAACTATTTAGAATGTTCATTGATTCCATAAGGAGAGGATTTCTCATTACTTGTTTCTCCTTTTCATTCTCTATAGCTAGGACGCTAAACTTTATCAGGTCATCTTCTCTCTAGGAGTCCAAACTGCTTGTGCCAGGTGTCAAACTTGACAACAATTCTGAGGAGGGAGTGATGGGAGTGATATCCATCACTTCTTGTTTCACCTTGACCAGTTTATCTGATGTTTCATTCTTATGTTCACATTCTTTTTCCTCTTCTTTCTTATCAGATATATCTTCAATGAGCATTTCTTCTTGATGAGTGGAAGGTGAGCTGTTGCATAAGATTTTAGTTTCTTGTGTGCTCACAAAATCTTCCTCAAACTTATCCAACTCTGTGTCAATGGCTTCCATGGCTATCTCTACATTGTCAATAACAATGGTGCTATCCTTGAATGATTCTGGCATGGGCGCAAACTTTACTACCTCTAATTGTGTTCCATCTGTGGGCATTGAGTCCTGTCGACCTATCACTAGTATATTGGAGGTCTCTGCTTTTTTTTCTTTCTTACTAGGTGCATGAGTGATGGGCATAGAAGGAGGTTTCATGTGTTGTTCTAATAACACTTTCTCAAAGGCTTTCTCTATTTCCTTTGTTATCAGCTCATAGTCTTTTTTCATAATGTGTAGAATCCTCATCTTTTTCCTTAAGTGTGGCTTCACTAAATTTAATATTAGTGACTTTTCTTCATTAGAACATACTGGTAGACTATCTTCTAATATATTTTCTTTGATCCTTAGATCTTCTTCATTTTCTTGTCTCTTTTGGAATTCTAAAATATCCCATACTTTATCTCAAATAGTGGTCTACAATTCAAGGACTATCTTCTTGAGCTTGATCATATGTTTGACAATCATACTATGTATTTCTAATTTGTCAATCTCACTGTATGTTTCATGATACTTCCCTACTTGATCAATTCTTCCCTCATCCACAATTCTTTCTTTCAAAACTTTAAGGCTTGGTTTGAATCCTACCTTGGGAGGTGCTTGAATGTTTTTCTTGCTCCTTGTTGCTCATGAGGATGGATGACTAGTGCTATCTTCTTTCTTCCTCTTGACTATTGGTTTGTACTCCGGAGGAGTGGTAAGGTCAATACTATCTTTGGGTGCAGAAGGAGTATTATCTTCTTTACCCTTCTGACTGTCATCTTTTTTAGTTTTCATCTTCTTCAACTTAGGATCTTCTTGTTCCGCCTCTACTGTTGTGCTTTTCAATTCTAAGGAAATATTTTCATCCCTTGATTTATCAAGGTCTTCTTGAGACACACCATGCATTCTCAAGATCTCATATGTGACTTTAGCAACCTTTCTTTTAGTTGCTGCACTGTTAAGTTTTGCATCAACTTCTCTGGTCTTTTCTTCATATGTTCCCCATCTAGGTTCATTAGGATCTTTGGGGGCTGATAGAAGTACCTGTGCATAAGCTTCAAGGACTTTTTCTTCTACTTCATAACCAAGTGGATGAATCCACTTAGTTCTTGGCTCAATAGATTCCATACAAGTAGTATCAGTTTCAACCATAAAGCATATTGTATCCTTATATTTCTCTACAATGCTTTCTAGAATCATGTACCTCATCTGCATCTTAGCTCTAAAGGTCTTCAATTCCAATGTTACATAGTCTCACAATCTACTCTCAGTGGATGCTTTAAGGGATATCCGTGGCATGGTTGGAATGGACTTGTCCAAGTACAGATCTGAAACTCTTCCAACTATATGAAGGTACATATAGATGATTAGTGACCCAAACCTGAATATCTTTATCTTGTCATGTTTGATAGCCTTGATGTTATCAATCAACTGTGCGTGCAAGATCTCACACAAGTTGAACTCTCCATCTTCTTTCACAAGTCTGATGGCTACTAGAATAGTGCCCGCAGACACACTATTCACCCTGCTAGTGTGATGAAACCTATATCCCAGTATCATTGACATCAATTTGATGTCAGCTTTCTTAATAGGCTCAATTTTCATGCCGCACCTATTGCTTCTTGACTTACATGTTTTCTCAACCATTTTCTTGACATCCTTGCCCATAGGAAGGATGGCACCCATTCTAGATAGGCCTATCATCTCATGTATCAGGTTACCTATGATTCTTACTGACACATCACCAATCCAAAATAGATCATCATGAATTATTCTTAATAAAATCTTTATCCATTCTATATCATAGAATTCATATGCCATAGCATACTCAACAATAGGGTGATCATTCCACTTGACATATTCATCCATTAAAGTTTTATATGGTTTCAAAATGGTATCCATGTGCACCCTTAACCTATCCAACCCAACTGGTTCCTTCTTACAATAGATGTAAGCCCTAATGTCTTCCACATGCATGATGCCCATAGGCATGTGGGAGAAAGCTCCCTCTAAATCATTTAGAGTTGATTTAAATGGGTGCCTTTTGAAAACATATCTTTTCTTCTCAGCGACATCATAAACAATGGGAGTGGCCATGACTTACTTTATAATCACTTTCCAATTGATCTCTAAGATAATTTGATGACTTCTGAATTGGCACAACCAACTAGGGTTTCTGCAACTAACCAAATGCATAGCAAACACTGATAGTTCAATCTCCAAGTCTTCACAACAACTTCCAAGGCTCAATCTGCTCTTTAATCTCTCTGAATTCAAATGCAATGAGTAATGAAACAACTTTCTGTGTACTTAAAGTGAGAATTCCACCATTAATGCTCGGTGCGTAAACTGGGTTGTCACTTCAAAATTTCCAAATCAAGTTCTGCTAACAATCAGCATGTGTGCTCTTGCACAAAGGTTCCTCTATACTCCAAAAGCTTAAGTCCAAAGGCACATACCCTGAGGATGAGTATACCAGCCACGTAGGGGTCTAGAGCTAAATTAGCTCCCCCTATGACCCTAAGGGCCATTCATGTAGATGTAGAGGGTACGTCCACTATGGATGCATCCAATACAATCTCATCAACTTTTTCCTTCCTTCCTTTTGACCAAATCAAGCTCACATCCACTGAGGCTTTCACAAACTTGACTTCTCCTTCGGGATCCAATACTGGTTATTCAGTCTTTTTAGAGTTCTCCTGACCTTGTGTCCTTGATCTATAGAATCTTGAGATATGTCCAGCCTTGTTACAAGAGTGACAAATGACTGGAGGTCTTATATTCCTTGGCGCATTTACATGAGTCGCCATTTTACAAGTTCTAGCTGAGTGACCATTATAGTTGCATATCTAACATGTAACATTTTGAGAACTTCTTACATTTGTCTGATTCTGATTCCTCTGATCATGTTGAATCCTATTCTTCTTACTAGTCTTTCAATTCATGGCTTTATGACCAAATTTATTACATAAGTAATAGTAACCATTAAAAGGTCTTACCTATGTACAGTTCCTAGTAATGTGTCTAGGCTTGTTACATGCAAAACAAGTGTGTTCTACTTGCTTGCACTCATTCTTAGGTCATCCACCATTGTCTTTGGATTGATCTTCAGTCTTGTCAATATCAATAGAGTCTTTTTGTGTCTCCTTTCTTTCTCGTACATTATCAATCTGATTTTATGCTTCATTGTATCCAATACAGCTAGTGTCTCCTTTGGCTCTTCTTGCATACAACTGAGATTCTATCAAATCAAAACTGGTGTGCAATTTGTCAATGTGATTCTTTGCTTCTTTCAATTCAGACTCCAATCTTTCTTTGCAATTCCTTAGATCCAAGATTTCCAAATTGGCTTCCCTTAATTCCTCATTGAGTTGAAGGTTCTCCTTGACTTGTTCATTGTAGACTTCCTGATTGTTGATCAACTTATCATCAAATTCTTCAAGTAGTTCTTTCATAGATGTATTGTCTTCATTCAGCTTCTTAAGCTTTGCTCCTAGATCACTATTAGAGCATTCTTTCAAATCCCTTCTTAGGTTTTTGATAACTAATTGAGCATCACTGAATTTCTCCTTTAGTTCTTCAATTTCTCTTTCAGATTTGTCCAGGTCTTCAAGAGTGGCTTCCAAATTTTTCTTCATATGTTTCATTTCTCCTTTTTCCATAATCTCCTCAAGTGGTTAAACTTCTTTTATGAGGACCCGATCTCTAATACCAATTGTTATGAATGGGAACACTGAGAGGGGGGGATGAATCGGTGTTCACTGTATTTTAACTTTTCATTTTAATCTTTATACTAAACTTTAAATGCTTAAGTACTGAATTAAAAATTCACATAAACATGAAACATGAAATCAACACATGACACCAATATGGTTACGGGGAAACCCAAATAGGTAAAAACCCCAGTGGGAATTGACACCCAGTAATATTTTGCACTAGTGTTTTGTGATCCTTGTTAGAAGATCCTTTACCCTATTAGGAGTAGCTTTACAATTCTTTAAGTAAAGTAGACCTTGTTAAGGGTCGGACCCTATTAGGAGTCTTTTACAATAATCCCTGTTAGGGGAGTGGACTCACTATCCTAGAGCTCACTACTCAAATGGTGAAGGCTACAACCTTCCAATTTTAGATACACACTATATCTGCAGGTGAACTGTCACTGTGACACTACTTTTATGATCATTTCCTTTGATGCATTGATGCTTTGACCTCTTACAAAGCTTTAATACATCTCATAGTGTCTTCGTACACTTCTTCTCTGCTTAACACATCTCTCTTACAACTTCCATACTGAATACAATGGGCGCATCTTATATTTATACACTCATACAAACTAAATAATTAGGTCAGCCCTATAACTAATTACAAATAATGCTTCCAAATAAATTGGCTTAAGCGTGCTTACAATTATACATATAAACATGTCAAAAACCTAAATACAATGGGCACATAGCCTTTACAATATTACATTATCACCACAAACCAAAATACTAACTGTCAGCTCCATGCTCTTTTCTCTGTTGGCACACACTAGCTGTGCAACTTCAACTAACTATAACTTTCAGACCTTTGCACATCTATTTATGCGCTCTTAGACTAAGAATGATTATATTCTAACAAACTTAACTTCCAGGGTGCATACCATAGTTCATTCGTACACATGTGCGCTAATGCTCTGAGCTACAGGAACTCTGTACACTGTCTAGTCTTCAACACTTAGCTGATTTCTAATCTTCATATCAGGTGCGCTGACTCCAAACTAGTATATGACTTTGTTGCCATAATAACAACACTATATCTAGTCATATACTTCAGTATAGACAACTTTCCAACAATATGTTATATGTTCAAGTGTTATTTCATCTTTTAGACTTATTTTTATACATGTTATGTATACATTATGTTATGCCATGTACTAATGTTATTTTAAATATTTCTAACAATTAAGTAATCTAACTCATGTCATGTAAGTAAAAAATAATTAAATAAGTAACTAACTAATGTCTTAAGGTGAGGTAATTAATCAAAGCATACATTAATTAAGTAACTATTTAACTAATAATGACCAATTAATTAAGTAACATAATTAAATAATCTAACTAACATAATTAGGTAATCTAACATAATTAACGGACTAACAATTAGGACAATTAATTAAGTAGGTAACTAACATAATTAACTAATCTAACTAACATAATTAGGTAATCTAACTAAATTTCTAACAATTAAGTAATCTAATTAATGTCATGTAAGTAAAAAATAATTAAATAACTAACTAATGTCTTAAGGTGAGGTAATTAATCAAAGCATAAATTAATTAAGTAACTACTTAACTAACAATTACCAATTAATTAAGTAACATAATTAAATAATCTAACCAACATAATTAGGTAATCTAACTAACATAATTAGGTAACTAACATAATTAACAGACTAACAATTAGGACAATTAATTTAGTAGGTAACTAACATAATTAAGTAATCTAACTAGCATAATTAACTAACATAATTAGGTAATCTAACTAACTAACATAATTAGGTAACTAACATAATTAAGTAATCTAATTAATTAAGTAGGTAACTAACATAATTAAGTAATCTAACTAGCATAATTAACTAATATAATTAGGTAACTAACATAATTAAGTAACTAACTAACTAATGTCTTAAGGGGAGGTCTTAAGGGGGGGTTAATTAATTTTAAGTAACTATCATAATTAACTAAAGCATAATTACCAAAAGCATTAATCAAAGCATACAATTAATTAACTAACATACATACATAAAAACATACAATATATATATGAGTTCAAACATGAAAGTTCAAACTATAGAGTTCAAATATGAAAGTACAAGATCTACAAAAAGAAGTTTATTTTGAAGCTTATAGAGTTCTAAAGCTCCTCATACATATACTCTAGATCGTCTCTATCTTTTATTATCTCCAAAATTTTTCCATGTTCTTCAATAGACAACTTCCACTTCTGATTGCCATGTTTTCTTTTTGGCAATGCCTCGAATTGTAACTTTGTTGCTATAACCAAGTGACTGTAATGTAGAACTTTTTGGTCACACGTGTATTCAATAAATTGAACACCATTTTTGTGGACCTTTATTTTTTGATAATAGGTTCCTTCAATAACAACTGAACCAATTGGATATGTCTGTCCATCACCATCTACAGTTTGTTTTATCAACTTGTATTTTGCTTTCGTGCATCTTAGTAGTTAATAATCTACACTTTCTACATTGTCAAGATCTGCAACTACAGCAAAAATATCACCTATACAAATAGATTTTATTAAAACTAAATATCACTTATACGATAAATTAAAATTAAATAAAAGAACATGTATGTGCACGCACCTGTAACAACCAAATTAGAAACACGCTCATAATCAGCTGAATATATAGGATCATGAATGTTTATGTCAATGTCATCATCTTCATAAGGAGGCATTCTAATTAACTCTTTCATATCCCATCGTGAAACATATCCATTTGCAATATTCTCATATTGACTCAATGGATTGTCCTCAATGCAGTGAGCACAAAAACATGATTTTTCTCTTACTTGAATCAAAAGAGGCTTGTGTTGTCCTGTAGTGATCAATGATGTAAACTTCTAATACCAACAATTCTTTGAAAATTGTAAGGATTAGATCAGTCTATATCTATTCCAAATATGAAATGAAAGTTGCACATTTTTAGATCAACAATTATAAAAAGATAGACATGAACACAAAATCAAAATTTAATTTAAAATTTTACAAAAAAATATAAATTACCTTTCACTTCCCAAAAATAATGTTTATTGTATATGGTGTCCTAAGGAGCAAAATGACTTTGACACCATTCAACAATTTTCTTTGAATTCTCTATCATGTTACTTATACATTTTTGAATTATCAATTCAAAGAAAATGGGTCTAAGATAAAATTATATTATTTTATATATATATATATATATATATATATATATATATATATATATATATATATATATATATATATATATATATATATATATATATATATATTGAACACTATTTGTACCTGCAAGTTCATATTGGCGAAGTGCACACTTCACACATGTTCCTACTCCATTGTGATCTCCTTTTCCATGTCCACTTTCAAAGAAGTTCCACAAGAACTTAACATTGCATCTAGCATGTTGCATGGCTAGCCAATTAAAGGCTTTTGTAGATTTAAATTGTCCTACAAAATTAAGTTGTACATGCATACATACATGTCATCCTTTAATAATTTAACAAATAATTAAATGACAATGAAAATAAATTGAAGTATCTATACACATACATGCACAACTATTAGACCAAATCCAGTGTTGTGAAGCCTTTATCCCACGATTCGCATTATCTTCAAAAAACATTGCAAAACAATGAGCCACATAGCCCCTATCATGAACCTTATCATCACTGATATAGAAATGAACCTCTTTGATGATAATGCGTTCATTTGGATCAAGACTTTCTACCTCATCCAAATCATATTGTGCATGTCTATAGGTCATTTGCATAAATATTGCAACCTGATCATAATGATAATATTGAGCTTGAAGCTCTTTTCAAGGGAAAATGTATAGTTCTCGGAGAAATATACAATTGAAAGATTACAACAAGGTGGAAAACAATCTTTGGAATCATGAAACTGTTTAGCTTGCCATCGTGCACCATGACAATGTTGGATATGTGGATAAATCATAGTACAAAAGCTGGTCATAAACTCAAGGTAGGGCAATTCACTCTCCTTCAATACAATTTTTTTGGATTCATCTCCACTCTTTGTTTGATATGTCTCATATTCAAATCTTTTCCACAAAATCGGTGTTGAAACATTAATATTCTCAATTTTCAATGGAAATTTATGCAAATCTCCACAATCACTGCATGCATTCTTTATACATTGTACATTAAAATCATCTGAATCTTCTAATTTATCACATAAAATAGACTTCACAAATTGTGTCATACTTCCAAGGATGACCATAATTGAATCAAGAACTGCCATAACTTTTTTATATGATTGCAAGTATAGATGAAACTCAACATGATTTTGACAACAACAAGTTTCACAAACCTTATTTATGCATACAAAGCAAGGGTGCAACCTCTCAAACATTCTTTGACATATTTTCACATCTAAAAATTCTTTCTTGAATGCTTCAAATAATTTACTTTGTTTTGTATCTATAAAATGTTTTAGATGTACAGTTTTCATACCAAACTCTTCATCTTTCATCTATATTGTATCCCTTCTATTAGAAGAAACACGAGAGTGAGCGGTCCAATATTCAATGACCAGTTTTTTTGCATCTTCATAAATTCTATCTTTTTGAGGAAGCCTACAAATATTTACCCAATTTTTTTCAATGTTTTCATCTAACATATTTCTCTTCTTGATATATCTTTGAATAGTTCTTCTAGATACATTTAGTAAATCAAAAATTGCATGCACTTGTTTTCTCTATGTCAACCTCCTACTAGATAAAGTAGTCATAATTGCTCTACGTGCAACACTTAAATCAGCTCCTCGGCTTGAGTTATTAATGTTGTTCAATGCATCTTGCAAATTTTGAACTATTGTTTGATTTACATTGTCTCCTGAGTTTTTCTTGTCATCAACACCCAACAACTCCAAAATAGGGGTCATTTCTTTTTTCCTAAATAACCTAACAAATAATTGAGCTCTTGCAACCATACTTTTATTTTCAAAATATTCATCCCAAAGTTTTTTGCAATGAGTTTTAATTGTACTTTCTGATAACATTTCTTCAGATGAAATTTGACTGAAAAGTGAATCCTCATTCATCGAGCCATCAAATTGCCCATGCCAAAAGATATATTTCCACCTCCAGAACTACCAATGTGTTCGCCTGCTTGAATTGTATCTTCTTGAATATCAATAGGTTCTTCCTGAACTTCAACGGGTTGATCTTGATTATGTTTTGCATGATATTTTTTTTCATCCTTTGTTCGATCATATTTTCTTAATCTATTCCTTTTATTCCCCATTGCAAAAAATGTTCAAATTTAAAAATATAAAAGAATCACTTAACTAGAAAAAATCACACATTTCTATAAAAGCTTACACTCATAAGCAACCAAAATATATACATATTTATCATTCATAAAATCACAACAATCTAATCTTGTAAAATTTCTCAAGGACAATGAAAAAAAATACAATCACTCCAAAATCATCAACCTATCTTGGAAACACAATGAAGATAATATTTTCCAAAGAACAATTGCAAAAAAGGTTTTCAAACCCTACCTTAAACCACCACTCGACAGAAATCATGCAAAGAACAATCCAACAACCCTGAAATTTCCCAAAGCTTTCACAATCCTCCAATTCAATCTTAGAGCCAAAATCTATCAACATGTATATCAAATACTAGCCAAAATCCTCTTAATAAAGAAAACCAAATAAGGGTTTCAATGCATGCAACACCATAAACAGATAAACTACCCTATGAAAAATAGAAAAGAATCACTTAACTTGAAAACACTAAATCAAAACTTGACATGCAATACCCAAATATAAAATAAAAATCATTAATAAATTTCAAAAAACTATTAAAAATCACTTAATTCAAGATAAAAACCACTTAACTCTTACAAATAAAATTAAAATAATTTATAAATTTCAAAAAACTATTAAAAATCTATAAAAAAAACCAATTTTATTTAAAAAATCAGTCGCATTGTTAAAATTTGGATTTAAGGGGCTTGGTCATGCACATGACTGTGTTTGGTCACCTAATAGGTTCGGTCGAACTAGGTCTGGCCAGACCTATGTGGAATCCTATTTGGCAGCCAAGTAAGCAAAAAAGGGTGGCTCTCAGAGGTTCTCACTTCTGAACCTGAATTCTCTGTCAAAATTTACCTTTTTTGTAAAATCTAAAAATATCATTTTGTAGAACTCGGAGTCAATATTATGGTCATGTAATTTTTATCATGTTTTGATTTCATATAATATATTATAAGTTGAAAATACTTCAAGTGCATATTTTAACATTTAAAAACACACTAAAAATATTAAAAATAACAAATCATGTCAGAAAAATTAAAACTTTATATTTAACACTAGAGGAGAGAGTCTTCTTCAAGAATATATAATTTTTTTTTTAATGGTGTAGATTTGATAGGGAAAATTGGACGCAAACAAAAAACTGTTGATTTCGGGTAACACCAACTTTGGATAGTTATAACAGACAAAATTTATACCGAAATCCAATCTTTCTTTTTTTATGCACTAGCTATGGATGTCATCTAAAACATATTATGGAATCAGAGGAAAAAAATATTATTTACATATAGTTTTTTTACTTGAACTAGACCCTAGATTTTCAGCATATTTTAGCAATAAAAAAATGGACTTCAAAAATTAAAAAACTATGTCAATTTTTGTTCAAATTTTTTCACAAAAATTATAAGCATAAACTTTATCAAATTTTACACATTTCATTAGTTTACATCATCTTCAAATTCTAAACACAAATGCCACTTTTATGTCGTTAAAGTTGAAAATTTTGAATGTTCTCGTCCTTTTCCTTTATAAAAGTGTGGCAGGGGTTTGTACTTTTACCCTGCTACATAACTGTCTGTGCTAACAACTAACCTCTATGTCCATGATATCATGCTGATAACATGTCCATGTTTCATATACTCAATGCTTACTACATGAGGCCTCCACGCATGCTTCTTACCATATGTTCTCATCAATGACAACATATAGTCAGCACTGGCTTGCTAGCAAATCTCCAACAATCTCCCCCTTTGGTATTGATGGAAACATATGGAATGAAAAACACCATCCACCCAAATGAGAAATTATTTTATAACATTCTCCATTTCCTCAACAAAACTCACCCAAGGATGAATCCTCCATCTGCTATAATATTCTTCAATATTCTCAATTTCCTCAACTGAACTGTTTCCATGAATGAATACTACTCCCCCATAGTATATTACTCCTTCTTTGCTTATTTTTTTCATGACTCTATATATTACTCCCCCTTTGACATCAATGGAAAAGGGTGCCAACCATTTTAAGCATCAATACTACTCCTAAAGTAGAGCAGATAACCTTCCATCAGTCCCTAAGGACTGATGCTCTTTCTTCTTTCTTCTAAGCAGAATCAGGGCAGGGAATTACTCCTAGGTTCTCCCTGAGATACTCAAAAGTATCCTTTGGCAAAGGCTTTGTGAATATATCTACCAACTGATCTTTAGTACTCACATAGTCCAACTTGACCTCTTTCTCTGCCACTTTCTCTCTTAGAAAGTGATACGTAATTTCTATGTGCTTTGTCTTTGCATGCATCACAGTGTTATTTGACATGTTGATAGTGCTAGTGTTATCACAATGAATAAAAATAGGATAATTAATTTGAATTCCAAAATCCTTTATCATTTTCTTGATCCAAACAATTATAGAACAATTCAAGGCTGCTACAACATACTCTGCTTTTGTTGTTGACTAAGAAATGCAATTTTGTTTCTTTCTTGTCCAAGTGAAAAGTATGTCACCAAAAAACACTGCTCCACTTGATGTACTCTTTCTATCATCAATGCATATTGCCCAATTAGCATCTGTACAAACATGAAGTTCAACATTCTCTAAGTTAGGATACCATAGACCATAATCTATAGTGCCCTGCAAGTATCTAAATATTCTTTTTATTACCAATAGGTGACTTTGTTTAGGCTCTATTACAAATCTTCCAACAATGCCAACTGCATTGGAAATATCAGGTCTAGTTTGAGTAAGATAAATGAGTTTACCAATTATAGATTTATACAATATTATATCTACAACCGGTGAGTCATCTTCTTTTGTAAGCTTGCATCATGTTATCATAAGTGTGACCACTGGCTTGCAATCATCCATCTTGAATTTCTTTAATATCTCTTTCACATACTTAGACTAATTTATGAAAATACCTTTCTGTGTCTGCTGCACATTTAATCCCAAAAAGTATTTGATAGGTCCAATCATGTTGATCTCAAACTCTCTCTTCATCTCCTTAGAAAATTTTTCACTAAGCTTGTCATTACCTCCAAAGTTAATGTCATCAACAAATATAGCTACCAATAAAAAACCTTTAGATGTCTCTCTTATGAATAGATTACAATCCACTACTCCTTTCTTGAATCTAATCTTTGTCAAGTATCCATCAAGTCTCTCATACCAAGCTCTAGAGGCTTGCTTAAGTCTATAGAGGGCTTTCTTTAGTCTTCATACCATATCAGGCCTATCTGATAAGGTGAATCCTTCTGGCTGCTCAATGTAAACTTCGTCCTTTAGTTCTCCATTCAAGAATGTTGATTTAACATCCATCTGATAAACTTTGAAGTTTTTGACTATTGCATAAGCTAAAAACAACTTAATGGCTTCTAATCTGCTTACTGGTGAAAAAGTGTTTGAATAATCAATACCTTCTCTTTGCGCATATCCTTTACATACTAACCTTGCTTTATTCCTTACTACTGTTCCATCTTCATTCATCTTGTTTCTAAATATCCATTTCGTTCCAATCACATTCTTATCACTAGGTCTTGGGACTAGTTCCCAAGTATCATTCTTAATAATCTAATCAAGTTCTTTCATAGCATCATGCCAATCAGAATCATTACATGCATCTTCAACACTTAAGGGTTCAATCTGAGATAGTAAACATATCACTTCATTGCTTTCTAAATTCTTTTCTTTTGATCTTGTTGTGACTTTGCTGCTCTGATCTCCAATGATTTCATCCTTAGAGTGATATCTAGATGTAAACTTTGGAACTTTAGGTGATGTTGTCTCATTTTCCTTCTAAGTTTCTTCTTCACTTGTTTCAGGTTCATTGAATAATACATCAATACTGTCAAACATCTCTTCAATAACTGTCTCACTAGTGTAAGGTTTGGGTTCTTCTTCAATCATAGATGAGTAATCATGAAATCTTTCTTGAACCATAAACTTTTCATGAATCTTAACATGAGCACTTTCAATTATCTTTAATCTCAAGTTAAAACATCTATAAGCTTTACTTTTAGTAGAGTAACCAAGAAAAATACATTCATCACTTCTTGCATCAAAATTTCCTATTGCTTCATCCCTCTTGATGTAGCACTTGCTTCCAAAGATTCTAAAGTATTTTACTATGGGAAAATTACCAAACCATAGCTCATAAGGTGTCTTGTTTGTGTCATGCCTCAATTGTATTCTATTGATTGTATAGACTACTGTATTGACTACATCTCTCCAATAGGTGTGTGCAACTTTTCCTTCAATCATGATGGTGTGCATTGTATCAAGGATGATCCTATTCCTTCTCTTTGTAATATCATTCTGCTAAGGGGTTCTAGATGCACTCAACTGTCTTTTTATGCCATGTTCTTCGCAGTACTCATAGAATCTGTCAGAGGTGAATTCTCCTCCTCTATCCAATCTTAGACATTTTATCTTTAGTCCAGGTTCATTCTCAACCTTAACTTTGAATATTTTGAATTTCTCAAATTCTTCTGACTTATCTTTCAAGAACGCAAGCAACATCATTTTGGTATAATCATCAATAAACAAAATGAAATACCTTTCACCATAGTATGAACTTGTTTGAGTTGGTCCACATAGGTTTGTATGAATTAGATCCAACTTGTTCTTTGTCAAGTTATGCTTGCTCCTGAATGAATTCCTCACATGCTTTCCCATTACACATTCCCTACATATAGTATCAACTAGATTTTTTATGCTAGGTAGGTCTCTAACTGCCTTTACATTACTTATCTTTACTATGTTATCAAAGTTGATATGACATAGTCTTTTATGCCATAGCCAACTTTCATCAACTTTAGCAACAAAATAACTTGCTTCTGAATTAAGTTGAAAAACATTACCTTTAGTCTTTGAACCTGATGCAATCATAACACCATCCTTGTTGTTAATGATGCACTTGGAGTCTTTGAACTCCAACTGATAACCCTTTTCAAGTAACTGCCCAACACTAAGAAGGTTATGTTTCAGACCATCCATATACAGAACATTACCAGTGTTGTTCTTTCCATATAATGTGATAGCTCCTCTACCAATGATAGGTTTAGGAGTTTTTATCTCCAAATCTAACCATGCCACCATTGTATTTGTCTAGATGAACAAACCTGTCTTTGTCACCTATCATGTGATGTGAACAACCACTATCTATGATCCAATCTATCCTTATGTCTACTTGTGAAATCAATGCTAACTTTTCTTCTTTTTTCTCATCTTCATGATTCATTTCATTATTCATTTTCTCTATGATAGCAATGAAACCAATTTCATCTTTAGCTGAATCATCATCTGATACTCCATCTCTAGAATAGTAACATTCCTTTGAATACTTAGGCTTGTAATCATTTTTTAACTTTTTAGCTCTTATAGGACACTTAGATGCAAAGTGACCAATATTATTACATGAAAAGCATTTAAATGGTAATTGACCTTCATACTTCCATTTTCCTTTCTTTTCTCTTTTAGCAATCATAGCAATGAAGTCATCTAGTGTTTTCTCTTCATCATCATCATCAAAATTATCAGAAGTGTTTGTAGATTTCTTACCATGGACTAATGCTTTGAAGGTTGTCTCACTTTTAGGTTCTATCTTCAATCTTGAAATCTCAAAAGCTAAATTTTATTGATCAAGGTTTCTCTTTTGAAATTTGATTTAAGCTACATAGTCTCATCAAGGATTTTGATCTTGTTTTCATACTCTGATGTGAGAGTAGTCATTAACTTATCCATAATGTCTTCTTCCGAGATCTCTCCACCATTGTTCTTGATTCCTGCTACTGCTTCATTAATTGTTTGGTTGTAAGCTCTGATGTTTTCTTCAAGTAGCATCTCCAATGCATTTTATCATTTCTTCCATGTTTTTATGCGTGCATCTTTTTCTTGTTTATCTCCTTCAAACATGTCTTCTAGGTGCTTCCATATCTTGTGGGTTGTGTCTACTTTCTTTATCTCTGAAAAATCACTATCAGATAGGGCACTGATGAGGGCTTCTTTTTCTATTTCATTCTAATGGAACAAATCCTTCAGCTTGCCAGTAGCATCATATTTTTAAAGATCTACTAGAGAGGGGATCTTAACTTCTTTGATAGCTACTTCAAATACTTCAAAGGTAATGCACTACAAATGTGTCATCATCTTGTTCTTCTAATCAAGATAATTTTCTCCATCAAACTTAGGACTGTCTTTTCTAAAGAATGCCATATGATCAACCTCAATTTGTTAAAATTTCTCTCTGACGTACTTGGCTCTGATACCAATTGTTAGGAATAGTCCCAAGAGATAACTAAGAGGGGGGGTGAATTAGTTATCTACAAGTTTCAATTATTTATCCAATTAAGTATAATTAAACATAAAGCATAAACACAATGAAAGAACACTTGAACACAACACCAATATTTTGGTTACGGGGAAACCCAAATAGGTAAAAAACCCGGTGGTAATTCACACCCACTAATAATCTGCACTAGTGTATTATGATCCTTGTTAGAAGATCCTTAACCCTGTTAAGAGTTATCTTTACAATGCATTTAGTACAGTGACCTGGTAAAGAGTTGGACCTTGTTAGGAGTCTTTTACAATTAACCCTATTAGGGGTGAGGATGCACTATCTGAGAGCACACTGCTCAAAAGGGTGAAGGCTACAACATTCTGAATAACATATACACACTATATTTGGATCTTGGTGAACTACACTTTGACCTGCTGTCTAGATTAGTTCCAATGTATAGCATAGATTCTTCACTTGGTCACATAGACCTTCTACTGATGGCTCAACACTTCACACACTCTTCTCTACTCTTCATAAAATAGCTCTGAACCATACCCTAGCAATCACAAATAAATGCCTATAAATATATTTCCTCTAAATGATATAATCAAGTCAGCCTATTAGAACCACCTTGAAATAATATTGGAGAAACCATAACATACTCCAATAATAATTTTCTCACCTCTACTAAGCACGCATCACAAACTGGGACCTGTCTAAATCAATAAGTGTAGGTGCACGCTACACACTGTCAGCTCTAACAATTTAATTGATACTTTCTACTCAAGATGAGTTACATCATGCACTCTTAACCAAACATTCTTAACTCTTCTATGATCACTAATCCAAGGGCGCATACTATAATGATATGTGTAACTCATTTACCAACATAATCATTGTCAGCTCTTATGAATAAACACAAGAAACTGTAACTGGTGAATAGTGACTGCATAACTTCACTTCTACTAATCATCAAACTCTGCGTCCATGAATGTAACATCACTAACATGTTTCCATCACATATCCAAATGTGCAAGGCTCCATGATAACTGTATGGACAATCACCCACAGAACACTTCTTGTAACTCTATCAGGAACACTGCTGACACAAGTTGCTACATAACTATCTATACTAACAACTAACTTCTGCATCCATGATATCATGCTGATAACATGTCCATGTTTCACATACTCAAGGCTTACTAGATAAGGCATCCACACATGCTTCTTACCATATGTTATCATCAATGACAAACATATAGTCAACATTGGCTTGCTAGAAAATCTCTAACAAGTAATTGTTTAGGAATTCTATCCAATCCACTATACCATCAATATCCATCTTACCCAAAAAATGGGTATGTCACCTTTGGCATCCTTCTTGCCTACTCTTTCAAGGGCTTGAAGGAAGTATCTCCAGTCTGCAGGTAAGTTCTCCACCTCTTGCTCAAGGCTATCTTCATCTTCTTCCCCTTGTTCCTCCTCTGAGGAAACCTTTACTCCCTTTTCCATTCTTCCCTTCAACCTCCCATGTTCCTCCATTAACCATTTATTGGTTTTCTCTTGTTATTTCATCTTCTTCTCCAACTCAGCATTGGTGACCATGTCTAAAGTCTCACCTTCATATTCAAACCCTGACATAAAATCAAAATTTCTCCAGAAGCTTTTCCCAAGCTCTGATACCAATAATGATGTAGAGCTCTTCCTTAAAAGATTAATTCCTTAGTCTTTGCAAGAGTAAGTTTTACTCAATCACCTGATTTTATCTCTGCAACCCACTTAACCTTCTCTAACTCAAGAAAGTCCTATTAAGGCCTAATAGGACATATTTTATTCATTAGTTTTATTCAAACACTCCTAATCTATATATTTTCTCAAATACGCTATTTTAGCCTAGTACCCTTGCCAGGAGGGTTTTCAGTTCTTAACTTCCTAATTATCCATTGAACCCCACAAACAAATTAGATTTTGAATACCCTTTTTGAAGTTATTTAATACCTTAAAAGGATTTGGTCTGATTCTTCTATTGGTGAAGGAAACTATGACTGTCCTAGTAGGCTCAATAGGTCTAATTAAGCTCACTTTATAAAGGAACTACTTCTTACTTAGTATTTTTACTTTCTTTCTCTTTGGTTCCTTGTCAAGCATTCAAAAACATGGAAAAATACCAAATTTGGGTTTGTGGCAAGGTGTGTGAAATGGTTTTAAGGATCAGGTAACCTTCATAGTTCAAAATCCACAAATTCTCGACAAACAAGACCCAAATATCTCATGACACTTGAGTGGCAACAAAAATAGAATTTTAATCTTCTAATGCATTCCTAGGACTCACTGATTCCAGATTTTTTAGGAATTTTGGCTGGTTACTTTAAGAGATAATAACAATTTAGCATTCAAGCCCTAGGTAGGGTTGAACACAGACCTAAGAGCGCCAAAATTTGATTTCCTTGAAATATATATTGAACCAAAATATGAAATCAATGATTTTGGAAGATTGAAGTATTCTTCAAATGTTTTTGTCAAAATCTCACTTGTACGGGGTCATACAAACACATGCAACTTCATATTGCAGAGACTACATGTACAAAAAAATGACTATTGATCTTCCAATTGGCTATGAACTTTATTCAATCTTTCACTAGAATTAACAACAACCTCTTTCTTAACATTTTTGCATCTAAATATACATGTCTCTTTATTTTGAAAGCATGGGAAGGTGCCAAGATAGTTGGTCTTCCAACATGCAGTCTAAAAGTTGCAATTTTGTAACTTTCATAAAAAGTTGTCAATTTGCACTTTTTGACAAAATTTGAAAATTTAAACAAATATAACCTAATAGAAGTAAGAATCTTTTAAATACCTTTAATTGACCCTAAATACCACCTAAGTATCCTATCTACATGCCCATACATTCTAAAATTAGCAATTTGGCCATGATGGCTTATAAGGGTGCCAAGTCATGCCAATGCCTTACAAAATAGGCCTTTATTACAATTTTATGAAAAATAAATGAAGTAATCTATCCTAATATGCATGGTGTAAATATGTACATATGGTAATAAAATGAATGATAAAACTCTTCATGTGGGTGTCCCTACACCAAAGACCTCAGACCAACCCAAGGACACTGATAAAGAGGACACATGAGATAAACAAGTTGAGAAACTTTAAGAAAAAGAAAAAGAAAAGGAAAAGGAAACTAATAAGGACACACAAGAAGATAATACCAAAATAAAGGAACAAGGTACTCAAGATACTACCAATTCACCATAAGTATACCCTACCCTAATCAATACTCAAACTACTAATCCAGTTGAGACTAGGAAGATAGATGGTAGAAAACAAGTTGAAGAAGAAAATACATAAAAGGATAGTACTCTCAGTGCTACACAAACTTCAACAGATGAAATTGATGATACAAAGAAAAGGAAGATAATAGAATAAGAAGATGATGATGAAGAAGAAAAAGAGGAAGATGAAGATGATCCAAAATTCACCATTCTGAACAAAGACTTAAATAAATTAAAACCAAAAGAATAGATATTATTTTATAAGAAGCTAACAAAGAAGGCAAAGAAGAGCTGGAAGAATCATAAAAATTACAAGACTTGAAAATAATAAGGAAAACAATTTCTATTCTTTTTTACTTAGTACCATAAGTAGAGATTGATGAAGAAGAAGCTAAGATTGATCAACTCAAAACTTTGGTTGATGCAATCACTAGTTTGGATCATGATATGGAGGAAGAGATGACAAAGAGGGTTGAGAAGAGGTATAACAAGAAATGATGGAGAAGATACTACAAAAGATTGTTCTTAAGAAAGTTTCATTTTTTGAACTGGTCAAAGAGATTAAGGACTCATTGCTTGATATTGGTAAAATATTCACCAAGATATCTATATTCACTAACTTCACAGAAGACATAAAGATCAAGAGGGGAGAGTTAGAAACTAAGTTGGCTACTCTTGCCAATCAATTAGATCCCTTGAATAGTTCAATAATGGATCTCACTGCCAAACTAAAGGAACTAATATTCAAGGAAAGGGAACTCAAAACTGAAGAGGACAACATAAGAATGATATAGATGGAGTTACAAGGATTCCTAACTCCTCACATGGATATAATTCAAGCATACATCAAGAAGGCTAAAACACTGATAGGTACTCTTGAGATGAGTACAATAGATAGCATGGAGGAACTTTCATGATGATTGTACATGGTCATCATATTCCATTGACAACACTAAATGATTCATGGGAGCACTTACTTTCTAGTGCTATAGTACATTTCAAATCTGTATTTGATAAGTTGTAAGTCACTCTTGTCAATACAATTTTTCTTATAGTCTTTGGTATTGTTTCCAAAAAAGGCGGAGTAATATATATTTTCTATGGTTAAAAAAGGGGAGTAACCAATTTAGGGGGAGTATCTAACTCAGACATGGAGTATGTCAATTTTCACAATTTTTTACCATTAATGCCAAAGGGGGAGATTGTTGGCATATTGATGAGATAGATGATATTTATGATGTGTATGAAGAGCATAGTTGTCATTGCTAGCAAACCATTCAATCAATGAGATCATTTTTTCTAAGTATGTGAAGTTATACCGACTGGTAAACATGTATAAAAAATTGGTATGTAACATGGTAATCGGTACACAGGAAGGTAACCGATGAACAAGACAACCAGTGAGACCACGAACCGGTACAGGTAAAAGTCAAGACACTAGAAATGGGTCAAAACTGTAAACAAGTATAGATAAAGGTTATTAAATAGTTTTTCTCTATTATCCAAATTGGTCATGATGGTGGAAGATTCACTGAATCTAGACAATAGAGAAAATGTAGTACACATTGTTCGAGGAGATGATTGAGTCAATTTATAGGAGCTTGTGTATAGATCTTTTCATGATTCCAAGGCATGTTTGACAAATAAAATTAAAGGAATATTGCACATTGTGATTGAAAACTTGTATAATGATTTGGCCGACGCGGTAAGGGTTTTTATGTTAGGAATAGTCCCAAGAGAGAATTGAGAGGGGGGTTGAATCAGTTATCTACAAGTTTCAATTCTTTATCCAATTAAGTATACTTAATCATTAAGCATAAACACAATGAAAGAACACTTGAACACAACACAACAATTTTGGTTATGGGGAAACCCAAATAGGTAAAAACCATGGTGGGAATTGACACCCACTAATAATCTACACTAGTGTTTTATGATCCATGTTAGGAGACCTTGCAACCTTTTTAGGAGTTTATCTTTACAATTCATTCAGTACAATCACTTGGTCAAGGGTCTGACCCTATTAGGAGTCTTTTATAATTAATTTTGTTAGGGGTGAGGATGCACTGTTCGAGAGCTCACTCCTCAAAGGGGTCAAGGCTACAACCTTTTGAATAATAGATATACACTATATCTGGATCAATTCCAATAAATAGTATATATTCTTTACTTGGTTACATAGACCTTATGTTGATGGCTCAACATTTCACACTCTCTGCTCTGCTCTTCACATACAACTCTGAACCATGCTTTAGTAATATCAAGTGATGCTTATAAATATCTTCTCTCTATTAGGCCATTTTTCCATTCATTGCAAAATGCCAGGAAAATGGCATTTTTCCTTGCAGTCTTTATTTTGTGGTCTCTACCCGGCTTGCAGTCTCAGTTTTAACTTGCAAGATGATCCGCATGTGTTTTATGTTGTACGCTCTTAGCCCCATGCTCTTTAGTGTGTCACCCTACTCCAGTCCAAACTGCATCTCCTAATTCACAAAGCCCAGAAAGTTATTCAAATTCTATGGTCCGCAGGAAACGTTTTCAAAATCTACCACAGTGTCGAAAACCCACAGTGTTTTTGAAAATCCACAATGTTTTCAACCTTTTTGGCCTACATAAAACCCTCATTGTTTTCAGCTTCCTTGTTTACCTTTGTGTCATGTTGAAAACTTTGTGTGTTTTCGATCTTTCACCGAAAACATTGTGTGTTTTCGACCTTGCATGTCTTCTTTTCTGTTGGCTCTCCTTGTTCATCTCCTTAAGTACGCAAGTGCGACAATGTGGGGCCAGAGGGAGGAGATCAACAGTCGACATGTGATCACATGGAATATTCACTGTTAGGCCATTTTTCTAGTCATTGCAAAATCCCAGGAAAATGGCCTTTTTCCTTGCAGTCTTTGTTTTGTGGTCTCTACCCGGCTTGCAGTCTCAGTTTTAACTTGCAAGATGATCCGCATGTGTTTTATGTTGTACGCTCTTGGCCCCCTACTCTTTAGTGTGTCACCCTACTCCAGTCCAAACTACATCTCCTAATTCACAAAGCCCAGAAAGATATTCAAATTCTATGGTCCACGAGAAGCGTTTTCAAAATCTGCCACAGTGTCAAAAACCCACAGTGTTTTTGAAAATCCATGATGTTTTTGACCTTTTTGGCCTGCATAAAACCCTCATTTTTTTCAGCTTCCTTGTTTACCTTTGTGTCATGTTGAAAACTTTGTGTGTTTTTGATCTTTCACTGAAAACACTGTGTGTTTTCGACCTTGCATGTCTTCTTTTATGCTGGCTCTCCTTGTTCATCTCCTTAAGTGTGCAAGTGTGACGATGTGGGGCCAGAGGGAGGAGATCAACGGTCGGCATGTGATCGCATGGAATATTCTTTCCCCATGCGATCATGCACCTACCGTCAATTTTGTTTGTTCCAACATTGCTTCGGTGAAGTGGGCCCGGTTGAGAGGGGGGACAGATGGCATGTTCTCATTAGCTGTCGCATGGGCGCATGTCAAACTTTTCTGACATGCGATCATGTGACCGCTTGCCATCTGTCCACGTGGGTCCTGATTATTCACAGGTGGTGGTTGCAGTTTGGTGGTCATGCGAAGTGGTGATGTAGCAGCCTGTGATTGGTTGTCGCATGATCGCATAGCCTAGTTTTTGGCTATTCGATCATGCGACCGCTTGCCATGTGTCCCTAGGGCCCATCTATTTTTTTGGGTGGTCCCATTGGTGGATGTGTCATGGAAATCTCTGATTGGTCCATGCTGGTGGGATGGTAGGTTTGAACATGGGCCTGGGCTAGGGATTCTCGGTGATGATGTGACAGCTTTGGGTTGGCTGTCGCATGATCGCATAGCCTTTCTCTCGGCTATGTGATCATGTGACCAGGTGACACGTGTCCACGGTGCTGAGGTGGATTTATTGTCAGGCAGGCCCGTGTTGAAAGATTTTAATCCAACAGTCGGCACATGATCTTAAGGAATATTCCCAGCCCTTGCGATCATGCACCATCCATTGATCTAGCATCTTCTTTGTGCATTGCAAGTGGGACCGTCTGCCATGTGGTGCTTAGTTGTTTTGTTCTTATTGGCCGATGTGGATGTGCTCAGAAGTGGGTCCTGTGGTAGGTGTAACTAGGTGTGGATCAGCGAGTGGTGGTGTGACACATGGCAGGTGGGCCCCGATCTAAGGCTTGGTGGTTCTTGGCAGGGCCGAGGCATTGTATTCACGGGTTGTCGCATGTTCACATAACCTATTTCCAGGTTATGTGATCATGCGACCAAACGTAAATTGAAGGTCAGTTTCCTATGGTGGATAAGGTTTTTGACCACGTGACTATGCCACTAAAGTTGAAGGTTAAGTTGTGAAGTCGCGAAGGAGGTTTGATCAAACGACTGTGTTTTAAAGCTAGTCTCAGTTTGAACATGGACCGTTGTTCTCTGTAGGTGCCAAGGATTTAACCGTTGGATTTCAAATTCAAATTTGTCGAAGGGTTTGTAGTGACAAGAAGTACTAAAATTTATGGAATTCATTCCAGAGTAGACCCTATTCGGTGAGATGTGACTGGTTTACTATTTGCAGTGTGGTCTAGGGTGCTGTTAGATCATTTGCAGAGCTTGTACCATAGTGGTTGTGTGCTCAAGGCATGTTGTAGGGTGTCCTTTTGAGCCTAGTTTTGTGATCTCTTGTACTTGCAAAGAAGATTTTCATGATTGTGGATCAGTTCTAGTTTCCTTCTTTCCTGGTTGGATGTGTTTCCCACCTTTGTAATAACTTTTTAGACCATTTCTAGCAGGTTGGCTGGTTGAGACCCTAACCCTAGCTGTCTGAAGCTTGTTGCATCTGATCTTGAGGATCCAAAGGCATCTAGTGGTATAAGTGGTAGAATCTTTGATTTTGCAAGGGTTCCAAAACATTATGCTTTTGGTCCTTGGTTTTTTACTGTAATGTACTGATAGAAGTCTGGTTTTGTGACTTTTCTGATCTTGGTATCATTCTGATTGTATGTTGATCCTGATTGTGTTAATGAGAACATTTTGAATCCCAATCTTGTATCTTGTGTATGTCTTCTTGCTTGTCTCTGAGCTCATATATGTTAATGTCACAAAGTGTGTTAATGTATAGTAAACAAAGAGTATTTTGAATTCATCTTTGAGTTTCTAACAAAGTTAGGATTAAAGCCTTCTAGGTGAATTCAGTGAGTTTGCAGCCAGGTATAGAATTTGATGTCCTTGTGCTTGAGGGAAAGGGGTAATAGGCAAAGCACTTACCTTGGATTCCATTATGTTTGATTTGAGGTATTCAGTTGAGATATATAGTTAGGTGACTCTGAGCCCTGGGATAAGGCACTGGTCTTTCCTCTTGAAGTTTCATGGTTAACAACCACACAAACATAAACATTCATTTGATAAACCTTTTATAGACTTGTGTTGAGCATTGTGTGCATCATTTTGAGACTCCTTTGAAGAAGTGAGTCAAGGGTACACCTGCTTGAGCATTGAAGCTCAAAGAGTAGAAGGATCCTTTGATCCTTGTCAGTTGGCCCTCTTTCTTGTGGACTTTGGAGTGGTGATAGAGTTAGAGTTTTATTTAAATTATCCATCAAAGTGTAAATCTACAAGTTGAAGATCAAATGGAATAATCCACAACCAACAAAATGGTGACTCCGTTGGGGAAAACTATGAAGATATGCATTTGTTGAGAGTCAGTGATTCTACTGGGGAGAATCTAGAGAGAAAGGTATAAGTGTGTTCTTGTTTTCCTATGTGTTTCAAGGATTTCCCATCTAGGTGGGTGGTGACTCAAAGGTCTGAACCAGTGCAACATATTGAAGAAACATGGAAAAAAGAAGAAATACTAGGTCATATGTTAGAAAGAATCCAGAGGTCACTGTGGAGCAATTACCTAGATAGGGAAACAAGAGTTGGATTAGAAGGAATGGTGAGTCTACCAGTGCTCCCATGAGAGAATAGAGAAATGCTAGAGCCAGAAGACCACATGCATTCTCAAGTGAGGATGGTTCACAAAATAGAGTATCTAGATCAGAATGTGGTCACTCTGAAGAGAGATTTTATGATACCCTTGAGGCTGCATTTCAGGTTAAAGGTCCTTTGCTTGCAGGTCAAAATGAACAAAATAGAGATGGGGGTTTAGAGGTTGACCTAGATCTTGATGAAGATCAATTCAGAAGAGAACCCATGAGACATAGGCAGGTCTGTTTCCCATATCAAAATCTTCCTGATATAGATGTGTCATCTGGTTTTGATGATATTACGATAGATCCTGATGATTTGTATGCATTGAGGTTGCAGTTGGAAAAGTAGGATGCCATACATAAAAGATTATAGGAGGAGAGAGAGGTTGAAAAGGTAAATCCTTTGATAGAGAGGCAGTCTCTTCTGAGAAAAATAAATGAAATAAAGGAGAGAAACAAGATTCTTTCTTCTGCTCCTAAAACATTGCAGCATGATGTGTTTAGTGATCTTGATGCCTTGAGGAGTGAGCAAGAATGCTTACTACAAGATCATGAATTTGAAAATGAGGGCCCTGTGGTTAGACAAGTGCAAAGCTATGTCCCTTTTCCTAAAGATAAAGATGGGCATAGGATCACTAGACCTACTGTTATTATTAATGAGAAAGGAAAGCAGAAGATGGCGGGTGACCAAGCAAGAAAACTAGTGACAATACCAGGGATCCCACCACCTGATTCAAATAAGGACACTGAAATGGAGAGAAGGAGAAAAGAAGATGAGGACCTTGCAAGAGAACTAGAGAGAGCTGAGGTTGACGCTGCCATTATAGAAAAGAAAAGGAAGATCCAATTTTTGTGGGCTTCTTCAGCTAATGCTCTTGGCCCATCTACTACTAAATAGGTATGCCATCTATGACTACTGCTATTCCACTTAGTAATGCTACTAGTTCTATTCCTTCTTCATCTGCTAGTATAAGTGTAGATCCTAGGTAGCAGTCAAATGTACAGATAAATGTAGATGCTAATCTTGATCCTAGGGTTAACACTAGTTCAAGCTTTCAAAGAAGACCTATGCAATTAGAAGGCTATAGGCAAATAACTTTTGATGGAATTCCTAGCTATCCAAATGCTTTTCCAAATGATATTAGAGATAAGGTACCTAAGTTTGCTAGTAATAATGCTATTAGTTGTGAAGAGCATCTTAGGTTATTTGTTGATATGCTTAATGATTATGAGGTAGAGCATGAGGATGTTGTCATGAAATTATTTGTTCAATCTCTAATGGAGGATGCTAGAGATTGGTTTAAGAGGCTTCCTGATAAGTGTATTGATAGTTGGGACTCTTTTGAGAAATGTTTTAAAGAGCAGTATGGTGATAGGCCTAATGCTAGCTTCATGTTGAATGAATTCAATACCATAAGGAAAAATTAGAATGAGTCTGTAGCTGAATTCAACATGAGATTTCAGAAAGGTATGCACAAGTTGTTTCAAGTCATGCGGTTGGATGACAATGTCTTTCTGACTACATACTTCAATGCATTTGATTGGAAGATGGGATATTTATTGAGGGATAAAGAACCAATAACTCTTAGGGATGCCTTTAGGATTTCTGTTAATATTGAGAACAACATGAAAATATCAAGAAAAGTTGGGTGGAAAGAGAGATGACCCAAAGTTGTTTGGGGATAGGAAATACAAAAAAGAAAATGACAAGAATGTTGGATCTAGGAGGCAGGAAGAAGATAAGTTGGATAAGGTGCTTAATGCATTGAAGGATTTGAAGGCACCTACAAATAGGAACATCAATGCTCCTACTAGTGAAAGGCCTCAATTCAACAACAATTTTAGTAAGCAGAATAGACTGCAGAATTACCCCTACAACACCCAATGGAAGGATGGCAAGCCTATTGTCCCTGCTGCAAGAGGAAATAATGATAGAGGTGTCCTTGACCCTCTACATAAAGCTTCAATAAATTTCATGGAGAATGTACCATGGTGTGTTGCATGCCAGTCCCCTCATTCTACAGAGCATTGTGTGGTTGCACAATCTATGGCTACAAATCAAAATTGTAGCAATGAGGAGATAGAACAAGAAGAATAACAAGATGATGTTGGTTGCAACATGGCTTCTTCATGTCTAGGATATGAAGATGATTCTGATTTTGATGAGGAGGCAGATGTGAATATGAAGAGACATAATTAGGCCCTTATTCATCAAGAGGTTTTTTCTGATGGTGAGTGCATTGATCAGAAAATATGTAACATGAACTCTTCTCCCAAGCCAGTAAATTTGAGAAGACCTTCAAGAGAAGAGATGGAGAGGATTATTGTAGAAATGATTGCCCAGGTGCAAACTAGAGGCATGGTGGCAAGGAACATAAATGAGAAAGCTGCAGGAATGTTTATAAAGAGTACCAACTCTGGAGACCCTAATGAGAACAAATCAAAGGTTGATCACATGGTGAAATTAAAGAATGTAAAAAGTAAGCATTGGAAGCCTAAGGGAGTTGGAATTGAAAAGATCTCTAGTGAGATTAAAAAGCCAGTTAACACAATGGCTAAAGTTTAAAAAATGAGGGTGGTCAATACACCTAATATGTGAGACAAGCAAAAAGATGTTAAGGCAATGCAAATTGAGATTCCTACTTCTACCCCTGTTGACATGTTATATGTATTGTCACAAATTACAGTTAAGGTTCCATTGTCAGAATTGTTGAGGATCCCTGAACATAAAGATAAAGCTATTGCATGGGTTGGTAATATTCACAAAAATGATACTTCATCCAATGGATCTCATGATAAAGCTTTGAATGATGTTGCTACTCAAGGAATTGTGTCCCTAATTCCTCCAATATATTTGGATAGTTCTATCAATGCCAGCCTTGAAAATATTGACCCATTCTTCTTAAGTGTTCTTGTGAATGGGATGAAGTTAAGAAATTGTATGATTGATAGTGGTGCCTCTAATACTATCATGCCTTTCAAAATCTTAGAGAGATTAGGCCTTAAAGTTGATACAGTGTAGGGAAAATGTTGTGCAATGGATCAGAGGGAGGTACCAGTCATTGGGACTATCAATGCAATGCCATATAGGTTGGCAGCATATCCAGAGAAAGAGCTAACAATGAGTGTTTTGGTGGTGGATATCCCTCCTTATTATGGGATGTTGCTATCTAGAAGATGGAGTGTTGCCATGGGTGGAAGTTTACAGTGTGATTTTTCCTATGCAACTTTCAAGATTGATGATCAGTTTGTCAAGATTGAACGAGAGCCATGAGTATGCCACATGATTGAGAAAAATATAGATAATGAAACTACATGTTTTGTGGATACTGATGTAAATGCTTTTAGGGCAGAGATCCCTATATTTGAAAATGAGCTTGTTTTGTCACCTATTTCTACTGAGGTAGGTACTAACTCTATGAAGGGTGATTTGTGGGTCATGTACTTTGATGGTGCAAACTGCAAAGATGGTGCAGGAGTAGGTATTTTACTTATTTCTCCTGATGGAAACACCTACAAATTCTCTTTCACATTGAATTTCTTTTGTACCAACAATATAGCAGAATATGAGGCCTTGTTGTTAGGACTGAGGTTGGCACAAAAGCATGGTATAAAATGCATAAGTGTCATTGGTGATTCTGAGGTTGTGGTGTCCCAAGTCAGGTCATTGTATGCTTCCAAGAATAGAAGGTTGACACAATATAGGAATGCAGCATGGGATTTGATTGAGCATTTTGATGCCTTTAATATTGAGTGGAGGGATAGGAGTAACAACAAGATGGCTGACTTGTTGGCCAATATTGCAATCAATCCTAATGATGTTACATTCTCTAGTATTTCTAAAGTTGAAATTAAGGCTAGGCCTAGTATACCAGACAATATTGAGAATTGGCAAGTTTTTGATGATGATAATGATATTTTGAAGTTTATGGATTGCAAGGATCAGTATCATGGTCAGGAACTTGATTGTTCAGCCTTGGTTGAGTCAATAGAAGGAAGGGAGGTTCTTTTAGGCAATGAGGTCATTCAGCTTAGAACTAACAAGGTGCCCAAGGGACTTGTTGTTTTGGAGACTTTCTTTGACAACCAAGATAGAGTTCAAAAGAATATCAAAGGAGAAGATCATGCTGATCTTGAGGAGATAAATCTTGGATCACATGAGGCACCTAAGAAAGTATACATTGGTAGAGATATATCTCAAAAGGTGAGGAGACCTCTGGTTGAATTATTGAGGAAATTCAAGCATGTTTTTTCATGGTTGTATGATGACCTAAAGGTTTATAGAGAGGATTTATTTCAGCATGTTATTCCATTAAGAGAAGATGCTAAACCTTTCCAGCAAAAGCAAAGGCCTATTAATCCTACTTTGGCACCCAAGATGCAAGAAGAATTAATGAAGTTGAGAGACGCTGGCATTATCAAGCCTATAAGGCATTCTTCTTGGGTGTCAAACCTTGTTCCTGTAAGAAAAAAGAATGGTGACATCAGGGTTTGTGTGGACTTTAGAAATTTGAACATCAGCTCATTGAAAGATAAGTATTGTTTGCCCAATATGGAAGCTATGTTGCAGAGAGTAACCAGGTCAGAATTGATGTCAATTATGGATGGTTTCTCTAGCTACAATTAGGTCATTGTTAAGGAATCAAAACAATTCAAGATAGCCTTTACAACACCTTGGGGAACATATGTTTATGTGAGAATGCCTTTTGGTCTCACAAATGTTGGTGCTACTTTTCAAAGGGCAATGGATGTTGCCTTTTCAGATTTCATTAATGATTTCCTTGTTGTGTATCAGGATGATTTAATTTCCTATTCCAAGAAGGAAGAGGACCATTGTGCTCATTTAGAAAAAATATTTGTGAGGGCCTTGGAATTTGGCATTTCATTAAACCCAAGGAAATGTGCTTTTGGTGTCACAGAAGGTAAGTTGCTTGGCCACTTCGTTGGGAAGCAAGGAGTGAGAATTGACCCAGAGAGGGTAGTAGCAATTGATAAAATTTAGAGGCCAAAGAATGTTAAAGGGATTCAGTCCTTCTTTGGTTAGGTCAATTTTCTAAGAAGGTTTGTGACAAACTTTGCAGAGGTTACTAGATCTATTTCCAAGATGTTGAAGAAGGGATCTGTAATCAATTGGGAGGGTTAGCCTGATGAGGCTTTCAAGAATATCAAGCAAGCTATCAAAGATGCAATGGTGCTAAAGGCACCTGATTATAATGTCCCAATGCATGTGTTTTCTTTTGCATCCTTTCATACTATTGCTGCAGTTTTGTTACAAAAGAATAAGGATGGTTTTGAATAGCCTATTGCATTTTTCAGTAAATCTTTGCAGGCTATAGAATTAAAGTACGACATAAATGAGAAGCAAGCTTATGCACTTGTGAAGGAAATCAAGGCTTTTAGGTGTTACTTGATGGGAGCAGTTGTGATTGCTTTTGTGTCAAGTGCAGCTGTGAAGGATATTTTCTCACAACAAGAGGTGTTTGGGAGAAGATGCAGATGGATCAATAGGATTCAAGAATTCAATGTTGAGATCCAGATCACTAAATTGGTTAGAGGATAGGGATTGGCAAAGTTGATGGCTCAATCCAATCTAGATGCAAACTAGGTAAATCATTCTGAAATTGACTATACATGTGATATGGATGATTGTATTTGGTATCAGGATATTATTTACTATTTGAGAAACATGAGGTGTCCAGATAGTATGAATGATAATCAAAAGAGGACATTGAAGTTACAGGCCATTAAGTATGTAATTGTGAAATGTAAGTTGTATAGAAAAAATATGGATTGAATACTATTGAAATGTGTAGATGAGAATCAGGCTAATCTATTGTTGAAGGAGATGCATGAGGGAGCTTGTGCTGGACATTATATGGGTAAAAAAACTACTCATAAGATCTTGAGAGTAGGATTTTGGTGGCCCACAATCTTCAGGGATGAAAAATAGTTGGTAAGGAGATGTGATGCTTGTCAAAGGTTCTCTGGTAAGCTTAAGTTTTCAGGAAATGTACCATTAAAACCAGTAGAAGTTTAGGCTCCTTTCCATCAATGGGGAATTGATTTCATAGGGGAGATACCAAACAAGTCAAGTGGAGGACATTCAGGGATCTTAGTTGCCACTGATTACTTTACAAAGTGGGTAGAAGCTATACCTACAAGGAATGCAACTAGCAGGGTGGTAATTGACTTTCTGATGAATAATATTGTTACAAGGTTTGGGTGCCCTGAGAGGATAGTGAGTGACAATGCTGTGTTTCAGGTCTTTTGAATATAAGGACTTTTGCAAAGGTTTGGGAATTCAGATTTCTAATTCCTCACCTTATCATCCGCAAGGAAATGGTCAGGCAGAATCTACTAATAAGAGTCTGATTAAAATCTTGAAAAGGATTCTAGAGAAGAATAAGAGGGAATGGAATTCAAAGCTTCCATTAGCTTTATGGGCTGATAGGGTAACTATGAAGAGGGCAATTGGTTGTGCACCATTTGACCTGGTGTATGGAATTCATGCTAGAATGCCTCAGAATAATTTGTTGGAGATGTACAAGTTTGTGTAGTTGTATGATGATGACATTGATGATGAGATGCAGTTGAGAATTGAGGACCTCATTAGATTGGATGAAACTAGAAGAGAATCAGTTGCAAGGAATGCCAAATTGCAGTTGCAGGTTAAGAATCTATATGATAAAAAGACTGTTGACAGAAAGTTTGAGCTTGGTGATTTGGTGTTAGTTTGGAATGCTAGATTGGAGGATAAGGGGAAGCATGGTAAATTTGATCCCATCTAGTTAGGGCCATATTTGATTCATGAGAAATGGGGCCAAGATTCTTACATCATCAAGGATTTTAATGGTGATATTCAAGAGTTGTCAGTTCATGGACAATTCTTGAAGCAGTACTTTGTTTGAAGTACTATGTTTTCCATGAACAATAGTTAGGGTTGTACATCTTATAAATCTCTCTATATAAGTTGCTTTCCCCTACCCTGCTTTGCCCTGGTCTGTCAGTTTTTGGTCCTATTGCTTGGTCTTGCCCTGCTTGCTCCTCGCTCTCTGCATTTTTGTCCTGTGGGATGGTCTGCTTTAACCAATGATTCTAGGTCCTTGCTATGTCTGCAAGAGGCATACATCCCTAGACAGAGCCACTATTAGGCCATTTTTCCAATCATTGCAAAATCCCAAGAAAATGGCCTCTTTCCTTGCAGTCTTTGTTTTATGGTCTCTACCCGGCTTGCAGTCTCAGTTTTAACTTGCAAGATGATCCACGTGTGTTTTATGTTGTATGCTCTTGGCCCCATGCTCTTTAGTGTGTCACCCTACTCTAGTCCACACTACATCTCCTAATTCACAAAGCCCAGAAAGATATTCAAATTCTATGGTCCACGGGAAGCGTTTTCAAAATCTACCACAGTGTCAAAAACCCACAGTGTTTTTGAAAATCCATGATGTTTTCAACCTTTTTTGCCTGCATAAAACCCTCTTTGTTTTTGGCTTCCTTGTTTACCTTTGTGTCATGTTGAAAACTTTTTGTGTTTTCGATCTTTCACTGAAAACACTATGTGTTTTCGACCTTGCATGTCTTCTTTTCTACTGGCTCTCCTTGTTCATCTCCTTAAGTGCGCAAGTGTGATGATGTGGGGCCAGAGGGAGGAGATCAACGGTTGGTGTGTGATCACATAGAATATTCTTTCCCCATGCGATCATGCACCTACTGTCAATTTTTTCTGTTCTAACATTACTTCGGTGAAGTGGGCCCGGTTGAGAGGGGGGATAGATGGCATGTTCTCATTGGTTGTCGCATGGGCGCATGTTAGACTTTTCTGACATGCGATCATGCGACCACTTGCCATCTGTCTGTGTGGGTCCCGGTTATTCATAGGTGGTGGTTGCAATTTGGTGGTCATGCAAGGTGGTGATGTGGCAACCTATGATTGGATGTCACATGATCGCATAGCCCAATTTTTGTCTATGTGATCATGTGACCGCTTGCCACATGTCCCTGGGGCCCATCTATTTTTTTTGGGTGGTCCCATTGGTGGATGTGTCATGGTGATCTCTAGTTGGTCCGAGCTGGCGGGATGGTAGGTTTGAACGCGGGCCTGGGCTAGGGATTCTCAGTGATGATATGGTGGCTTTGGGTTGGCTATCTCATGATCACATAGCCTTTCTCTCGACTATGCACTCATGCAACCAGGTGACACATGTCCGCGGTGCTGAGGTGGATTTTTTGTCAGGCAGGCCCGCATTGAAAGCTTTTAATCCAATGGTCAGCACATGATCTTAAGGAATATTCCCAGCCCTTGCGATCATGCACCATCCGTTGATCTAGCATCTTCTCTATGCGTTGCAAGTGGGACCGTCTGCCATGTGGTGCTTAGTTACTATGTTCTTATTGGTCAACGTGGATGTACTTAGAAGTGGGTCCTATGGCAGGTGTGACTAGGCATGGATCAGTGAGTGGTGGTGTGACACATGGCAGCTGGGCCTCGGTCTAAGGCCTAGCAGTTGTTGGTGGGGCCAAGGCATTTTATTCATGGGTTGTCGCATGTTCGCATAACCCATTTTCAGGTTATGCGATCATGTGACCAAACGTAAATTGAAAGCCAGTTTCTTGTGGTGGATAAGGTTTTTGACCGCGCGACTGTGCCACTAAAGTTGAAGGTTAAGTTGTGAAGCCATGAAGGAGGTTTGATCAGACAGCTATGTTTTAAAGCTAGTCTCAGTTTGAACGTGGGCCATTGTTTTCTGTAGATGCCAAGGATTTAACCATTGGATTTCAAATTCAAATTTCTCGAAGGGTTTACAGTGACAGGAAGTACTAAAATTTATGGAATTCATTACAGAGTAGACCCTGTTCGGTGAGATATGACTATTTTTCTATTTGTGGTGTGGTCTAGGGTGCTATTGGATCGTTTGCAAAGCTTGTACCACGGTGGTTGTGTGCTCAAGGCATGTTGCAGGGTGTCCTTTTGAGCCCAGTTTTATAATCCCTTATACTTGCAGAGAAGATTTTCATGATTGTGGATCAGTTCTGGTTTCCTTCTTTCCTGGTTGGATGTGTTTCCCACCTTTTTAATAACTTTTTAGACCATTTCCAGCAGGTTGGGTGGTTGAGACCCTAACCCTAGCTGTCTGAAGCTTGTTGCATCTGATCTTGAGGATCCCAAGGCAGCTAGTGGTATAAGTGGTAGAATCTTTGATTTTGCAAGGGTTCCAAAACATTATGCTTTTGGTCCTTGGTTTTTTACTGTAATGTACTGATAGAAGTCTGGTTTTGTGACTTTTCTAATCTTGGTATCATTCTGATTGTATGTTGATCCTGATTGTGTTAATGAGAACATTTTGAATCCCAATCTTGTATCTTGTGTATGTCTTCTTGCTTGTCTCTGAGCTCATATACGTTAATGTCACAAAGTGTGTTAATGTATGGTAAACAAAGAGTATTTTGAATTCATCTTTGAGTTTCTAACAAAGTTAGGATTAAAGCCTTCTAGGTGAATTCAGTGAGTTTGCAGCCAGGTATAGAATTTGATGTCCTTGTGCTTGAGGGAAAGGGGTAATAGGCAAAGCACTTACCTTGGATTCCATTGTGTTTGATTTGAGGTATTCAGATGAGATATACAGTTAGGTGACTCTGAGCCCTGGGATAAGGCACTGGTCTTTCCTCTTGAAGTTTCATGGTTAACAACCACACAAACATAAACATTCATTTGATAAACCTTTTATAGACTTGTGTTGAGCATTGTGTGCATCATTTTGAGACTCCTTTGAAGAAGTGAGTCAAGGGTACACCCGCCTGAGCATTGAAGCTCAAAGAGTAGAAGGATCCTTTGATCCTTGTCAGTTGGCCCTCTTCCTTGTGGACTTTGGAGTGGTGATAGAGTCAGCGTTTTATTTAAATTATCCATCAAAGTGTAAATCTACAAGTTGAAGATCAAAGGGAATAATCCACAACCAACACTCTCTAAATGATATAATCAAGTTGGCCTATTAGAACCACCTTGAAATCATATTAGAGAACCAATAACACTCTCCAACAACATCTTAGTCGGCTCTACTAAGCACGCAACACAAACTGGGACCTATCCAAATCAACAAGTGTAGATGCACGCTACACACTGTCGGTTGTACCAAATTATCTGATAATTTCTTCTCTAGATGAATTACATCATGCACTCTTAGTCAAACATTATTAAATCTTCTCTTATCACTAATCCAAGTGCACATACCAAAATGATAAACGCAACTCCTATACCAATATAATCTATGTCGTCTCTTCTGGATAAACATAGGAAACTACAACTGGTGAATAGCGACTTTATAACTTCACTTCTACTACACATTATACTCTGCATCCATGAATGTAACATCACTAATATGTCTTCATCACATATCCAAATGTGCAAGGCTCTATGATGACTATACGGATAATCACTCACAGAATATTGCCTATAACTTTGTCAGGAACATTGATGACACAAGCTACTACATAACTATCTGTACTAACAACTAACCTCTACGTCCATTATATCATGCTACTAACATGTGCATGCTATATATACTGAAAGCTTGCTACATAAGTCTTCTGTGCATGGTACTTTACCATATGTTGTGATCAATGACAAATATATAGTTAGCACTAGCTTGCTGGAAAATCTCCAACAACCTCCCCCTTTGGCATTGATGGCAACATATGGAATGAAAAACACCACCAATCCAAATGAACAATTCTTTTATAACGTTCTCCATTTCCTCATCAAAAAATCCCCCAAGGATGAATCCTTCATCTACTACAATATTCTTCAATATTCTCCATTTCCTCAACTGAACTGCTTCCATGAATGAGTATTACTCCCCTTTTAATATTATTTTTCATTACTATATACTACTCCCCCTTTGACATCAATGGCAAAGGTTATTAACCATTTAAGTAGTGGTACTACTCCTAAAGTAGAGTAGTCAACCATCCATCAGTCCCTGAGGACTTATGCACTTTCCACTTTCTTCTAAGTAGAATTAGGGAAGGGAATTACTCCCAGCTTCTCCCTAAGATACTCAAAAGTATCCTTTGGCAAAGGATTTGTGAATATATCTGCTAGTTGTTCCTTTGTACTTACATAATCTAGTTTGACTTCTTTCTCTACCACTTTCTCTCTATTAGCACGTGCAAAAAATTTCATGGCTTTAGCCCTTTTCCCCTGGTCTCTGTAGTTATTTTTAGGTCTCTACCTTTAGCCCTAGTTCAAATTTTTGAAAATATAGCCATTGGTGTGAAAACCCTTTGTATTGTCATGGCCCTATTCTATTTTTATGTTACCTTTATCAGGTCACTTAAAATCATAATAACCCATGTGTTTAAATGTTATGTCCCCTTGCTTGATATGTGGTTAGGTTTTACATCGGGGTTCCCCTTTAATATTTCCCTAAGTTCCTAGGTCTCTCAATGTTTTATTTTTCCTGAGTCTCCAACCATAAATTTCTTTCCTTTGTTTCACCTTGCAAAAATTGTGTGGTTGTCGTTAATTCATAGATTGCAGGCTATTAGAAGGTTCTGACATGCAATTACATGACTTCACAACACCTATCTCAGCGGGCCTTGTTGTTTTTCCCTAGTGGTAGTTAAAGAGTCTTCAAGATATATGATCGTCGCTATACCACTAACGGGAGATGTGCAGGCTTTAACTTCACACCTTAATGATAGCCATCCAATCTCCTAAGGGGGTAGACTATGGGTCCATAATGACACATGAATAGTTGGCAATATTTCATTGGTCCAAGTATTAACACATTAGCAGCTGTCAATGGGACCTAGTTTCTAGATGTGTTAGAGGGTCTTGATCCTATTAGTGAATCGAGGAATGCCGTATGATCTCATCGAGTGTGTCAGAGGCTTAAGATCTTGCAACGGCCATTGATTTTGTTGGTGCAGGCCCAGTAGATTTCTCTATCTTTTTAGCGGTCCCGATAAATGTTTGCTTGGTTTGCTAACTTGCGTGATGATTTGGTGGAGGCTTTTAAGATTTAGTGATTTGGCGTATAGTGTTCATGGAATCACTAACTTTTCTAGCGGTGCCCTCAAAGTTCTCACGAATGGGAAAGGTTTTCTTTGGTCACGTGTTCGCCAAATTGGTAGATTGTTAAGGTTAGCTGAGAAATGTGGGACCAATTGCCATGTGTCACCAAGGTGTCATGTTCTTATTGATTGAGCTGGAGGATGACGAGGAATATTGCTAGGTGGAGCCATTTTCAGAAGGTCAGTGGTAGAGACAAGATCTACAATTGGTGTAAGATCTTATGGGTTGTGTCAGAGCCATGAGATCTTATGCCTACCATCCATTTTCAAAGGGTTAGGCATGTGGGTCCTGTGCCAGTGATGATCGAGCATGAGCAGCAAATAACATGGCGACAAGTGGCATAAAGCGGGCCCAGGTGGGGTCTAAGGTCTTAGCAGTCTGGACAAAGGTGTTTAGCAGCCTAATAAATTTTCAATGGCCTCACTTATTCACACAATAAAGTGGTGATATTCTAAATCGACTGGCGATCAGGCGAACGAGTGTTCGCGTAATAGCTAAGTGAATTGCCAGAAAGGTGAAACATTCAGCGGATAGGTGCTAACCTTTTGTCACCAGTTCACTAAATAAGGGACCAAGGTTAAAGGTTTTTCCTATTGTCACATGTTTGCTAGGACTTAACTCTAGGCTATCCAATGAGTTAAGAACATAAAGCCCGTGAAACATGAAGATCTAATGGCCACAACTTAAAGTTGATCGAGGTTTAAATTTTGACCGCCGATTTTCCGCAGGCACCATGAACTGACCGTTGAAATTCAAATTTGAATTTCTTGAGACATTTCTAGTGACGGAAAGGACTGGTTTTAATTATTTTAGAGGCCAAATTTGATTTGTTTGGTGGTGCCAGTGGTTGTAGTGTGGTCCAGGCTGCCTTGATCAATTGCAAAGGGGTTTTGTACCATGTGGGGATGGATATTTTTGGTGGCTTAGGGCACTTTGCAGATCTGATCAAATTGGTTTATTTGGAAAATTTATGATTTTCCTGTTCTTCTCAGAGATTTTCTCATTCACGAAGATCATCCTTGGATGTGACAAACCTGTACTCAATTTTCCCTCTAGGAATTTTTTATTTTTGTTGTAATTGGGGTTGGTTTAGTTATTGAAACCCTAACCCTAACTATCTGAAGCTTGTTGCATCCTAGCTTGTTTATGATTCCAAGGTAGCTAGTGGTATATATGGTTGAAATTTTGATTTTGTAAGGGTTCCTTTTCGGTTCTATGAAGGGTCCTTTTCTTATAGATTTTCTCCACTTCCCTGCATATAGAGTGTTCTTTCTTCCTTTTGGGTTTAGAGAATACAATACATATTGTAATTGATTTTTCTTATGTATGAGATTTAATATGTTTCTACTCTTATCAGGTTGTCTCCATTTGATTTTTAGACTTATTGATTGAAGCATCAAGGGTGTTTCCATCTTTCTATTTGCATTTCCTATGTGTCTGCAATAGAGTTGTTTTCGTAGAAGCAACTATGTTTGGGATTGGTTTTCAGATGTGTATGAACTAGGGTATCAAGGGTATCTCATGTTTGTCTTCCAGTAGATGTTGGTTAATGTATTACTTGTTTATAGGTCTCTTTTGAGGGGAGAGTTAATATCCTTTGAATAGGTGATAGCACATTTGGGTACACAGGTGGATTGTTAAAGTATGATCTGGTTGATGGTGTATGTTTGGTGTAAGGCATCAGCATTTTAGAATGTATTATTTTCTTGTTTCATAGCTATCTATTGCAATAGGGTATTTGACTCTGTGGCCCATTGGACAAGGCACTAGTCTATCAGGGACTTAGGGTATCTCAGGAGCCCTTCCAACCCAACATCAAATCAAATACCTTTCCCTTTCATGTTGGTAGTAGTAGTAGTAGGAGGTCCTTTCTAATCTTCAGACTCATTCTATGCAAGTAGGGCTATTGCATGTGAATTGGCTTCATTGGGTACAAGTTACCTAAAGGGGTTTGAAGATTACTCCACAATAATCTATCTGTAGGCCTATTGTTTATCTTAAGGTGTATTGAGTGTGCAGATAAGGAAATACACACTTGAGTGATGTGGAGCTCAAAGAAGGAGGATGTTCTTTATCCTCATCAATTGGACTATTTTCTTGTCAAACTTGAGTGCCTACCCTGAGAATCAAGCCCATCTATTGATTCAAGTTTGGTCCTACAAGGAATAGCTCCAAAAATTAGCGACTCTACTGAGGAGCCATTGGAAAGAGTCAGATAAACAAATAAAGCATTTACTAAGATTTTCTCACTACATGTTGAGTGGCGGTTCTAAAGTCTCTATTTGATCAGTGCAGTTCCTGATAAATAGTGTGATATCCTAGTGTAGTTTTGGTTGATTGGAAGAGGTACAAAGAAAAACAATATTCTCCTCTTCAAGGAGGTGGTGACTCTACACAACAAAGAATTTGATGGAGCTACATGGTGAGCTCTAGATCTACCTTGCCTTCCAGTCAATAGGGTCTTCTACCACAAAACTCTCAGGTATTTCTCAAAGATTTGAAATGTCTCCTAATTAAGTGATCAAGCACTAAGAAAAGGAGTAAGGTGTGAAGTATGTAGGAAGGGTTCAGTGACAAAAGAAGATTAGTTTCAAAGTATAAATTTCCTATCATTAGTCTTGAAGATTTTCAAGTGGGTGTGCAAAAAGCTGCAGCTAGTGATGGATGTTCACAGGGTTTCTTTTGTCAAAGGATATGTACCATTTTGTTATGATGACATACTCAGTTTCCCTAATAAGATCCTTGATGGAATTAGGGGATATTTACCAAAGTATGATAGGGACTAGCATCAATCAGCAAGGAAACATGTTCAGTGCTTTGTTGATGTGATGTGTGATTTTGATGTGTGCCATGAAGACCTATGGATAAAATTGTTTGTTCAAACTCTAGAAGGTGATGCTAGAGAATGGTTCTCTTTTCTACCAGCATGTTCTATCTCATCTTGGAGTGAGATGCATTTGGCCTTCATGGAGTAATTTGGAGAAAGGGTAAGCATATCTGATTCCTATGATAAGTTTTTAAAGATTCATATTGGGAATGATGAGCTTGTTCCTCATTTCAATATCAGATTTGCAAAAATATTGAATGAAATCCCTAAAAATTATAGACCCAATGATCAAGTATGTATGAATGTCTACTTTGATGCATTTGGTAAGAAAATGAACTACTTGCTGAGGGATAAAGAACCTAGGTCATTATATTAGGCATTTATAACTGCGATGGACATTGAGAACAATTTGAAATATGGATTGACCAAAGGTCATTTTGCCATGAATGTGTGCCAGTATAATGAATATGAAAGAAAAGAAGAATGTAGTGTTGGTACCACAATTCCAAATCAGTATACCAAAACTTCTGCTATAGTTTATAATCAAGTTGAAATGTCAAATCAAGATATGTGTATAAATGTTGTTGAGTCTTTTGTTACTGATGAGACATGTCTTCAGGATGCTAGAGTAGTAAAATATATTCCAAACCTTGGTAGAATTGAGTAGTGTGATGGTGTTTTGAGTTGTGATTTTTCCACTACAGTCAATTCTTGTAATTTTGATTATGAGCATGAATTTGCTAGTGTTCCTAGGTATGAGGTTGTTGCTTCTATATCTCAGTGTTATATGAATGAAGAGGTTGAAAGTTGTGTCTCTACTGATGAGTTTAAAGTTGCTACACAAGATGAGGAATGTGATTCATAGATATATCAGTCATGGTCTGAGGAATATAGTGTTGAAAGTGGTTACTCAGGTGAGAGTGATGGAGGCAGTAATGTTGAGGTGTCTTCATATGAGTCAGATGCAACATGGGAGGAAGAAAGTAATGATGGAAGTGAACACTCCTTTATCAGTGAAGGTATTTTTTCACTTTCTAAATCTAAAAGTAATAGTGCATCTCATTTTGTACATTATACAAATCAGCTTGAGTATGAAGATGTTGAGAGTGTTTTGTCCTCAAAGTTTGAAGATAAAGAAGTGGTAATTCAATGTGATACCAGTGAAGATGAACATGAAGGTTTGAGTAAAAGGTTATCTAATGGTCCTACATTGGATAATGAGGTTGTAGCATATAATAGAGATTTTAGGAGTGAACCATGGTTTTTCTATGATGGTTTTCCTAAACAAGATAATGAAGAAGATATAATTGTGGACACTATATGCTTGGTAGGTGATCTTGATTGTGAATCTTCATATAATTCTAAATTTTTTTTGTGTGCTGAGAATCTCCATGGAGATGAAATGGGTAGTGATTTTAAAGTGTTTTCTAATACTTTATATGATGAGGACTATGATGATGATCAGCCCATTTTCTGTCATAATGTGCAACAAGGAGTATTGCATGGAATTATCAATCCATTTTTTGAAGAACACATGGAGGTTTCAAATGTTGCAAAATTTCATGATGATGACATGTGTAAGTATAAGCCTGATTATTCTTTTGAACTCCCACCAGCTACACTTGAGGATATGCATAGTCAAGATATGAATGAAGACTTTTATCAAATAAAGTATGTGACTTTTGCATTTCAAATTAATGGCATATGTGAATCAGTAGAGAAAGAACAATTTCAATTTGATGATAGTATTCATAAGCGTGCTGATTTTTACTTTCGTAGTGAGCAAGATGATAAGAGTGTTCCAATTTTTTACATGCACTATGAGGTTGAAGATAATTTTTTTGTTTTTCCTAAAGGGTTGATTGAAAATATTGATATGCCTAGCAAAACAAATGGGAATAAAGTATCCAATTTACTTCAAGAAGAAAGAAATGAAAACCATATTTTTGACAGGAGCAAAGATTGGTTCAAGTTTTGAGGTTTCAGGCTCTTTGTAAGAAATGTGTACACTTTGTATATAGATTCCCTTCCTATTTTCCCTGGTGTGTTCCCTATATTTTTTTTTTGAGGTCTCTGTTCCCTTTTTCCAGTAGGAGTGGTTTGCTTCTCCCAGGGATCTGGTTTCTTGTCGTGCCTACAAGAGGCATACATCCCCAGACAGAGCCACTGTTAGCATGTGCAAAAAATTTCATGCCTTTATCCCTTTTCCCCTGGTCTCTGCAGTTATTTTTAGGTCTCTACCTTTAGCCCTAGTTCAAATTTTTGAAAATATAGCCATTGGTGTGAAAACCCTTTTTATTGTCATGGCCTTGTTCTATTTTTATGTTACCTTTATCAGGTCACTTAAAATCTCAATAACCCATGTGCTTAAATGTTATGTCCCCTTGCTCGCTATGTGGTTAGGTTTTACAGTGGGGTTCCCCTTTAATATTTCCCTAAGTTCCTAGGTCTCTTAGTGTTTTATTTTTCCTAAGTCTCCAGCCACAAATTTCTTTCCTTTGTTTCACCTTGCAGAAATTGTGCAGTTGTCATTAATTCATAGATTGTAGGCTATCAAAAGGTTTTGACCTATGATTACATGAATTCATGACACCTATCCCAGTGGGCCCTATTGTTTTTCCCTGTTGGCGGTTAAAGAGTCTTCAAAATCTACGATCATTGCTATACCGCTGACGAGAGATGTGTGGGCTTTAACATCATGCCTTAATGATAGTCATCTGATCTCCAAAGGGGGTAGATTGTGGGTCCATAATGACACATATGCATAGTTGGTGATATTTCATTGGTCCAAGTTTTAACATGTTGGCAGTTGTCAGTGGGACCTGGTTTTTGGATGTGTTAGAGGGTCCTGATCCTATCAATGAATCGACGAACGGCATATGATCTCATTGAGTGTGTCAGAGGCTTAAGATCTTACGATGACCATTGATTTTCCTAGTGCAGGCCCAATAAATTTCTCTATCTTTTTAGTGGTTCTAATAAATGTTTGCTTGGTTCACTGATTCACGTGATGATTTGGCATATAGTGTTCACGGAATCGCTAACTTTTCTAGCGGTGCCCTCAAAGTTCTCACGAATGGGCAAGGTTTTCTTTGCTCGCGTGTTCAGCAAATTGGTAGATTGTTAAGGTTAGCTAAGAAATGTGGAACCAATTACCATGTGTCACCGAGCTGTCATGTTCTTATTGATTGAGCTGGAGGATGATGTGGAATATTGCCGAGTGGGGTCATTGTCAAAAGGTCAGTGATAGAGACAAGATCTATGATTGGCGTAAGATCTTATGGGTTGTGTCAGAGCCATGAGATCTTATGCCTGCCATCCATTTTCAAAGGCTTAGGCATGTGGGTCTTGTGCCAGTGATGACCGAGCATGAGCAAAAAATAACATGGTGACAAGTGGCATAAAGCGGGCCCAGGTGGGGTCTAAGGTCTTAGTAGTCCAGACAAAGGTGTTTAGCGGCCCGATAAATTTTCAATGGCCTTTCTTATTCGCACAATAAAGTGGTGATATTCTAAATTGACTGGCAATTTGGTGAATGAGCATTCGCGTAATAGCTAAGTGAATTGGCAGAAAGGTGAAACATTCAGCAGATAGGCACTAACCTTTTGTCACCAGTTTGCTAAATAAGGGACTGAGGTTAAAGGTTTTTCTTGTTGTTGCATGTTCGCTAGGAGTTAACTTTGGGCTATCTGATGAGTTAAGGTCATAAAGCCCGCGAAACATGAAGATCTAATGGCCACAACTTAAAGTTGACCGAGGTTTAAATTCTGACTGTTGATTTGCCGCAGGTGCCATGAACTGACCATTGAAATTCAAATTTGAATTTCCTGAGACATTTCCAATGACAGAAAGGACTAGTTTTAATTGTTTTAGAGGCTGAATTTGATTTTTTTGGTGGCGCCAGTGGTTGCAGTGTGGTCCAGGCTACCTTGATCGATTGCAGGGGGGTTTTGTACCATGTGGGGATGGATATTTTTGGTGGCTCAGGGTGCTTTATAGGTCTGATCAGATTGGTTTATTTGGAAAATTTATTATTTTCCTATTCTTCTCAGAGATTTTCTCATTCATGAAGATCATCCTTGGATGTGACAAACTTGTACTCGGTTTTCCCTCCAAGAATTTTTAATTTTTTTTGTAATTGGGGTTGGTGTAGTTGTTGAAACCCTAACCCTAACCCTAGCTGTTTGAAGCTTGTTGCATCCTAGCCTGTTTAGGATTCCAAGGTAGCTAGTGGTATATGTGGTTGAAATTTTGATTTTGTAAGGGTTCCTTTTCGATTCCATGAAGGGTCCTTTTCTAGTAGATTTTCTCTACTTCGTTGCATATAGAGTGTTCTTTCTTCCTTTTGGGTTCAGAGAATACAATACATACTATAATTGATTTGTCTTATGTATGAGATTTAATATGTTTCTACTGTTATCAGGTTGTCTCCATTTGAGTTTCAGACTTATTGATTGAAGCATCAAGGGTGTTTCCATCTTTCTATTTGCATTTCCTATGTGTCTGCAATAGAGTTGTTTTCACAGAAGCAACTATGTTTGGGATTGGTTTTCAGATGTGTATGAACTGGGGTATCAAGGGTATCTCATGTTTTTCTTCAAGTAGATGCTGGTTAATGTATTACTTGTTTATAGGTCTCTTCTAAGGGGAGAGTTAATATCCTTTGAATAGGTGATAGCACATTTGGGTACACAGGTGGATTGTTAAAGTATGATTTCGTTGATGGTGTATGTTTGGTGTAAGGCATCAGCATATTAGAATGTATTGTTTTCTTGTTTCATAGCTATCTATTGCAATAGGGTATTTGACTCTGTGGCCCATTGGACAAGGCACTAGTCTATCAAGGACTTAGGGTATCTCAAGAGCCCTTCCAACCCAACATCAAATCAAATACCTTTCCCTTTCATGTTGGTAGTAGTAGTAGGAGGTCCTTTCTAATCTTCAGATTCATTCTATGCAAGTAGGGCTATTGCATGTGAATCGGCTTCATTGGGTACAAGTTACCTGAAGGGGTTTGAAGATTATTCCACAATAATCTATTTGCAGGCCTATTGTTTATCTTAAGGTGTCTTGAGTGTGTAGATAAGGCAATACCCGCCTGAGTGATGTGGAGCTCAAAGAAGGAGGATGTTCTTTATCCTCATCAATTGGACTATTTTCTTGTCAAACTTGAGTGCCTACCCTGAGAATCAAGCCCATCTATTGATTCAAGTTTGGTCCTGCAAGGAATAGCTCCAACACTCTCTAAGGAAGTAATACTTAATCTTTATGTGTTTTGTCTTTGCATGCATCACAAGGTTCTTTGACATGTTGATAGTGCTAGTGTTATCATAATGAATAAAAATAAGATAATCAATCTGAATTCCAAAATATTTTATCATATGCTTGATCCAAACAATTATAGAACAATTCAAGGCTGTTATAACATGCTCTGCTTCTGCTGTTGACTGAGAAATACAATTTTGCTTCTTGCATGTCAAAGTGACAAGTCTGTCACCAAGAAACACTGCTCCACCTGATGTACTCTTTCTATCATCAATGCATCCTGCCCAATCAGCATTTGTATATACATGAAGCTCAACATTCTCTGGGTTAGGATACCATAGACCATAATTTATAATGCCCTATAGATATCTAAATATTCTCTTTACTGCCATGAGGTGACTTTGTTTAGGCTCTACTGCAAATCTTCCAACAATACCAACTGCATTGGAAATTTTTGGTCTTGTTTGAGTAAGATATATGAGTTTACCAATCATAGATTTGTACAATGTTATGTCTATTGCTGGAGAATCATCTTCTTTTGTAAGATTGCATCCTGTTATCATAGGTGTATCCTCTAGCTTGCAATCATCCATCTTGAACTTCTTCAATATTTATTTCACATACTTTGACTGATTTATGAAAATACCTTTCTCTGTCTGCTGCACATTTAATCCCAAAAAGTATTTGATAGGTCCAGTCATGCTCATCTCAAACTTGCTATACATCTCCTTAACAAATTCTACACTAAGTTTGTCATTACCCCCAAAGATAATGTCATCAATAAATATAGCTACAAGTAGTAGACATTTAGATGTCTCTCTTATGAATAGATTACAATCAGCTTCTCCTTTCTTGAATTCAATTTTTTTTAGATATCCATCAAGTCTCTCATACCATGCTCTAGGGGCTTGCTTAAGTCCATAGAGGGCTTTCTTCAATCTGCATACCATATCAGGTTTTTCTGATAAGGTGAATCCTTCTGGCTACTCAATGTATAATTCTTCCTTTAGCTCTCCATTCAAGAATGTTGACTTAACATCCATCTGATAAACTTTAAATTTTTTGAATGTTGCATAAGATAGAAACAACTTAATGTCTTCTAATCTGCTCACTGGTGAAAATGTGTCTGAATAATCAATGCCTTCTCTTTGTGCATATCCCTTACATACTAACCTTTCTTTATTCCTTACTACTATACCATCTTCATTCATCTTGTTTCTGAATATCAACTTTGTTCCAATCACATTTTTATCACTAGGTCTTGGGACCAATTCCCAAGTATCATTCTTGATAATATGATCTAGTTCTTCTTTCATAGCATCATGCCAATCTAAATCATTACATGCATCTTCAACACTTAAAGGTTCAATCTGAGATAGTAAACATACCACCTCATTGCTTGTTGAACTCTTTTCTTTTGATCTTGTTGTGATTTTACTACTCTGATCTCCAATGATGTCATCCTTAGAGTGATATCTAGATGTAAACTTTAGAACTTTAGGTGATGATGTCTCATTTGCCTTATAATTTTCTTCTTCACTTGTTTCAGGGTCATTGAATAATACATCAATGTTGTCAAACATCTCTTCAACAACTATCTTACTAGTGGAAGGGATGGGTTCTTCTTCAATCATAGGTGCATAATCATGATATCTTTCTTGAACCATAAACTTTTCATCAATATTAACATGAGAACTTTCAATGATCTTCTTCAATCTCAAATTAAAACATCTATAAGCTTTGATTTTAGCAGAGTAACCAAGAAAAATACCTTCATCACTTCTTGCATCAAACTTGCCTATTGCTTCATCCCTCTTGATGTAGCACTTGCTTCCAAAGATTATGAATTATTTCACTATGGGAACATTACCAAACCATAGCTCACAAGGTGTCTTGTCTGTGCCAAGCCTCAATGGTATTCTATTGATAGTATAGACTATTTTATTGACTGCATCTATCCAATAGGTATCTACAACTTTTCCTTCAATCATGATAGTGTGTGTTGTATCTAGAATGATCATATTCCTTCTCTCTGCAATCCCATTCTGCTGAGGGGTTCTAGGTGCACTCAACTATCTTTTTATGCCATGTTCTTCGCAATACTCATAGAATTTGTCAGAGGTGAATTCTCCTCCTCTATCCGATCTTAGACATTTTATCTTTAGTCCAGATTCATTCTCAACCTTAGCTTTGAATATTTTGAGCTTGTCAAATCATTTTGACTTATCTTTCAAGAATGCAACCCACATCATTCTAGAATAATCATCTACAAATAGAATGAAATACCTTTCACCATAGTATGATCTTGTTTGAGTTGGTCCACATAAGTCTGTATGAATCAAATCTAACTTGTTCTCTACTAAATTATGCTTTCTCCTAAATGAATTTCTCACATGCTTTCCCATTACACATTCCCTGCAAATAGTATAAACTAGCTTTTCTATGCTAGGTAGATCTCTTACTACCTTTACATTTCTTATCTTTACTATGTTATCAAAATTGATATGACATAGTCTTTTATGTCATAGCCAACTGTCATCTACTTTATCAATAAAACAACTTGCTTCTAAATTAAGATGAAAGACATTACCTTTAGTCTTTGACCCTGATGCAATCATTACACCATCTTTGTTGTTAATGATGCACTTTTTGTCCTTGAACTCTAGCTTATAACCTTTGTCAAGCAACTATCCAACACTAAGAAGGTTATGTTGCAAATCATCTACATAAAGAACATCATCAGTATTGTTCTTCCCATCCAATATGATAGCTCCTCTACCAATGATAGGTTTAGGAGTGTTGTCTCCAAATCTAACCATGCCACCTTTGTATTTTTCCAAATGAACAAATATGTCCTTATCACCTGTCATGTGATGTGAAAAACCGCTATCTATAATCCAATCTGTTCTTATGTCAGCTTGTTAAATCAATGCTAACTCTTGTTCTTTTTTTCATCTTCTTGATCCATCTCATCATACATATTCTCCATAATAGCAATGAATCCAATTTCATCTTCAACTGAATCATCATCTGATACTCCATCTCCAGCATAGTAACATTCCTTTGAATACTTAGGCTTGTAGGCATTTTTTAACTTTTTATCTCTTATAGGACGCTTAGATGCAAAGTGACCAATCTTATTACATGAAAAGCATTTAAATGGAAATTGACCTTCATATTTACCTTTTCCTTTCTTTTCTCTTTTAGAAATCATAGCAATGAAATCATCTAGTGCTTTCTCTTCATCATCATCATCAAAATTACCAAAAGTTTTTGCAGATTTCTTACCATGGACTAATGCTTTGAAGGTTGTCTCACTTTTCAATTTGTCTTCAATCTTGAAATCTCAAAAGCTGATATTTTTTTGATCAAGGTCTCTCTCTTGAAATTTTTTGTAAGTTGCATGGTCTCATCAAGGATGTTGATCTTGTTTTCATACTCTGATGTGAGAGTAGTCATCAACTTATCTATAATATCTTCCTCCGATATCTCTCCATCATTGTTCCTTATTCTAGGAACTGCTTCATTAATCCTTTAGTTGTAAGCTATGATGTCTTCTTCAGGTAGCATCTCTAATGCATTGTATCTTTTCTTCCATGTTTTTATGTGCGCATTATTTTCTTGTGTATCTCCTTCAAACATGTCTTGTAGGTGCTTCCATATCTTGTAGGTTGTGTCTACTTTCTTTATTTTTGAAAACTCATTATCAGATAAGGCACTAATAAGAGCTTCTTTGGCTATTTCATTCTAATGGAATAACTCCTTTTTCTTGCCAATAGCATCATCCTTTGCAAGATCTTCTAGATAAAGAATCTCTTCTTTGATAGCCACTTCAAAAACTTCAAAAGCAATGCACTACAAATGTGTCACCATTTTGTTCTTCAAATCAAGATAGTTCTCTCCATCAAACTTAGGATTTTCTTTTCTAAAAAATGCCATCTGATTAACCTCAAGCTGTTAAACTATCTCTTTGAGGTACTTGGCTCAGATACCAATTATTAGGAATAGTCCCAAGAGATAACTGAGAGGGGGGCTGAATCAATTATCTGTAAGTTTCAATTCTTTATCCAATTAATTATACTTAATCATTAAGCATAAACACAATGAAAGAACACTTGAACACAACAAAAAAAATTTGGTTACGGGGAAACCCAAATAGGTAAAAACCCTGGTGGGAATTAACACCCACTAATAATTTGCACTAGTGTTTTATGATCCCTTTCAGGAGACCTTACAACCTTGTTAGGAGTTTATCTTTACAATGCATTTAGTATAGTGACTTGGTCAAGGGTCCGACCCTGTTAGGAGTCTTTTATAATTAACCCTATTAGGGGTGAGGATGCACTATCTGAGAGCTCACTGCTCAAAGGGGTCAAGGCTACAACCTTCTGAATAACAGATACACACTATATCTAGATCTTGATGAACTATGTGTAGACCTATTTTCTAGATCAGTTCCAATGAATAGAATATATTCTTTACTTGGTCACATAGACCTTCTACTGATGGCTCAACACTTCTCACTCTCTGCTCTGCTCTTCACATACAACTCTGAACCATGCTTTAGTAATCTCAAGTGAGTGCCTATAAATATCTTCTCTCTAAATGATATAATCAAGTCATCCTATTAGAACCACCTTGAAATCATATTAGAGAAACAATAACACTCTCCAACAACATCTTATTTGGCTCTACTAAGCACACAACACAAACTAGAACCTATCCAAATCAACAAGTGTAGATGTACGCTACACACTGTCAACTCTACCAAATTATCTAATACTTTCTCCTCAAGTTGAATTACATCATGCTCTCTTAGAAAAACATTCTTAACTCTTCTCTGATCACTAATCCAAGTGCACATACCGAAATAATAAGTACAACTCCTATAATAATATAATCTTTGTTAGCTCTTCTGGATAAACACAGGAAACTACAAATGGTGAATAGCAACTTCATAACTTCACTTCTACTGCACATCAGACTTTGTGTCCATGAATGTAACATCACTAACATGTCTTCATCACATATCCAAATGTGCAAGGCTCTATGATGACTGTATGGAAAATCACTCACAAAACACTGCCTATAACTCTGTCAGGAACACTACTAACACAAGCTGCTACATAATTGTCTATACTAACAATTAACCTCTACGTCCATGATATCATGCTGCTAACATATCCATGCTACATATACTAAAAGATTACTACATAAGTCTTTCGTGCATGCTACTTTACCATATGTTGTCATCAATGACAAACATATACTCAGCATTGGCTTGCTGGAAAATCTCCAACATTTAATGTTTTGATGAGTTAGCTGAGATTGGAGAAACATGTTTGGAGAAAAATGAAAACCCTAACTAGGTTTTTCACTTAGTGATGAGGATTGTATATTAGCACAAATTTGCAAGAAGGAAAAAGGTTGTTGTTGGTTGATGAAGTTGTTTTTGTTGTGAAAAGTTGTTCAAGACTATTTGCAAAGATGTTACAGAGTTAAACTCATAACAAGAGTAGAGCATTAGGGATCTGATCAACATTGGAGAGTACAAAATAGAGGTCATTTATTCATGTGTTTTTCTAATAGTTTAGAAAGGTTCTAAACCCCTTAACGGTGTAGTCTTTAGCTAGACTTGTTATGTAAATCCCTTAATAGGGTGAAAACTATATAGTGGGATTAAATCCTCTAACAAGGTAGTTTGTAATTGAACTATAATTTAGATACTTATAAAAAGGTATCAATCACTCCTTATAGGGTGAGTCACCTAGTTAAGTGCACAAAGATGTGGTACCAAAAAGATGCCACTTTTCTTTTTGGTCCCAAATCATGCATAGTGCATACACACTAAAGGGCATGCACCCTATAGCGCGCATGCCCTATGGCTTGGGCTTGGGCAATCTAAAACAAAGCGCATGCACCAAATAGGGTGCACGTGCTTTGTAAAACCCCAAAATTTGCACAATTGCGCACTATGCAAAGTCACAAAATTGTAACCCATATTCTTACATAGCACGTGCGTGCTATGAAAAACTAGAAAGAGAGAGAGATAAGGGATAGAGAGGGAGTGATAAGAGCGAGAGAGAGAGATAGAGAGAGAGTAATTTATACAAATATAACATTTGGGGTGATAAGATAGAGAGAGAGAGGGGGTAATTTATACAAATATAACATTTAAGTATAATTTTGATTTATTTAATTTCTTATACTTTAATTTATATTTGTATAAATTATAAAATATAATGCTTCAAGGATGTTTAGGATAGGTTCCAGCTTAAGAGGAGTTAAGCTACAGAATCTAGATTCAAAAAATTCTAGACTTAGCCAAATTTTAGGATTCAGCAAGCCTTCAGTAGGGCTCTCTCTCTCTCTCTCTCTCTCTCTCTCTCTCACACACACACACACACATCACCCTCTCTCTCTCCACCTTATCTACTCTCTCTCTTTCATTACCCTCTCTCTCTCTCTCTCACACACACACACACTCTCTCTCTCCCTCCCTTATAAAGGATGGAGAGAGAGAGTGAGAGAGAAGGGAGATAGAGAGAGAGAGAGAGAGATAAGTTAGGGAGGAGAGAAAGAGAGAGAGAGAGAGAGAGAGAGAGAGAGAGAGAGAGGGTAATGAAAGAGAGAGAGTAGATAAGGTGGAGAGAGAGGGAGAAACCTCTAGGTTCTAGGCTGGTTCCTCTTAGATTATCACCTTAGTTTGCTCTTGACAAGAAAGTAAATCTTTTGAGGGAAAGGGATAGAAGGAGTGCTTGGAAAGGGAAATAACTTGAAAGAAAACTACCTACTAGGTGATGCACTGAAATTAGGGTTTGGATCTCAGTATAGAGGGATGAAACCAATGAAGGGCTTAGGTCTAATAGGTCACAACTTACTAAATAGGCTTGCATAAGTGTTTCATAGGAGGGCCTAAACATAAGACAACCTATGACCTGCAAGCAGACATTCTCTTCAGCAAAAGGGCACAGGAATGAGACAGAATGATAGGGGGCTGAATAATACCCACAAACTCACTGAAATTAGATCAAACATAGTAGTACACATATAAGATAAAAGTAAGAGGGATCAGGAACCCTAAGTATCATTGAAACCATTCATAAACTTCAATCCAATAAGAGATAAGCCAAACAAGGAAGCACAGGGACATGAAGGATTGTCACAAACTACCTCTACAATATTTGTATTATCAATGGGAATTACAAAATGTGGGAAACTAGAGGGTAGGAAGAAATGCCACAAATAGATTCCCAAGAAAGAGACTTTCTTTTTTACAAAATGTGAATTATGAGCTTCAAAAGCTCCAAAAAAGAAATTATATACATACTCAACTGCACACATATAGGAGTCAAAAATCTAACTAGGGTTACATAAATCTACATAAAATAATCTAAACCCTAAACCAGTCACTTCTGATCATAAATGCATCTAAAAATATCTCAACTGATCAGATATTCATCCTTGCGTGTCCATCCTTGTACTAATCCTGCCTGCAGACAAACAACCTAGATTCATCATCTTTCCTACAACAAGCCTCACCATGAATGCTAACTGGTACCTCCCTAGGACAAGAAATGACCCCTAATGGCTAGCCAAACCCCCTCATCATCTTCCCTTAACTGCGCATGTCCTGCAACATCAATTTCTTGAGCTACCCCACCACAACATCCTCTATAGAAGAAAAGCTTGTGAAAAATGGTTGCACCACTTTGAAATAGCACTGGTCACATGATCGCATGAGCTCAAAAGCCTTCATGCAATCATGTGACAAGCCTCTTAGAATCTCCCTCAACTTCGTACACATCTTGCAAATCAAACACTGGTAAAACTCGGGCTACACTGTTTCGAAATAACACTGGTCACATGATCACATGCAGTTAGAAAGCCGCATGTGATCATGTGACAAGCTCTTTTGGATCTACCACACAAGACACCTTAGGCCTACAAGACTTGCCACCTCAGTCCAACCCATGACAGCACCACAAGAAATTCCATCAGAATCCAATGGTGGTCGCATGATCCCATGGGATCAGAAGATCCCATGTGAACATGCGACCACCATAGATCTTGCATCTATGGGGCCCATGCTATACCTCCAGCCCACTACATACTTTTCACATCATCACCCGAGGACCCACTGAAGGCCCTATCATCACCCAGCCAGCCACTGAGAAGTAGACACATCACCAAACTATAGGCTCATATCGGTGTGGTTAACAGCTAGTCGCATGTTCGCATAGCCTAAAAAGGGGCTATGCAATCATGCGACAAACCACTAGCATTATTCAATAGGACCATCAATGGTTAGTCACATGGTCACATAAGGAGAAAAGGACTTATGCGATCATTCAACAACCCGCATAACAACTTGCCGAAAACCAACTGAGCCCCACTTGTCAGAGTTGTGCACTTAGGGAAAAGCCGACGCCAGAGGAAGAAGTGTGAAGCATGAGGGGTTGAAAACATCTTGGGCTTTCAGAGAGAAGGTTGAAAACACAAAGGGTTTTTAGACTGAAGTTCAAAAACATAGAGATTTTTTGACATTGAACACTTTTGGAACCCTGCGACCTGAGTATTTCCTGCAACCATTCAAACTTGAATATCTCCCTAGGTATTGTGAATTAGCATGTGCAATCTGAACTGGGGCTTGACAACACATTGAGGAACATAAGGTTTAGATTGAAAGCCATGAAACTTTGAGGATCTACTTTGCAAAATGAAAACAAGTTGCAACAGGGCGGGATAAAAATAGAGACCTGGAAACTTGGCCAAATTTGCAAAATAGGAAATTTCAGGCAATATTTTGGCGACTTCTGCGGGATGTCAGCCTGCTAGACATTGGACCAGTAGCCCTTGAAGCAATCCATTGGGCATGGGGTCAATTCAGGAACATAAAACTTTGACAGAGACAAAACTGAACTAGATTGTGCTTGAGCACTTCTTGGAAAACAAGGAAAGACTAAACTAGAAAACTGGAAGAAAGAAGGAAACCTAACCTAACCTAAACTAACCAGTGTAGAAACCTAGTCAAACAAAACCATTCACTAGTTGTGAAAAGTAGCTACCCTTTCTCCTTAGGGTATTTTGCATTGGAAGCATAAGGATTGCTACAAGGATATGAGGCATACAAAAATTTGGCAAATGAGGATGTACTGCCTCTATAAAAACAAGATCAAGTTTACCTTCCTCTAATTGATCACATGGAGAGGTCTCGGTAAACTCCTTCTAAGCCAAGTATCTGATGGGGCAGCCTCTTGAAAGTCTGAAGGCAAGACCTCCTTTGATTGCTTCTTTTATTTTATGGTCATCCTCCATCATGGGTAGCCAAGGCAACACATCTTCTGCAGTTAGAGGATCATTCTCTTCTTCAGCTTGAAAAGCTAATAGCTCTTCTAAGCTATCAACTTGAGGAAGGCTCATAGGAATAGCTCTTTCAATGGTATCAAGCTTCGCACAAAAATCTTCTATGATGCAATCAAAACACTCCTCTACAAGGTTACCATCATCCCCCTTGCTTTGGCTCATCATGGTGACCAAAGATGAGTCACCAACTATACTTGAATATTAACCTCTAAAAGGTTTGTATTATGCAATCAGTATATCAGAGATAGCATAATTTTTAACATGAATCTGAACAAATTGTTATACACTAAGTTTTGCACCTTGTCTCAAGCTCTCTTGGTCTTAATAACTCAATATAACATGGGAATCATCTCAAGGTTGTGGAACCTTTGCTAACCAAGATGAAACCTCCAAGTTCTAGGTTGGTTCCTCTTGGATTATCACCTTAGTTTTCTCTTGACAGGAAAGTAAATCTTTTGAGGGAAAGGGATAGAAGGAGTGCTTGGAAAGGGAAATAACTTGAAAGCAAACTACCTACTAGGTGATGCACTGAAATTAGGGTTTGGATCTCAGTATAGAGGGATGAAACCAATGAAGGGCTTAGGTCTAATAGGTCACAACTTACTGAATAGGCTTGCATAAGTGTTTCATAAGAGGGTCTGAACATAAGACACAACCTATGACCTGCAAGCAGACATTCTCTTCAGCAAAAGGGTACAGGAATGAGACAGAATGACAGGGGGCTGAAGAATACCCACAAACTCACTCAAATCAGATCAAACATAGTAGTACACATATAAGCTAAAATTAAGAGGGATCAGGAACCCTAAGTATCACTGAAACCATTCATAAACTTCAATCCAATAAGAGATAAGCCAAACAAGGAAGCACAAGGACATAAAGGATTGTCACAAACTACCTCTGCAATATTTGTATTACCAATAGAAATTACAAAATGTGGGAAACCAGAGGGCAGGAAGAAATGCCACAAATAGCTTCCCAAGAAAGAGACTTTCTTTTTCACAAAATGTGAATTATGAGCTTCAAAAGCTCCAAAAAAGAAATTATATACATACTCAACTACACGCAAGCAGGATTCAAAAATCTAACTAGGGTTACATAAATCTACATAAAATAATCTGAACCCTAAACCAGTCACTTCTAATCATAAATGCATCTAAAAATATCTCAACCAATCAGATATTCATCCTTGCATGCCCATCCTTGTAGTAATCCTACCTACAGACAAACAACCTGGATTCATCATCTTTCCAAAAACAAGCCTCACCATGAATGCTAACTGGTACCTCCCCAGGACAAGAAATGACCCCTGATGACTAGCTAGACCGCCTCATCATCTTCCCTTAACTGCACATGTCCTGCAACATCAATTTCTTGAGTTACCCCATGGAAACATCCTCTGTAGAAGAAAAGCCCATGAAAAATGGTTGCACCACTTTGAAATAGCACAGGTCGCATGATCATATGAGCTCAAAAACCTTCATGTGATCATGCAACAAGCCTCTTAGAATCTCCCTCAGCTTCGCACACATCCTGCAAATCAAACACTGGTAAAACTCGGGCTACACTATTTCAAAATAACGTTGGTTGCATGATCGCATGCAGTTAGAAAGCCACATGTGATCATGCGACAAGCCCTTTTGGATCTGCCACACAAGACACCTCAGGCCTGCAAGACCTGCCACCTCAGTCTAACCCATGACAGCACCACAAGAAATGCCCTCAGAATCCAACGGTGGTCGCATGATCGCATGGGATCGAAAGATCCCATGTGAACATGCAACCACCATAGATCTTGCATCTACGAGGCCCATGCTATACTTCCAACCCACTGTAGACTTCACATGTCATCACCTGACGACCCACCGAAGGCCCTATCATCACCCAGCCAGCCACTGAGAAGCAAACACATCACCAAACTACAGGCTCATATTGGCGTGGTTAACAGCTAGTCACATGTTCGCATAGCCTAAAAAGGGGCTATGCGATCATGCGACAAACTACTAGCATTCTTCAACAAGATCGTCAATGGTTAGTTGCATGGTCACATAAGGGGAAAAGGACTTATGCAATCATGTGACAACCTGCATAACAGCTTGTTGAAAACCAACTGGGCCCCACTTGTCAGAGTTGCGCACTTAGGGAAAATCCGATGCCAGAGGAAGAAGTGTGAAGCATGAGGGGTCGAAAACATCCTAGGCTTTCAGAGTGAAGGTCAAAAACACAGAGGGTTTTTAGACTGAAGGTCAAAAACACAGAGAGTTTTTGACGCTGAACACTTTTGGAACCCTACAACCTGAGTATTTTCTGCAACCATTCAAACTTGAATATCTCCCTGGGTATTGCGAATTAGCACGTGCGATCTGAACTGGGGCTTGACAACACATTGAGGAACATAAGGTTTAGATCACAAGCCATGAAACTTTGAGGATCTACTTCGCAAAATGAAAACAAGTTGCAGCAGGGCGGGATAAAAATAGAGACTTGGAAACTTGGCCAAATTTGCAGAATAGGAAATTTTGAGCAACATGGAGAAGATTAATTTGTTAAACTCATTTTTATTAAGATTTAAGTTACATTAATTTTAGTTTAAAAATGTTTCATAGTAAATTATTTTTGTGTTGTGAAAAATAAATAAATCATATAATATGTAGACAACAATTACAAGATAATTAAATCAATTTATTTTTCTCCGCATATCAATTATTTTTAAAATTTAATTAATATGATATTTATTAGTTCCTCAAATGGGAACTATAGAGAGGGCTATACTAACTAGTTATTAATCAAAACAAATTTAAAAAATTAATTCAAAATTGATAGTTTTTGTAATAATAAAATATTAATCATTACTAAATATAGATGTAATTTTTTAAAATAACAATGTATGTTGATTTGATTTATGCTTTTTTCCCTAAAATATAAAGTGGCTTTCATGCACATGATGGTTCTATTTTTATTTGAAAGATTATTTCTTCACTTATTTCTAATATTTAAATACTTATTTTATTTAAACAATATGAGGAATTTTTTGTAGTAATATTTACTTATTATTTGTAACTATATCGATATCAAAACATAGTGTAGATTTTTTATGCATCCTTAGTAAAGTAAAACCTACTTTTTAAATTGTCAACAAAACTTATGTGCGTTGATTAAGAAATTATGGTTATGGTGGAATGAAAAATGTACAATTAAATAAGTAGGAACTATTTAAATATATTGCATTAATTTCATTTTTTAATCAAATTATGTCGATGGAAATGTATAATAAACTTATTCAACGTACTAGCATTGTAACAGATTTGAGCAAAATTTTCACAATTATCAGACTTACCCAACTTTTTTGAATTTATCACTCTTAATTACTACCAACACTATTGTTTAAACTAATGAATTTTTGCTACAATTTCTTAGAAAAATAATAACATAAATAAAACATTGATTTTCCAACATTAGGTGGGAACTACGCTACTCTACAACCCTTGTTATGAATGATATTATTTATATTGTTTAATAATAAAATTATTAACTCATATATCATAACAACTCATTAATACTATTTAAATATTAAAAATTAGAAGGCACGATGAGTGAGAATGGTTGCACAAGAGGAAGTTCAAATGAAGGAGGTTTGGGGGGGGCCTAGGTTAATGATGATGATGCAAATAGAGATCAAGGCTTTGTTCCTACATTTCCTTGTGTCCTTGTGTGGGTTTGCAAGCTTTAGGTGGCCCCTATTTTTGCCTTGCTTCTATTTGATGGTGTTGACTATGATTCAAGTGTTGGTTTCGCTTATTCTCTATTTAATTATGCTTGCAGGGAGGTCATGTTCCTTGTTGAGGTTTTCTAGTGGTTGTTTGTTTGTTACTTCTTCCATAAGGAGTTTTCGATTATGGGTGATTATTTTGAAATTGCCTTTGTAGATGTGTCACCTCTATTCTTAGTGTGCATGTTTTTTGTTTATTTGGCTTGCATGTACAGGTTCTCAATGTTAGAGGAAGAGTGTAGTTGGTGTTGAGGAATCTTAAAGACAAGTTGTGGTCTTTCTAGGTATATTTCTACTTTTGGATCCCCTTCCCTTTCTCTAGGGTTTTTTTGATGGCAATGTTTCTATAGATACTAGTTGTGGGGTTTTTTTTTAGTATCCTAATCAACTTTGTGGAATCCATGATAGTCAGTAGAAGAGGCCCATAATAAATCCTTGAGAAACTTCTCAAGATTTTTGTAAGAATATTTCAAGAGAGGCCAAAAAGAAGATTAATAAACATGGGTGGTTGTAAGAATTTTGGAGCAAATCTGGAATTTACCAACCAGTGATAGTAGCTTGGAAATCTAGTAATATAACTTATTCTTGATTTTGGTGGGGATTACATTCTAAAGGTTTATAGGAGAGCCATAAAAAGGAAATGGAATACCTAGAAATTAAAATGTTTCACCATGACCTATCCATTTCCACTCATAGTAGAGAATCCAAGGTGGAGCGAGAGAAATGATTATTGATAACATTAGGTTTTTTGTCATTGAATCACCAACCCAAAAGATAAATAAAAGGTATCAAAGCACTAAAGTTTCATTTAGACATTGTGCTCATTTTAAATGAGGGTGAGAAAAAATTCATATACAAAATGGCCATTGAAAATATTAGAAAGTGACTTAGGAAAGGAAATAGCCCTATTCTTCCTAGCCAAAATAGCATTACCAACAAATATGAAAGCCCTTTAATAGTTAAAACATACAAGGACAGGGCCAAAGGAAAACCCTAGAAAATGGCTTTGTGTAGCTTAAAAGCCCATGATTGGTGACCATTTATGGTGATGTACAAAGAGGCAACGTCAAAAGATATTTTAACAAACTAGATTAAATTTGGACCAAAATAAAGGATCCCTAGTACGGTGAAGATGAAAGGTCATTCAATCAAAAAATAGGCTTTGGAAAACATTATCTTGACAAATATGGCACTCTACTTAGAGTGAAAATCCCATTCTATACCTTCTCACACTAAAATATATTATCTAGAATAAATCTAGATTTAATGAAACTAGTATATTCAAGATGGATAATCTGCAATCACAAGTGACATATCTTCAAAGACAAGGCATTGGAAATGATCTTGTAGGAGACATTGAGTAGAGTAATGGGTTGTTAGTTACAAATTTCTTTAGAATCTTCTACCTTAGGCATGAACTTAATATTCCCTTTGTTAATAAACTGATCAAGAGATTGAGAATGGAGTGCTTCCAAGTAGACCTTATGAAGATCAAGTCACACACAAAGCCAGAGGGCTTCGTAAAAGTTACATGGAGAGTCATCATACCAAGGGACCTTATCATCGTCCATGGAGAAAACTATTTCCTTGAGGTCCTTGATAGTGATAAATTGTTCATAGAAGACCTTTTGGGCTTGAGAGAAAACAATATTGAGGTGCTTGCATAAAGTCCTATCTCACTCAGGTAAAGCTTCTTGAGTAGTGAAATCTTCTCATAATGGCAAACAAATGCTTGGTGTTCATACCATGTAGATTGGAAAGGATGGTATAACCTTTCCTAACTCTTATGATACTTGATGAGGAATGATGGACATCCTCAAAGAGCCATAAATAAATCCTTGGAAGAAAGATACACACTTTAATAGTGAAGCCTAGCTTTAATTTGGGAACCATGTGCAACGTAGCTATCGATGATCTCCTTCTAGTGGTAGAGTTATGCAATCATAACCTATAGGTTATGTATCATCTTAAAATGGAAGCACTTCCATGTTAAGAGTGTTTAGCCCTCTGAGTGAGTGGTATGGTGTCATGTTAAGCACCTTGATTGGGTCTTTTCATGTATATGGTTGTTTTCCCCCTATTTTGCTTCTCTCCTCCTTATTTCCAGCTTTTTCCAGATAATTTTCTCTGAGAATTTGGAATTTCTGACTGTCTAGGTCAAAGATAACCTAGTCAGGTCAAGGATGACCTAGATCCTAACCTAGGTCAAGGATGACCTTGACCCTGACCTAGGGTGGTTTCTACCTCAATCCTAACCTCAGGTCCAATTTTTAGATTCTAGGAGTTACGAGATGTCAGGCTTTGAAAAGTTTCTTTTTCCTGCTTCCAGGTCAGCCATTTCAAGTTTCAGAATGGTAAATCCTTAAATTTCACTTAATTTTTATCCATTTCCAAGGGTTAAGGTTAATTGGGATTTAATTCTCTAATGTCATCCTTCTCTAGAGGTTTGTGCCCTAGATCACTATAAAAAGAAGCCTTCCTCTCTCATTTCATCCATCTCTTTTTTGCCATCAAGCATCCACAATCAAGAAATCAAGTAATCAAGAGAAAGATTAAGCAAGAAAGAAGGAGAAGGAAAGAAAGCAAGAATTCATTCATCTTCAAGCCTAGAATTCAAGCATCTAAGCATTCATCAAGGAGATCCATTGTTAGCTAAATTGAAGGATTCAATCTCTTTGGAGCCCCCTTGAAGATTTCTCCATCCATATTCATCCAAGCCTCTTCCTATGAAAAGATCCATTCAAGATTGGTGTTGAAGATCTGATTCCATTGATTTGAGACATCCTACCTTCATTTCTACATTCATTTGGAGCATCTCTACTTGTGGATTCAAGGATTTGAATCCTCCACAAGGACTTCAACATAAGCAAGCTGAATAGTTCCATTTACTTTGTTTATATACATTGCAATTTCAATTCAATTTCAAGGTTAATTCCTAAATTGTGGTTTGACCAAGGCAAACCCCCCATCCAAACAACAAAAAAACCATTTTTCTTGCAAGTACAGGTACAGGACTGCAAATCAGAGCTTGGATCTGAATACCCTTTTTGGCAAGCTTCTGAGATCCGTGAATAGATTTTTTGTCATAGATTTTTAGGTCAAGGAAAACCTTCAATAGGGTGTAGGATCCTACCTTGGGGTAAGACCTCACCCCGCTATCTGGGGCAATGACAACCTGCTTCCCAAAAGACAAAAATTTTTTGGGTTTTCTCCATCTAGACATTTCTAGTTTGAAAGAAGTTGCAGAATTGCCTAAAACTGTGCACAAACATTAGAAATAAGCATTTTCTAGATCTACCCTATTTTGAGGTTAGTATTTGTCTTCTATTTATTTCAGATTTCAAGTATATACTTCTTATAGTAGATTATACGATTTTCCCCTTTCTTCATATTCTCCATTGTTTGATTCTTTTGTGCATTGATCACTTCTTTGTGATTAATCCATTTGGATTTTTCCTTTTTGGAATTTGGATTGAGGATAGGTCCTATATTCCACCCCTATATCATACATCTTACTCCTATTCAAATTTAAACCCCATTCATAGAGGTGATCCGATATGAACTTTATTCATTTTGGTGAACCTAACACACTTACTCTCCTTTCTTTTGTGGAATTAGATGCCCTATTGTGTTTTGTGGTGTTATATTTCCTTTTATCTTATTGATGTTAGATTTTCCCTTTGTGTTAAATCTTGCATGGTAATTAGATTTCAAAAATACAAAAAAATTGCAAAATTTCTTTCAAAATACAAAAATATCCATGCTTTATTTGTTCTTAGTTTAGTTCATTTGCATTGCATTGGTTTATGAGCTTTACTACTACTAGTCCTACCTATAACATTTTGGTTAGAATAAGTCATAGACTCAGGTGTCTTTGATCATGAATCTTCCTCTCCTTTCCTTAGGATCTCAGATGATAATTTGATGCTTCATGATTCTAATCCTATTATGGAGCAAAACTCTTCTCACTCATCTCATGATGAGGATGATGCTTTAAGAGTTCCTCCTAAACAAGTCCAAAAAATTCAGACTGAACTTGATAATATGGGTAATTAGCTTATTCAAGAAAACCATAATCAAGATTCTATTCAAGCTATAGAGGCTCTTAAGAAAGTTCTTTGTGATGGTGATCAAGGTGTTAATCTTCTTTGTGGTATTACTCACCTTGTGCATTCAAATGTTAAACCTTTAGCTCAAGAAGCTCAAGATTTAGGGTTGATTCCTCCTGTCACTAGTGTAGAACCTTCTTCTAATCCTTTACCAAGTGTTCCTACTGTAGACTAGGATTTGTGAGTGCACCTAAACCTATTTTGAAGGCCAAAGACAAACAAACGTCATAGCATATAATCAAATCAAATTTAATGGTAAACAAACTAAAATCAAAGCCACCTCAGTTTAAGCCTAAAACGGATGCGCCCATGCACCGTTTGATATGCTTGGATATAAATGGATGTGGATGTGCAAACTCAAGCACTTGGAGCATGAAAATAGGATGATTTGAGGATCAAGAAGACCCAAAATGACACAAAATAGGTATGAAGAACCTATTTTGCCTCAAAAGGCCTCAAGAACACACAAATATGCAAAGCTAAATGATGAACTAAGATTGATTAAACAAGAAATGAATCTATGTTAATCCATTTAAGCTAATTTAGATGTGATTTTAAGCTTGAAAATGATCTAAAATGATGAGTTTATGCTTATGCTAGAATGAAAATGGCATTATAACTTTGCTATTGAGTTTGAGAGTTGAAGGATGATTTGCCTTAGGAAGTGAGGGTATTTATAGGATTTCTAAAGGCTTGGGGTAGGAGGAATGAATGGCCAGGATTGAAATCCTTAAGAGAGGCCAAGATTCACTCAAAGGGAAGCACATGGATTGTGCTAGTTCTCAGCCAATCAGGAGGTGACACATGTCACAAGGTGAGTGGATGAAGGGAAGGGAAAAGAGGAGTCAACAAAGGGGGCTCCAAGCTCATAACTCTCCAAATAAATGCTTGTAAGAGCAATGAATGGGCTTTAAGAGGCTTTGAAGACTTTGGGGAAGTAATAAATGCTTTGTGGTTGAGATATTTGGAAGGAAAGACTTTGCTTTGGTTTAGGAAAGTCTTAAGCTTGGTTAGGATTGCACAAAGGTTTAAGGGTAGGATTAGGATTAGATTAGGACAAAGAAAAGGATTAGGATGGGTGAAGAGGGTGGATTTGAGAAGATTCTAGAAGAGTCTAGATTTCTCCTTAGTTTCATGGAATAAAAGTTATTCATTCCAAAAGCTTAAGTTTTAGGAATATTTATTAAAATATTTTCAATAAATATGAAAATTAAATATTTAACCTTAATTAAATATTTAACCTTGGGATTAGGGTTAGAAAAGATGGGATTAGCCTTTTAATCGAAATTAAGAAGGGATTAGAAGATTTTGGAAGAGGTTAGTGGTCTTAAGAAAATTGGCCAAGTTTGGGATAAAAAATAAATTAATTTATTTTTTGAAGTTTTTGGTCAATTTATTAATTAAATAATTAATAAATTAGGGATAATGTCCAAATGACATTTTTAGGCTAGATTCCTTAATTAAAGATTTTTAATTAAGAGAGAGGGATTTAATGCCATAAAAATAAATTAATTAATTAAATAAATAATTAATTAATAAATGATGATGTCATCAAGGATTTCCAGAAAAACAAAAATAATTTATTTTCTGAAGGATTTTTCGGTGTCTACACCTACATATACTCCTTTGGTGACTGTGATGGTTCCTTCTGTTCCTATGACTGTTCCTTTTGTGTCTCTTCCTACATCACAACCTTCTTATCATAATGTTCCTTTTACTTATTCCAATCTGCTTCCAACTATAGTTCCAAGTGTTCCTCCAGTTGTGTCTTCCATTCCTGTAGCTTCTTACACTTTACCTAGTGTTTCTAATGTTGCTATTCCTCCTATTTCCTCTAATGATTCAATAATCATCAGTTTGGCTCAAACTGTTTCATCCTTACAACAACAACTTGCTTCCTTAACTCAAAATAAGTTTAGTGTTCCTACATGTGACATGGGAAGTCCTTTGTCCTGAGACATTATTTGTACTCTTGTTCCTCAGCAAGTTGATATGCCTCATCTTGAGAATTATAATGGAAAAGGAGACCTCGTTCATCATGTTAAAACTTTTCAAATCCTTTGTAGTGATTATGCTCATGACCATAGGATTTTAGCCAAATTGTTTGCTAGAACTTTTCATGACAAGGCCTTACAATGGTATTGTTCTTTACCTCCTTATTCTATTGATTCATTTCCACAACTTGCCAATGCCTTTATTAAACAATTTCAAAACAACATTGGCCCGCAAGTATCCTTGACTGATTTGATGCATTGTAAACAAAGTGCTAAGGAAAAATTGATTGAATTTATTGGTAGATTTAAGAATTTGCATGCTCAAATTTCCTATCTTGTTCCTGATATTGATATTCAACATATGTTTATTTCAAATTTGCAAAAGGATATTAGAGATAAGATTCTTCTTGCTGAATTTACCTCTTTTCAACAACTTTGTGCAGTGTTTCATCATTATCAATTACAAGTGAGTCAATTTAAGAGCACCACTCTAATGGCTCTTGTTCTAGTTGATAAAAGTGATGTTGCTCCTAATCCAAACAAATTTCAAAAACTATGTCAAGATAAACAAACAACCGAATGCAGTTGTTGATCAAGTTGTTGTTGTATCTCACAATGTCACTTCTGCATCCACTTCTTTTTTATTAAATTGTATGTTTACTCCTCTTTCTAAATCTTTACATTCTATTATGAATAGGTTATTAACTGCTAATATGATTAATTTACCTCCTATTTGACCTCTTTTACCTGATATGATTGCATCTAAATCTTTTGATCCTAAAGCTTTTTATCAATATCATTGTCAGAATGGTCATGATACTGAGAAGTGTTATTCTTTAAAACATAAGGTTCAAGACTTAATTGATTCTAATGCCTTATATGTTGATAATCTTGATGGTAGTGGGAATAAATATATCTATCCTCTTGATCAAAACATTCAAATCTATATGAATCATTTACCTACGCATGATACTAATACCATTGCTCAGCCATGTTCTATGGAAATTGTGTATGATTCAAAGATGGATGATCTCAATCACATTGTTAATCAAGTGGAGCATGTTGGTCAATCTGTATCTCCACCTCAACCTCAACCTCAGCTTCAACCTCAAGTTCAATATCAACCTCAACCAAAACCTAAGCCTAAATTGAAAACTCAACCTAAACCTCGACAACAACTTAAGAATAAAAGACCTTGGGAACTTTTGATTACCTTCAATGATTCTAAGACTATTAAAGCTCCTAATGGTCCCCTTTATATTTATGCTAGGATTTCTCAGAAACCTACTCGTGGTTGTCTTGTTGATCCTACATCCTTAGTCAATGTTATTACTAAAGAAAATCTTTTTATGAAAAATTTGCAATGTGATTCTTATGATACATTGGATGTGTGGATTCAAACTTGTAATGGTTTTCTTTATCCATCATTTGGTTCTATTAACTTACCGGTTGAACTTTGTGGAAAAATTGTGAACACTACCTTTGTTGTTGTTCCTACTTCTGATCAATTTGAAGTTAAGCTTGGTTTTCCGTGGTTAAATGCCATGCATGTTGTTGCTTCACCTATCCATAAATATCTTAAATTTATTCATGATGTAGAAGTGAAGACATTTAATCATAGTTTATATCAACCTTCTAGGCCTAGAGATTGTGTTGCTCTTGATTTCTTTTGGCCTTCATTACCTAATCCATGTCCTTCTCGACCTGATAATATTTTTCATTCATATCAAGCCTATAAGCATCGTAAGATTCTTGAATTAAGCGTACCTCCCATGGATCTTAATCGTGGTCTTTTGCCTACACCTTCTATACCTCCTTTAACTATGGCTTCTAGTTCTGTTAATAAAGTTCTTACTATTGCTGATAATCCTATTAATCTTCCTAAAGAACCTGTGAAGGATCCTATGATTGTTCCTCCTAGTTCTCAACCTATTTCAAGTAAAGAAAAATGTAATCAATCAAGTTCTAATGAACGTCATAAGAAGCATCATGCTCAAGCTAAAGCTCATAATTCTTCTCTTCAAAGATCTCTACCTTCTTCGGATAAACCTATGCATGATGTGTTAGAAGAAGTTGTTACTAATAATGATGTTAAGATGCATGATTATGATGATTCTATTTGTATCTTAGATCCTATTTTGATTAATTTGGATGAAGAAGATACTCTTGATGATACTGATGATGTTAATGATGAATATGAGAGTATTGACATTAACATTGATTTACCTAATATGCTTTCATCACAATTGACTATTACATCTAGTGTTGAACATTGTGATTCTCAAGAGGATCCTTATTTGGAACTAGCTATCATTCCTACTGTGCTAGATATAGTCCCTCTTGCAAGTTACCCACCTTCCCTAAATAATATAGAATGAGATGGGGAGAGTGGACATCACGCTTAATCAGCTTATCCTTTATGGTAGCTTTGTTGTGTGTTTTCCTATTGTACTGTGCTTCTTTCGTGATGTATTTGCTAAATGTTGTTAGATTCTTCTATACGACCCTTGTTACTCAGCTGGTGCAAGGTGATAAAGGAATTGAACCTATTTTAAAATTCCTCTATATGTATCTCTATTCTTCTATATGTTGTCTCATGTTATATTTTACTTGTGCTATTGTTTGTAAATGTTTCCTTGTGTAATCTCCTTGGATTCAAGACATGGTAGCATTGATTCTTTTTGGTCTCCAAGTCATGGTCTGAAAATATTCTTCTTCGTATATCTTATGTGATCTTTCCTCCTTTGTGATTGTAGTTCTACTTTCTTTGGGGAATGATGTCAATTAATTTTTAATAATATCATATATATATATATATATATATATATATATATATATATGATATTATCTTATGATCATACTGACCCCATGGTAGGTAGATCCCTTATGTTTTCTCTATATGTTTATGTGGTATTTCCCTTGATTTGTCTTCATCGGGGGCATTTCATAGTGGAAACGTAATCAGTGGAGTTGTTTATGTTTCTGTTAAATCCATTTCTCTTGTTAAAGTGTTAGCAATGACTTTAACATGGGGGCATACGCTCTACTCACCTATTGCACACACACACTTTTTGATACACATATTATTTTTCAAGATACCTTTTCTCCCTTTTTGGATTAGCAACTAATCCTTAAAGCATGGATTTATATTTTAGGATCTATTGATCCCTCCAGTTTCAAATATATTTTTTATCCCTTAAGGTCGGAGGTGTCCTTAAGACTGGATCTCTTTTGTTTTTGGATTTTCTCTTATGAAATAGAATATTCCTAAGGGTGAATCCTTGATGGGTTGACTAGTGATTAGCCACATTCACTAAGCAGTTCAATTCCATCTTTCTAGTTGCACTGTTTCCTTGTGTGGTTCACAATGGGACATAAGTTCTCATTGGGTGAGATAATCACACCCTCTTTCTCTCTCTAGAGATGTCTCTCTTATTGTGATATTGGAGTTGATGAAGACTTGAGTCCCTGGGGGCTTGAAGTTTCTCTTTTTCCCTTTGATTATGATAAGATTGTCTTTTCATTATGATCTCCTTTACCAAGAGTTTGTATCGAGTCCATACTCTTACTAAAGTGGGGGCTTAATGTATCATCTTAAAATGGAAGCACTTCCATGTTAAGAGTCTTTAGCCCTCCAAGTGAGTGGTCTGGTGTCATGTTAAGTGCCTTGATCAAGTCTTTGCATGTATCTAGTTGTTTCCCCCTATTCTGCTTCTCTCCTCCTTATTTCCAACCTTTTCAAGATAGCTTTCTCTGAGAATCTGGAGTTTCTGACTATCTGGGTCAAAGATGACTTGGTAGGGTCAAGGATGACCTAGACCCTAACCTAGGTCAAGGATGACCTTGACCTTGACCTAGGGTGGTGTCTACCTCGTCCCTAACCCCAAGTCCAATTTTTAGATTCTGGGAGTTACGAGATGTCAGACTTCAGAAAGTTTCTTTTTCCCTCTTCCAGGTCGGCCATTTTAGGTTTCAGAATGGTAAATCCTTAAGGGCCCATTTGGTAGCGGGAATTAGGAAATGATGAATTTGATCAAATGCTAAAAATTGTCAAATCATGGATTTGATAATCTAGTTTTTCATTTCTGGGTTATGTTTCGACCATTTGGTTGACGGTTTGATAATCCGAATTTTCATTTTTGGATTATGGTTAGACTGTTTGGTTGACTGTTTGATTTGATAATCTGGATTTTCAATTTGCCAAATTCGCATCCACTTGTCATAATAAATATCTCAAAGATCGGTTAAATCTCTCCAACATTTTATCAAGATCCCTGAGAATTGAATCGTATTGCAAGCGTTCTCCTACGCAAAGGAAAAAAGATCCACCATTGAAAAGCACGGGCACTGTAAAATCCGCCATTGCAAAGAACGGGCACTGTAAAATTTTGAGGGTTTGTTCTTCATATTTGTCAGATCCGCCATTGCAAAGCACGGGCACTATAAAATCTGGGTCGCCGGCCATTCTTTGGGTGCTGCATTTGCAACATGTGGTTAATATATGTGAAAGAAAAGCTTGGAAGTGCCTAAAACAAAATCTAGTGTGTGTATATTCGGGATAGCTCATCCCTTGTCGAGATTAAAGCCCAAAGCATACATTCCCCAAGTAATTTCCATCATACCTTACCACCACAGAAGATTAGAGCAGTATGAAGAGACGAAGGTCTCGTCTTGGAAAGCCACCTATTCAATCCTCCATTTGCATCTGCGCCACTCGAGAGAATAAAAAATGAGAAACTGAAATCTTCAACGGACGGGAAAAGCACACGGACGCCAAAATTTTCCTTAATTAGCCCGCGGACCCGACAACGGTTTATAAAATGGGCGTTGAAAAAATGGAATTTGCCCATCAAATCCCAATTCCACCTATTTTGAAGGGAGATAATAATGCTCATTTTGGGAGAAAATGAGCATTAACAAATTCATCTCCCTCTTTCATATTGCACACCCAAACAGAGGATTCCGACGAAATGGGCATATACAAATGCCAATTCTAGCTAAATGTCGAAAATGGTGCACTACCGAATGGGCCCTAAATTACATTTAATTTGGGTCCATTTCTAGGGGTTAAGGTTAATTGGGATTTAATTCTCCAATGTCAGCCTTCTCTAGAGGTTTGTGCCCTAGATCACTATAAAAGGAAGCCTTCCTCTCTCATTTCATCCATCTCTTTTTTTCCATCAAGCATCCACAATCAAGAAATCAAGTAATCAAGAGAAAGATCAAGCAAGCAAGAAGGAGAAGGAAAGAAAGAAAGCATTCATTCATCTTCAAGCCTAGCATTCAAGCATTCATCAAGGAGATCCATTGTTAGCTATTGAAGGGTTCAATCTCTTTGGAGCCCCCTTGAAGATTTCTCCATCCATATTCATCCAAGCCTCTTCCTATGCAAAGATCCATTCAAGATTGGTGTTGAAGATCTAATGCCATTGATTTGAGACATCCTACCTTCATTTCTACATTCATTTGGAGCATCCCTACTTGTGGATTTAACGATTCGAATCCTCCACAAGGACTTCAACATAAGCAAGGTGAATAGTTCCATTTACTTTGTTTATATACATTGTAATTTTAATTCAATTTCAAAGTTAATTCCTAAATTGGGGTTTGACCAAAGAAAACCCCCCATCCAAACAACAAAAAGACCATTTTTCTTGCAAGTACAGGTACAGGACTACAAATCGGACCTTGGATCTCAATACCCTTTTCAGTGAACTTCTGAGATCAGCGAGTAGATTTTTTATCAGAGTTGTTTTGGGTCAAGGATGACCTTCAATAGGGGGTAGGATCCTACCCCAACGTAAGACCTTGCCCCGCTATCTGGGTTAAGGACGACATGCTTCCCGAAAGATAAAAAAATTTTGGATTTTCTCCATCTTGGCATTTCCAGTCCGAAACAGGTTGCAGAATTGCCCGAAACTGTGCATAGACACTAGAAATCAGCATTTTCCAGATCTGCCCTATTTTGAGGTTAGTATTTATCCTCTATTTATTTTAGATTTCAAGTATATACTTCTTATAGTAGATTATAAGATTTTCCCCTTTCTTCATATTCTCCATTGTTTGATTCTTTTGTGCATTGATCACTTCTTTGTGATTAATCCATTTAGATCTTTCCTTTTGGGAATTTGGATTGAGGATATGTCATATATTCCACCCCTATATCATACATCTTACTCCTATTCAAAGTCAAACCCCATTCATAGAGGTGATCCCTTTTCAACCTTATTCAAGTTACAACTAAAATGAATTGTAGTAAGAGCCTCCATGGCATGATAAAGATCCAAGGTGGTAGCCTCGTAGGAATGCTAGTGGTACATAGTTAGTTGCAGACCATAAATCCAAAGTAAATGATTCATGCCTTGGATAGAATTATTCCACCAAGAAATCCATTTGGACTGCTAAGTAGAATGGCTTTGAAGATTCCAAACCCTCTAGCTATGGGTCATCATGGATAAATGACTCAACAAAGAGGTGTTAAAAAAAATTGAGTCTTGAGTTGTCCTACATGATCCACTTTCCATTCAATGTGGAACTTGATGGGATAGAGTTCTGATAGGGTTACCTTAGGTAAAGGTAAAATTGGTAGATCTTGGCAATCCCCAAAAGAGATAAAAGATTAATCTACAATCATGGTATGATCAAGTTGTTTAAAAAATTTGTTAGTACTAGCTCAAAAATTGCTCTCGGCATGCCAAACCACTTAAGGATGGTAGCAATTGATGTTAGGATCAAGAAGACCCAACTTATTATCCATGTAAAAATACACTAACCTCTCTCTAGTTGTCCAACAAAAAAATTGAGCTTTCTTTTTCATAGGCCACCTCAACCATATTAAATACACTGCACATCACCCAAGTAGCCAATGGTAATGAATTAGCAATCCACCACCACAGAAAAGATCTCTCCACAACATCATTGGGAGCATAAATATTAGTGATCCCAAAGGAATGATTATCTATTGACATAAGGATCCAAAGAAACCTTTGAGTAGGATCTGACCCATGAGCCACAATAGAGAATTCTCAATATGACGCAATGAGGGTAACAACACCTACCCAATTACCCTTGTACTTAGAAGAAAAAACTAGGTCAACTAGCCAAATAACGTAGAATGTAGCAACAAGTATGAATGAAGCAATTTTAATTTCTTGAAGATAAAAAACACCTATACTAGGATATTTTTGTTTAGTATCCTGCACAAAACCCTTCTTAGCGAAGTTAACAAGACCTCAGACATTCCAGGACATGAAATTTACGATTCAAATTCTTGCATGTCATCTTTTTCCTTAAAAAAGAAGCTATTCTACAAGAAAACAAGAAATTTGATGCCTTCTAGAAGCTAAGATATGAAACCCTATGCTTTTGTAGATCTCCATCACTATCCTCCGCCCACCCAAAAAGGTTGCGAGCGTAGAAAATAGAGGTCAACTAAGCTAATAACACAGAGACTAGGTGAGGGGTTCAAACATAAACAGGGTGAGCACCATCTTCACGAGTCGTCTCCTTCCCCTTAATCATAAGATTTGAAACAAGAGTTTGAAATTTGTAGAAATCATTGTTATTGGTTAGAAACACTCTCTTCTATCAAAATTCCACTTTGTTAGAAATGACTCACTCACATAAAATAAATAAATAAAAAATAAAAATAAAAAAACCAACCATAAATATTAAGTGTAGCTGATCTATTTTTCTATAACAATTACTCAATAGAAAATTCAAATTACCTTATTGCATAAAATTGGATAGTGCGATGTTTTTTATTAGGTGAGTAGGGTTTCGAAAAGATTTAGAGCTTTGTAAAAGAAAGGGATGAATGTGAAGCACAATAAGACACCAAAGAAATAAAATACCATGATATTTCTTGAAGGCAATACCTTAGTTTTAACAAAGATATCATTTATTTTACTTAATGAGATTTCTATTTTACATAATACTATGCATTTCTAATTTACATAACATTTACAATAATTTCTAATTTTGTGTCCAATGTTACAATTTATAGTTACTTTCCGTGTGCTGTACAGAACTCATTCCTCTCCAACTGTGAATTCTTGATCTACTTAGACTTATCAAAAATACCATCTTCGAAATCTCCTACAAAAACAGCAGCTTAACTAAGAACAGAAAATGCAATAGAATTTACAATTTGATTTATTACACGTACTCTTGAAAATTTGAATACGTGAAATACAGGAACACTCAACCAGGGGAAAGCTCCATAAAATATAGTTAATAACGAATAAAGCACATTTTTTAATTGTAAAAGAAGCATAGTTAATAACTAACAACAAAATTCAGTGTCTCTGTTTGGCGGCTGCACTGAGCACCTTAGTAAAACTGAAAAATTAAAAGTTATAACACTTTAGTTGTATATCAGAAATCTCATTTGCATACTTCGATCGATCTCCTGCATGAAGGTATTAAATTAAACGTAGCAGATTAAAAATTGAAAGACGCCGTTGCCGGGGATCGAACCCGGGTCACCCGCGTGACAGGCGGGAATACTCACCACTATACTACAACGACTTTTGAACATTTTTTTAGTAGACAAATTACATTTAAAATATTTTGAAACTCTTACGATTCAGAAGATTATGTAGTGTGGGTGCATTTTGGATTGGGTAATCTTAGTGGACTTAAGTTTCAACGCCTCTGCAAAACATATTGGGGCAGAAACTTTATATTCCGGGAAAGAATGTAGACAATTAAATATAAAACTTTGAGAACAACGCCCTCAACGGTTTGAATCTTAGTAAGCAAAGCAGAGTGTTAAAATAAGACTGCTTGAAAAGCTTTATCTTTCATTTATGCCATATGAATGGACAAGTTATATTTTTATAAAACTAAATATGACACTTTAAATTATAATATTTTACTTTTTAATATAAATATAGTAAATATGAATGTTTCTATATTTTAATATAAATTTAGAGCTATTATTAATAATTGTTAGTTTCATCATTTAATTAGTATGTAATATATTTGTTTTTATATTGTTTATTATATATTCATATTAATTTAGAATTCTTTTTTTTTTAAATATATAATTTTAAAAAGAAATTTAAGAAATTTGATATTTTTGATGAATTAGAATATTAATATGTAATATTTTATTATAGATTATATTAATTTAGAATCTTTTTAAAATAATAACTAGATTTGTTTCCTCTACTTTATTAAAGATAAAATATTTATTATATTTAATATGCATTACTAATTAAAATTGATAAAAATATTTGAATTTTTTATGGTGATTAATGATATTTTATTGATAATAAAGGTTTGTTACATATCCATATATAATAGAACCATATTGTCAACCGTCCATGAAGGATTGGGCTCATCGTTCATCCTACCCTACCTCCTACCATCTGCCAATAGTGTCATTAATAGTAACTTACAAAATTACACAATCATCCAAAAGCTTCAAAATTTAGACATCTCGAGAACTAGACCTTGCGTAGAGAACTAGAAGACCCCGTGGCTAATTACATATCGACGGGAAAGACAAAAACTTTCTCCCCTGATCAACACCGAAGACATAAACCATACGCAAGAAAATATCAAAAAAACCACCTCTAGATTTTCATCATAGAGCCTTTTATTTTTGGCCTTACAAATTTATACACCCAAAGAGGAACCCTTTGGGTTGAAGATACCTCCTCTAGTATTCCACTTTTTCTTCCTTTCCAAGCCACCAACTCGTTCTATTTCCTTAATTTATGTCTCCTCCCACATAAATTCTTTTAACAACTCTCATCCATCATGAGTTGCATCGATCCTTATTTCCTTCCTTGTTTATGCACTCCAAGAAAGAAAGGCTAATAGCTTCCTCTTGAACTATCAACTAGGTGCCAATCACCACTCTCCACCCGAAAGCCTAACTCAAGTTCTACAACAACCAACATGGGAATCATACCTCCCAACCATTATGGTTTAACAATTGCCCTTATTACCCATAATGCTTCCTCCTTCATCCCTAGTTGGAGAGTCGATGCAAATACTATTGAAGACACATCTACATTAACTATGTACATGTGGTTAGTTACCATGAACTCTTCCCCCAATAAAATGTCTAGAATCTACAAGAACTTAGGTTTCTTGAACCAAAATATGCCCTTCATCCTCCTTTGTATAACTTGCCACAAAAGGGTTGTTATTGTTTCAAATTTTTAAGAGTAAAATTTACCTCTATACTCTCCTACACTACACAGAGATCGCCTCCATTGGCTCTTCTTGTCACAAGTTTAAACCATATATCTTTGATTCACTAAACCCATATTTTTACCAGCTCTCATCTTTATAGACTCTTTGAGTGAGTTAGCATAAAAAGTTGGAGATCTAGAATGAAGAAGAGAGCTCTCCTTTTATAAGAAATGAGAAGGAATGGACCATGAAGATTAAGAGGCAAAAGATTTAATCAATGGTGGAGCATCAAAGAGGAGTAATCCATTTGTACAAATATCCTCCAATGAGAAAATAAGAGTTGACTTTTGTGTCCATATGAGACAAAAAGTACTTTTCTTTTTTTTATAAAATAAGAATAATACTTTATTTGTGCAACTTAGGATAAGATGAAAAGTGGGGGCTTTTTATTTATTAAAAGAGGAGGAAATATTCCTTTTAAATAAATAAAGACTTAGGATAAAATAGTTAGCCCAAGGCAAATAATCAAAAATGATGAAACAGGATTTGATCAAGAAAATTGATATAATTGATAAAATGTTGATTTTTGAAAATATTGATTCAGGGATTTGATAAATTGCAAAAATGGGGCCCAAAGTCTAGGCGACCATTTTAGGGTGCATACATTTGTCCCTCTTTGACTAATGTGTGATCATTCTAGGAACACATGCAGTCAAAGAAGAATTGAAATGTGAGTTCATTTTGGGATCACAAAACAACTCAGACATGTGTTCATTTTGGGAACACACCTAGACAAAAATAAATAAAAGATTCTGGACATGAGTTCATTTTGGGATCACATCCAAAATAAGAGATAAAAATCTCAAGCTAAGCGAAAGCTCATAAAAAGATAGCTGAATCAAGAAAATCAGAGATTAAATCCAATAGGTACTGCCCCCTCGGAATCGAAATTGAAATTAGGTAGAGGAGAATAGTAGATTGATAAAAGATGATCAAATCATAATGAAATCATAATCGAAGATAAAGGATAATAGGATAACCATTAGGTAGTGAAAACATGCCCCAGTGATGAATGAGAAGAAAAGAAATGGGGTGAATGAAAGACTAGAAGTGTGAAAGATATGGAAAGGAAGAAATCCCATCAAAGATCGAAGAATTGTGCCTCAAAAGGTTGGTCAATTGTACAGAAGAAAGAAAAATTTTGAAATATAATTTTGACTATCAAGATGACCTCAGATTTTAATTTTAAATTTGAAAATGAATCCAGGATGTCGAAATTAGCTAGGGGTGCAATTTTCACGCAATTCTGAGGTGTTTTGAAAATTAGGTCAAAAAGTCAAAATGCTATAAACAAAAAGTGAAAGACATGATCGAGAAAAGAAAAGGTCAGCACAGTTGACCAATAGGTCCATGAAAGATAAAAGAGAGCTCTCTCCATATGCAAGATGCAAGACTAATCTAACATGAACCTAAGAATGCAAGCTACTATGAAAAGTGGTTGACTTGCAAGGTCATAACGCCAATAGACATGTAATAATCATCATCGAGCTTTATTGGTAGCGTCATAAGATCATACAATACACACTAGTATGACTATGTGAATCTGAATATGATCTATATTAGATGAAATGTGGGAATCCCACCTAGGCCCCAAAGACATGTAGGTCAAGATGACTAGTGCAGTGAGATTACCTAAGTTTGTTGTAGCGAGATTATGCTTGCATCAGGATAGAAGAAGGTCAAGATGGCTATAAGCATGCACTCACAAAAAAAAATAGTCAAGGATAATAACTTGTCAATCCCTAATGTCAAGTAAGATCAGCATAAATGCTCATGACAGTGAGGATCAACGAAATATATCCACAAGCAGATAAAGAAATAAAACATGTTCTCATACCCTCAGTCTTTTAGCTATGCATCATCGAAAACTTCTCAAGGAAAGACCACTCATCAAAAAAAATTTCATAGACAGCACACAAAGAAAAATAAAGTCAACATATCTCAATTGAGTTGACTATTTAAGTGCGTGTGTGTTAGTCATAGAGTCAAACTTTGAGTATCAAATTTGCTAGTGGAAATATCATATCATGCTAAACTGTAGGGTAGGATATATGATAAGTGTTGAGAAACACTCGATGCTAGGGTAGTGTTGAAAAACACAGTTGGGTAAGTGTGACTATTTTTTGAGATTTTGAATTTTATTTTTTTTTGGTATTTTTGAAATATATAATTTTTTTGGAGATATATCAAAGTGCTTATTGCTAGGTTTCGAATAAGATGATCATTTTTTCAAGATATTTTCCAATTTTTAAAATTTTTAACAATATATCATTTTTTGGGGGTTTTTTTAGAATCAATAAGTATGTACAAAGGATGCCCCCAGACAGAACGGCCATCAAACTCGTGAGAAAGATCACATCGTGTAGTTCCAAAATGTAGCAAGGTGAGGGACAAGAGAGATGAGCAAGTTGGTGAATGAGATGGAGGAAAGGAGAATGAAGGCAAATGGAGGGAAGAAATTCTCAAGGTCAAACTCCTCAAGAGTACCCAAGCTAGGGAAAAATTGTCATGTAAAGCATATTTGGACAAGCAATGAAAGGCCATCATAAGATAAGTCATAAAAGTGTAATGTAAAAGAAGGATGTAGTCCAAAGGAGTATGTTAGGCCATTTTTCTGTCATGGAAATATCCTTTGAAAATGGCCTCCTCCCTGCAAATGTCTCTTGGTTTATGCCCTGCACTCTGTTCCTTGTGTTGTCATCTTACTTGAATCTAGACTGCATCTCCTAAATCATAAGGCCCAGAAAGTTATTTGAGTTTCAAGGTCCGTGGGAAGCAATCTTTAAAATTTTCCACAGTGTCGAAAACCCACAGTGTTTTCAAAAGTCCATGATGTTTTCGATCTTTGACCAATAACCTGCATTATTTTCGACCCTATGTCTTCCAACTTTGTGCGCTTATCTGTTGATGTGTCAGAAATATTTTGTGTTTTCGATCCTCTTTCATCAAAAATATTATATGTTTTTGACCTCGCACTAGTTCCCTGTCTGTCGGCTTTCCTTAAGTGCACAAGTGCAATGACAAGTGGGCTCGGGCCTTCAAAAGCTCTTCCTGATTGGCTGTCGTGTGGCTGCATGTCAAACTTTTCTGACATGTGATCATGCGACTACCTGCCACCTATCTGCGTGGTCCCATCTCTTCATTGTGTTCGGCTGCCTGGTGGTTAGTCTTCTTCTGGCGACCTGGTGACTTGCGGTTTTCTCTTTGTCGCTGAATCCTGACGGTTAAGTCCCTAGCATCTAGCGACTTGGCTGGCAGTTAAGTTTTCCACAGTCATGTAGTCGCTAAATGCTTGGCAATTTGTCTCTTCTCATGATTCCTGCATGGTTAAAGTTCAGACAGGATCAATGGTTACCACAAGTTTGCATGGTGAAGATGCACAAGGTTTATTTCTTGCACTTTCGCGACAACTGTCTGATCCTTTAAAAAGGGTAGGGCTTCTTTGGCAGTGGTCCTAGAGGTGATGATGTGGTAGCTTAGGATTGGCTATCACATGGTCGCATAGCCCAGTTTTTGGCTTTGCGATCATGCGACCGCTTGCCACGTGTCCATGGTAGTGTGGTGGCAGTTTCGGTGATCTGAGTTGGCGGGTTTTCATTCATCCACATGGTGATGACTTGGCTTGTCAGAGATGCCTGCATTGAAAGCTTTTAATCTAACGATCAGCGTATGATCTCAAAAAATATTCCAAGCCTTTGAGATCATGCGCCATCCGTCGGATTTTATTCCATTTTGCCAGGCTGCCTGTTGTCAGTGGGACCATTTGCAATGTGGTGCTTAGTTGATGTGTTCCTATTGGTCGACGTGGATGTGCTCAAAGGTGGGGCCAGTGTTTGTGGTGGCAGGGTGGCAATCTCATGGCTTGTTGTGTGTTCACATAGCCCAAGTTTCAGATATGTGATCATGCAACCGTTGTTGGTCATCGCGGTTGCGGAGTTGTGTGGGTCCACGATGTCGTGTTGCTGACATGCCCATTTTTCATTCACCGAGGGATTTATGGCTGGCCGAAGACTTTTTTGGGTGGTTTGTGATGGCATTGTGCAGTTAAGGAGACCGCGGTCGCATGATCGCAAAGGTTAGTTTAGTGCCTTGCGATCATGAGACCAAGCATATATGTGAAGCCGGATTTCTGTGGCGGTGAAGTTCATGACCGTGCGGTAGCATGACTAAAGATAAGTGTTAAAGCATAAACCCGAGAAAGTAATAAAGATCGACGGCTATGACTTAAACTTGATCCCGGTTTAAACGAGGACCGTTGATGTGTTTCTGGTGCCATGAAAGTGACCGTTGGGATTTTGAATTCAAATTTGCAGAGGGGTTTGCAGCGACCAAAGGTACCTAGTTTTAATGCTTTTTGGGTGGATTTCTTGCTGGTTTGATGGGGGTAGGTTGTTGCAATGTGGTCCAAGGCTCCTGTGGTCATTTGCTGAGGTAGATTTTGTACTTGGTGGAGTATAGTTTTGTGCTTGAGGAGCTATTTGCAGGTGGCCAATTTGACTGATTTTCATGGCAGCTCCTAGTTCTCTATGTTGGCCCATAGATTTTCATGATTGCAAATCTGTTTGAGATTTTCTTTCTCTGGACTGCTTGGTTTCCTGCCCTTGTAATAATTTCTGATAATTTTGGTAGGTCAGGTGGTTGTGACCCTAGCCCTAGCTGTCCATAGCTTGTTGCATTCTCTCTGAGAATTTCAAGGAAACTAGTGGTATAAGTTGCAGAATTTTAGATTTTGTAAGGGTTCCAAAATCTTGTTGCTTTGGTCCCTGGTTTTTTACTGTAATACACTGATAGAGATTTGATTTGGTGTCCTTTTCTTAGCTTTGTGTCATGCTAATTGTATTCTGATTCTAGATTTGTTAATGAAAACATCATTGAATCCCAATCTTGTATGTTGTGTATGTCTTCTTGCTTGTCTCTGAGCTCATATATGTTAATATCACAAAGTGTGTTAATGTATGGTAAACAAAGAGTATTTTGATTTCATCTCTGAGTTCCTAACAAAGTTAGGATTAAAGCTTTTTAGGTGAATTCAGTGAGTTTATAGCCAGGTATAGAATTTGATGTCATTATGCTTGAGGGAAAGGGGTAATAGGCAAAGCACTTACTCTAGTTTCCATCGTGTTTGATTTGAGGTGTTCAGTTGAGGTATACAGTTAGGTGACTCCGAGCCCTGGATAAGGCACTAGTCCTTCCTCTTGAGGTATGCATGGTTAACAACCACAAACATAAATATTCATTTGATAAACCTTTTATAGATCTGTGTTGAGCATTGTATACATCATTTTGAGAATCCTTTGAAGAAGTGAGTCAAGGGTACACCCGCCTAAGCATTGAAGCTCAAAGAGTAGAAGGATCATTTGATCCTTGTCAGTTGGCCCTCTTCCTTGTGGACTTTGGAGTGGTGATAGAGTCAGGATTTTATTTATACTATCCATCAAAGTATAAATCTGCAAGTTGAAGATCAAAGGGAATAATCCACAACCAACAAAATGGTGACTCTTCTGGGGACAACTATGAAGATATGCATTTGTTAAAGAGTCAGTGATTCGACTAGGGAGAATCTAAAGAGAAAGGTTATAGTCTATTCTTATTTTTCTATGTGTTTTAAGGATTTCCCATCTAGGTGGGTGGCAACTCAAAGCTTTGAGCCAGTGCAACATACTAAAGAAGCATGGATAAGAGGAGAAATACTAGGTCATATGTTAGAAAGAATCTGGAGGTCACTCTGGAGCAATTACCTAGACAAAGAAACAAGAGCTAGATTAGAAGGAATGGTGAGTCTGCCAATGCTCCCATAAGAGAATAGAGAAATGCTAGAGCCATAAGACCACATGTATCCTCAAGTGAGGATGGTTCACGAAATAGAGTTTCTAGATCAGAAGGTGGTCACTCTAAAGAGAGATTTTATGATACCCCTGAGGCTGCATTTTAGGATAAAGGTCCATTCCTTGCAAGTCAAAATGAAGAAAATAGAGATGTGGGTTTAGAGGTTGACTTGGATCTTGATGAAGATCAATTCAGAGGAGAACCCATGAGACATAGGTAGGTTCATTTCCCATATCAAAATCTTCCTGATATGGATGTGTCATCTGGTTTAGATGACATTATGGTAGATCTTGATGATTTGAATGCACTGAGGTTGCAGTTGGTAGAGCAGGATGCCATACATAAAAGATTACAGGAGGAGAGAGAGGCTGAAAAGGTAAATGCTTTGATAGAGAGGCAATCTCTTATTAAAAAAATAAATGAAATGAAGGAGAGAAACAAGATGCTTGCTTCTACTCCTAAAACACTGCAGCATGATGTGTTTGGTGATCTTGATGCCTTGAGGAGTGAGAAAGAGTGCCTACTTCAGGATCATGAATTTGAAAATGAGGGCCCTGTGGTTAGACAAGTGCAAAGCTATGTCCCTTTGCCTAAAGATAAGGATGGGCATGGGATTACCAGACCTGATGTTATCATAAATGAGAAAGGAAAGCAAAAGATGGTGGGTGACCAAGCAAGCAAACCAGTGACAATACCAGGGATCCCACCATCTGATTCAAATAAGGACACTGAAATGGAGAGAAGGAGAAAGGAAGATGAGGACCTTACAAGAGAACTAGAGAAAGCTGAGGTTAACGCTGCCATTGCAGAAAAGAAAAGAAAGATCCAATTTTTGCAGGCTTCTTCAGCTAATGCTCTTGGCCCATTTGCTCCTGAACTAGGTATGCCATCTATGACTACTGCTATTCCACTTAGTAATGCTACTAGTTCTTTTCCTTCTTCATCTGCTAGGATAGGTGCAGATCCTAGGCAGCAGTCAAATGCATAGATAAATGTAGATGCTAATGTTGATCCTAGGGTTAACACTAGTTCGAGCTTTCAAAGAAGACCTATGCAATTAGAAGGCTATAGGAAAATAAGTTTTGATGGAATTCCTGGCTATCCAAATGCTTTTCCAAGTGATATTAGAGATAAGGTACCTAAGTTTGCTGGTAATAATGCTATAAGTTGTGAGGAGCATCTTAGGTTATTTGTTGATATGCTTAATGATTATGAGGTAGAGCATGAGGATGTTGTCATGAAATTGTTTGTTCAATCTCTAATGGAGGATGCTAGAGATTGGTTTAAGAGGCTTCCTGATAAGTGTATTGATACTTGGGACTCTTTTGAGAAATTTTTCAAGGAGCAGTATGGTGATAGGTCTAATGCTAGCTTCATGTTGAATGAATTCAATACCATAAGGAAAAATTAGAATGAGTCTATAGCTGAATTCAACATGAGATTTCAGAAGGGTATGCATAAGTTGTTCCAAGTCATGCGGTTGGATGACAATGTCTGTCTAACTACATACTTCAATGCATTTGATGGGAAGATGGGATATTTATTGAGGGATAAATAACCAAGAACTCTTAGGGATGCTTTTAGGATTGCTGTCAATATTGAGAACAATATGAAAATATCAAGAAAATTGGGTGGAAAGAGAGATGACCCAAAGTTGTTTGGGGATAGGAAATACAAGAAAGAAAATGATAAGGGTGTTGGATCTAGGAGGCAGGAAGAAGATAAGTTGGATAAGGTGCTTAATGCATTGAAGGATTTGAAGGCACCTGCAAATAGGAACATCAGTGCTCCTACCAATGAGAGGCCTCAGTTCAACAACAATTTTAGTAAGTAGAATAGATTGTAGAATTACCCCTATAGCACCCAATGGAAGGATGGCAAGACTATTGTCCCTCCTGCAAGAGGAAATAATGATAGAGGTGTCCCTGACCCTCTACATAAAGCTTCAGTGAATATCATGGAGAATGTACCTTGGTGTGTTGCATGCCAGTCCCCTCATTCTGCAGAGCATTGTGTGGTTGCACAATCTATGGCTGCAAATCAAGATTGTAGCAATGAAGAGATAGAACAAGAAGAAGAACAAGATGATGTTGGTTGCAACATGGTTTCTTCATATCTAGGATATGAAGATGATTCTGATTTTGATGAAGAGGCAGATGTGAATGTGAAGAGACATAATCAGGCTCTTTTTCATCAAAAGGTTTTTTCTAATGATGAATGCGTTGATCATAAAATATGTAACATGAACTCTTCTCCCAAGCCAGTAAGCTTGAGAAGACCTTCTAGAGAAGAGATGGAGAGGATTACTGCAGAAATGATTGCCTAGGTGCAAACTAGAGGCATGGTGGAAAGGAACATAAATGAGAAAGCTGCAGGAATGTTTATAAAGAGTACCAACTCTGGAGAACCTAATGAGAACAAATCAAAGGCTGATCACATGGTGAAATTAAAGAAGGTAAAAAGTAAACATTGTGAGCCTAAGGGAGTTGGAATTGAAATGGTCTCTAGTGAGATTGAGAAGCCAATTAACACAATGGCTAAGGTTGAAAAAATGAAGGTGGTCAATACACCTAATATGTCAAACAAGCAAAAGGATGTTAAGGTAGTGCAGATTGAGATTCCTACTTCTGCCCCTGTTGACATGTTATTTGTGTTGTCACAAATTACAGTTAAGGTTCCATTGTCAGAATTGTTGAGGATCCCTGAACATAAAAATAAGGCTATTCCATGGGTTGGTAATACTCAAAAAAATGATACTCCATGCAATGGATCTCAGGATAAAGCTTTGAAGGATGTTGCTGCTCAGGGAATTGTGTCTCAAATCCTCCAATATATTTGGACAATTCTATCAATGCCAGCCTTGAAAATATTGACCCATTCTTCTTAAGTGTTCTTGTGAATGGGATGAAGTTAAGGAATTGTATGATTGATAGTGGTGCCTCTAACACTGTCATGCCTTTTAAAATCATGGAGAGGTTGGGCCTTAAAGTTGATACAATGCAGGGTAGGTGTTGTGCAATGGATCAGAGGGAGGTACCAGTTATTGGGACTATCAATGCAATGCCATATAGGTTGGCAGCATATCCAGAGAAAGAGCTAACAATGAGTGTTTTGGTGGTGGATATCCCCCCTCATTATGGGATGTTGCTATCTAGAAGATGGAGTGTTGCCATGGGTGGAAGTTTACAGTGTGATTTTTCCTATGCAACTTTCAAGATTGATGATCAGTTTGTCAAGATTGAACGAGAGCCATGAGTATGCCACATGATTGAGAAAAATATAGATAATGAAACTACATGTTTTGTGGATACTGATGTAAATGCTTTTAGGGTAGAGATCCCTGTATTTGAAAATGAGCTTGTTTTGTCACCTATTTCTACTAAGGTAGGTACTAACTCTATGAAGGGTGATTTGTGGGTCATGTACTTTGATGGTGCAAACTGCAAAGATGGTGCAGGAGTAGGTATTTTACTTATTTCTCCTGATGGAAACACCTACAAATTCTCTTTCACATTGAATTTCTTTTTTACCAACAATATAGCAGAATATGAGGCCTTGTTGTTAGGACTGAGGTTGGCACAAAAGCATGGTATAAAATGCATAAGTGTCATTGGTGATTCTGAGGTTGTGGTGTCCCAAGTCAGGTCATTGTATGCTTCCAAGAATAGAAGGTTGACACAATATAGGAATGCAGTGTGGGATTTGATTGAGCATTTTGATGCCTTTAATATTGAGTGGAGGGATAGGAGTAACAACAAGATGGCTGACTTGTTGGCCAATATTGCAATCAATCCTAATGATGTTACATTCTCTGGTATTTCTAAAGTTGAAATTAAGGCTAGGCCTAGTATACCAGACAATATTGAGAATTGGCAAGTTTTTGATGATGATAATGATATTTTGAAGTTTATGGATTGCAAGGATCAGTATCATGGTCAGGAACTTGATTTTTCAGCCTTGGTTGAGTCAATAGAAGGAAGGGAGGTTCTTTTAGGCAATGAGGTCATTCAGCTTAGAACTAACAAGGTGCCCAAGGGACTTGTTGTTTTGGAGACTTTCTTTGACAACCAAGATAGAGTTCAAAAGAATATCAAAGGAGAAGATCATGCTGATCTTGAGGAGATAAATCTTGGATCACATGAGGCACCTAAGAAAGTATACATTGGTAGAGATATATCTCAAAAGGTGAGGAGACCTCTGGTTGAATTATTGAGGAAATTCAAGCATGTTTTTTCATGGTTGTATGATGACCTAAAGGTTTATAGAGAGGATTTATTTCAGCATGTTATTCCATTAAGAGAAGATGCTAAACCTTTCCAGCAAAAGCAAAGGCCTATTAATCCTACTTTGGCACCCAAGATGCAAGAAGAATTAATGAAGTTGAGAGACGCTGGCATTATCAAGCCTATAAGGCATTCTTCTTGGGTGTCAAACCTTGTTCCTGTAAGAAAAAAGAATGGTGACATCAGGGTTTGTGTGGACTTTAGAAATTTGAACATCAGCTCATTGAAAGATAAGTATTGTTTGCCCAATATGGAAGCTATGTTGCAGAGAGTAACCAGGTCAGAATTGATGTCAATTATGGATGGTTTCTCTAGCTACAATTAGGTCATTGTTAAGGAATCAAAACAATTCAAGATAGCCTTTACAACACCTTGGGGAACATATGTTTATGTGAGAATGCCTTTTGGTCTCACAAATGTTGGTGCTACTTTTCAAAGGGCAATGGATGTTGCCTTTTCAGATTTCATTAATGATTTCCTATGCAACTTTCAAGATTGATGATCAGTTTGTCAAGATTGAATGAGAGCCAAGAGTATGCCATATGATTGAGAGAAACATAGATAATGAATCTACATGTTTTGTGGATACTGATGTAAATTCTTTTAGGGAAAAGATCCCTGTATTTGAAAATGAACATATTTTGTCACCTATTTCTACTGAGGTAGGTGCTGACTCTGTGAAGGGTGATTTGTGGATCATGTACTTTGATGGTGCAAACTGCAAAGATTGTGCAGGAGTAGGTATTTTACTTATTTCTCTTGATGAAAACACCTACAAGTTCTCTTTCACATTGAATTTCTTTTGTACCAACAATATAGCAGAATATGAGGCCTTGTTGTTAGGACTAAGGTTCGCACAAAAGCATGGTATAAAATGCATAAGTGTTATTGGTGATTCTGAGTTGGTGGTGTCCCAAGTCAGGTCAGTGTATGCTTCCAAGAATAGAAGGTTGAAATAATATAGGAATGCAGTGTGGGATTTGATTGAGCATTTTGATGCCTTTAATATTGAGTGGAGGGATAGGAGTAACAACAAGATGGCTGACTTGTTGGCCAATATTGAAATCAATCCTAATGATGTGACATTCTCTGGTATTTCTAAAGTTTAAATTTAGGCTAGGCCTAGTATACCAGACAATATTGAGAATTGGCAAGTTTTTGATGATGATAATGATATTTTGAAGTTTATGGATTGCAAGGATCAGTATCATGGTCAGGAACTTGATTGTTCAGCCTTGGTTGATTCAATAGAAGGAAGGGAGGTTGTCTTAGGCAATGAGGTCATTCAGCTTAGAACTAACAAGGTACCCAAGGGGCTTGTTGTTTTGGAGACTGTCTTTGACAACCAAGATAGAGTTCAAAATAATATCAAAGGAGAGGATCATGCTGATCTTGAGGAGATAAATCTTGGATCACATGAGGCACCTAAGAAATTATACATTGGTAGAGATATATCTCAAAAGGTAAGGAGACCTTTGGTTGAATTATTGAGGAAATTCAGGCATGTTTTTGCATGGTCGTATGATGACCTAAAGGTTTATAGAGAGGATTTATTTCAGCATGTTATCTCGTTAAGAGAAGATGCTAAACCTTTCCGGCAAAAGCAAAGGCCTATTAATCCTACTTTAGCACCCAAGATGCAAGAAGAATTAATGAAGTTGAGAGATGCTAGCATTATCAAGCCCATAAGGAATTCTTCTTGGGTGTCAAACCTTGTTCCTTTAAGAAAAAAGAATGGTGACATCAGGCTATGTGTGGACTCCAAAAATTTGAACATCAGCTCATTAAAAGATAATTATTATTTGCCCAATATGGAGGCTATGTTGCAGAGAGTAACCAAATTAGAATTGATGTCAATGATGGATGGTTTCTCTGGCTATAATCAGGTCATTGTTAAGGAATTAGAACAATTCAAGATAGCCTTTACAACACCTTGGGGAACATATGTTTATGTGAGAATGCCTTTTGGTCTCACAAATGCTATTGCTACTTTTCAGAGGGCAATGGATGTTGCCTTTTCAGATTTCATTAATGATTTTCTTGTTGTGTATCAGGATGATTTAACTACCTATTCCAAGAAGGAAGAGGACCATTGTGCTCATTTAGAGAAAATATTTATGAGGGCCTTGGAATTTGGCATTTCATTAAACCCAAGGAAATGTGCTTTTGGTGTCACAGAAGGTAAGTTGCTTGGCCACTTGGTTGGGAAGCAAGGAGTGAGAATTGACACTGAGAGGGTAGCAGCCATTAATAAAATTTAGAGGCCAAAGAATGTTAAAGGGATTCAGTCCTTCTTTGGTCAGGTCAATTTTCTAAGGAGGTTTGTGACAAACTTTGCAGAGGTTACTAGACCTATTTCCAAGATGTTAAAGAAAGGATCTATAGTCAATTGGGAGGGTGAGCCTGATGAGGCTTTCAAAAATATCAAGCAGGCTATCAAAGATGCACCAGTGCTAAAGGCACCTAATTATAGTGTCCCAATGCATATCTTTTCTTTTGCATCTTTTCATACTATTGCTGCAGTTTTGTTACAAAAGAATAAGGATGGTTTTGAGCAGCCTATTGCATTTTTCAATAAATCTTTGTAGGCTACAGAATTAAAGTATGACATAAATGAGAAGCAAGCTTATGCACTTGTGAAGGCAATCAAGGCTTTTAGATGTTACTTAATAGGAGCAGTTGTGATTGTTTTTGTGCCAAGTGCAGCTGTGAAGGATATTTTCTCATAGCAGGAGGTGTCTGGAAGAAGATGCAGATGGATCAATAGGATCTAGGAATTCAATGTTGAGATCCAGATCACTAAATTGGTTAGAGGACAGGGATTGGCAAAGTTGATGGCCCAATCCAATCTAGATGCAAACCAGGTAAATCATTCTGAAATTGACTACACATGTGATATGGATGATTGTATTTGGTATCAGGATATTATTTACTATTTGAGAAACATGAGGTGTCCAAATAGTATGAATGATAATCAAAAGAGGACATTGAAGTTACAAGCCATCAAGTATGTAATTGTGAAATGTAAGTTGTATAGAAAAAATCTAGATTGAATACTATTGAAATGTGTAGATGAGAATCAGGCTAATCTATTGTTGAAGGAGATGCATGAGGGAGTTTGTGGTGGATATTATATGGGTAAAACAACTACTCATAAGATCTTGAGAGTAGGATTTTGGTGGCCCACAATCTTCAGGGATGCAGAACAATTGGTAAGGAGATGTGATGCTTGTCAAAGGTTCTCTGGTAAGCTTAAGTTTTCAGGTAATGTACCATTAAAACCAGTAGAAGTTCAGTCTCCTTTCCAGTAGTGGGGAATATATTTCATAGGGGAGATACCAAACAAGTCAAGTGGAGGACATTCATGGATCTTATTTGCCACTAATTATTTTACAAAGTGGGTAGAAGTTGTACCTACAAGGAATGCAACTAGCAGGGTGGTAATTGACTTTCTGATGAATAATATTGTTACAAGGTTTGGGTGCCCTGAGAGGATAGTGAGTGACAATGCTATGTGCTTCAGGTCTACCAAATATAAGGACTTTTGTAAAGGTTTGGGAATTCAGATTTCTAATTCCTCACCTTATCATCCGCAAGGAAATGGTCAGGCAGAATCTACTAATAAGGGCTTGATTAAAATCTTGAAGAGAATTCTGGAGAAGAATAAGAGGGTATGGAATTCAAAGCTATCATTAGCTCTATGGGCTGATAGGGTAACTATGAAGAAGGCAATTGGTTGTGCACCATTTGACCTAGTGTATGGAATTCATGCTAGAATGCCTCAAAATAATTTGTTGGAGATGTACAAGTTTGTGTAGTTGTATGATGATGACATTGATGATGAAATGCAGTTGAGAATGGAGGACCTCATTAGGTTGGATGAAACTAGAAGAGAATCAGTTGCAAGGAATGCCAAATTGCAGTTGCAGGTTAAGAATCTATATGATAAAAAGACTGTTGACAGAAAGTTTGAGCCTGGTGATTTGGTGTTAGTTTGGAATGTCAGATTGGAGGATAATGGGAAACATGGTAAATTTGATCCCATCTAGTTAGGGCCATATCTAATTCATGAGAAATGGGGCCTAGATTCTTACATCATCAAGGATTTTAATGGTGATATTCAAGAGTTGTCAGTTCATGGATAATTCTTGAAGCAGTACTTCATTTGAAGTACTCTATTTTCCATGAACAGTAGTTAGGGTTGTACATCTTGTAAATCTCTGTATATAAGTTGCTTTCCCCTGCCTCGTTTTGCCCTGGTCTCTCAGTTTCTGGTCCTATTGCTTGTCTTGCCCTACTTGTTCCTTGCTCTCTGCAATTTTGTCCTATGGGATGGTCTACTTTTACCAGTGATTCTAAGTCTTTGCTATGCCTGTAGAAGGCATACATCCCCAGACAGAGCCACTGTTAGGCCATTTTTTTGTCATGGCAATATCCTTTGAAAATGGCCTCCTCCCTACAAATGTCTCTTGGTTTGTGCCCTGCCATGTGTTCCTTGTGTTGTCACCTTACTTCAATCCAGATTGCATCTCCTAAATCATAAGGCCCAGAAAGTTATTCAAGTTTCAAGGTCCGTGGGAAGCAATTTTTAAAACTTGCCACAATGTCAAAAACCCACAGTGTTTTCAAAAGTCCATGATGTTTTCTATCTTTGACCGATAACCTACATTGTTTTCAACCCTTTATCTTCTAGCTTTGTGCGCTTATCTGTTGACATGTCAGAAATTTTGTGTGTTTTTTATCCTCTTTCACTGAAAACATTATGTGTTTTCGACCTCGCACTAGTTCCCTATCTACCGGCTTTCCTTAAGTGCGTAAGTGTAATGACAAGTGGGCCCGAGCCTTCAAAAGCTCTTCTTGATTAGCTGTCACGTGGCCGCATGTCATACTTTTCTGACATGTGATCATGCGACCACCTACCACCTATCCGCGTGGTCCCAGCTCTTCATTGTGTTCGGCTTCCTGGTGGTTAGGCTTCTTCTGGCGACCTGGTGACTTGCGGTTTTCTCCTTGTCACTGAATCCTAACGGTTAAGTCCCTAGCATCTGGAAACTTGGCTAGCGGTTAAGTTTTCCACAGTCATGTAGTCACTAAATGCTTGGCGGTTTGTCTCTTCTCATGCTTCTTGCATGATTAAAGTTTGGACAAGATCGATGGTTATCGCAAGTTCACATGGTGAAGATGCACAAGGTTTATTTCTTGCACTTTCGTGACAATCATCTGATCCTTTAAAAAGGGTAGGGCTTCTTTGGTAGTGGTCCTAGAGGTGATGATGTGGCACCTTGTGATTGGCTATTGCATGGTCGCATAGCCCATTTTTTGGCTTTGCGATCATGCGAACGCTTGCCACGTGTCCATGGTAGTGTGGTGACAGTTGCGATGGCAGTTTCGATGATCTGAGTTGGTGGGTTTTCATTCATCCACATGGTAATGACTTGGCTTGTCAGAGGTGCCCACGTTGAAAGCTTTTAATCTAACGGTCAGCGTATGATCTCAAGGAATATTCCAAACCTTTGAGATCATGCACCATCCGCCAGATTTTATTCCATTTCGCCAAGCTACCTGTTGTCAGTGGGACCGTTTACCATGTGGTTCTTAGTTGATGTGTTCCTATTGGTCGACGTGGATGTGCTCAGAGGTGGGGCCCATGTTTGTGGTGGCAGGGTGGCAATCTCATGGCTTGTCATGTGTTCACATAGCCTAGGTTTTGGCTATGCAATCATGCAACCGTTGTTGGTCATCGCGGTTGCGGAGTTGTGTGGGTCCATGGTGTCGTGTTGCTGATGTGCCTATTTTTCATTTGCTGAGGGATTTATGGGTGGCCAAAGACTTTTCTAGGTGGTTTGTGATGGCATTGCGTGGTTAAGGAGACCGTAGTCACATGATCGCAAAGGTTAGTTTAGTGCCTTGCGATCATGCGACCAAGCATATATGTGAAGCCAGATTTCTATGGCGGTGAAGTTCATGACCGCGCGGTAGCGTGACTAAAGATAAGTGTTAAAGCATAATCCTGGGAAAGTAATAAAGATTGATGGCTATGACTTAAATTTGATCCTAGTTTAAACAAGGACCGTCGATGTGTTTCTGGTGCCATGAAAGTGACCGTTGGGATTTTGAATTCAAATTTGCAGAGGTGTTTGCAGCGACCAAAGGTACCTAGTTTTAATGCTTTTTGGGTGGATTTCTTGCTGGTTTGATGGCGGTAGGTTGTTGCGATGTGGTCCAGGGCTTGTGTGGTCATTTGCGGAGGTAGATTTTGTACTTGGTGGAGTATGGTTTTGTGCTTGAGGAGCTGTTTGCAGGTGGCCGATTTGACTGATTTTCATGGCAGCTCCTAGTTCTCTATCATGGCCCGTAGATTTTCATGATTGCAGATCTGTTTGAGATTTTCTTTCTCTGAACTACTTGGTTTCTTTCCCTTGTAATAATTTCTGATAATTTTGGTAGGTCGGGTGGTTGTGACCCTAGCCCTAGCTGTCCGTAGCTTGTTGCATTCTCTCTGAGAATTCCAAGGTAGCTAGTGGTATAAGTTGTAGAATTTTGGATTTTGTAAGGGTTCCAAAATCTTGTTGCTTTGGTCCCTAGTTTTTTACTATAATACACTGATAGAGATTTGATTTGGTGTCCTTTTCTCAGCTTTATGTCATGCTAATTGTATGTTGATTCTGAATTTGGTAATGAAAACATCATTGAATCCCAATCTTGTATCTTGTGTATGTCTTCTTGCTTGTCTCTAAGCTCATATATGTTAATATCACAAAGTGTGTTAATGTATGGTAAACAAAGAGTATTTTGAATTCATCTCTGAGTTCCTAAAAAAGTTTGGATTAAAGCCTTTTAGGTGAATTCAGTGAGTTTACAGTCAGGTATAGAATTCGATGTCCTTGTGCTTGAGGGAAAGGGGTAATAGGCAAAGCACTTACTCTAGTTTCCATCGTGTTTGATTTGAGGTGTTCAGTTGAGGTATACAGTTAGGTGACTCTTAGCCCTGGATAAGGCACTAGTCCTTCCTCTTGAGGTATGCATGGTTAACAACCACAAACATAAACATTCATTTGATAAACCTTTTATAGATCTATGTTGAGCATTGTATACATCATTTTGAGACTCCTTTGAAGAAGTGAGTCAAGGGTACACCCACCTGAGCATTGAAGCTCAAAGAGTAGAAGGATCTTTTGATCCTTGTGAGTTGGCCCTCTTCCTTGTGGACTTTGGAGTGGTGATAGAGTCAGGATTTTATTTATACTATCCATCAAAGTGTAAATCTGCAAGTTGAAGATCAAAGGGAATAATCCACAACCAACACAGTAGACATGTCAAGATGCTTCATAACATCATTTTTTTACTCTTTTTTATTAGATCAAGACCAAAGGGGAAAAGGATAGCAAAAGGCTAGAATGAATGGAGGAAAATAAATATGAAGGGAATGAAAGCAAGATCAACGTAAGATAGCTCACAAGATATCCAAATGTTCATGTATAGATCAACATTGTCAAGATCAAAGAGAGAAGACGGAATAGATGAAATATGTAGAAGAACTACGCATGATGCCTGATTGTCAGGTTTTCATCATGGTACTTATCCAAGGTGCCACAAGGGAGTGGTTTTCACTATAGGATGAATTTATTTCTCTTTACTTTTGCTACCAAGGTGCCTATTTCCAAGTTTCCACCAAGGCACATTTTCAATTTTTTCATTTTTTTTTTTTTTGAGGAAGGCAAGCTTTTTAGATAATACTCCTTGAAAGGATAAACCATGATATGCCAAGGATTCAAAATGATATGCTCAAAGATGCTAATAGGGAAAGGGAGATGGAAAGGAAGGTAAGATCAACATCAACACACACCTTGAAAGGTGGTGAGAGGGTGGAGGAAATGTGAATGAAAGAATATGGTGAATGGTTAGCAGAGGTTGTGGTTTAGGTGCATGGAATGGAAGAATGTTTTTGGAAAAAAATGAAGTGGAAGCCTTTGGAAGCTTGAATGTCAACTTCACTTTTTGCTCAATATTAGACTCTTTCAAGAGAGACTTTGAAATCCATATAGCCATAGGCTTTTCATTTCTTTTTGATGATTTAGAGAGAATATCTTCAATGATAGATTTTGGAACTCATACTTGTCTTATAGTTTTCTTCTTAGATATCTCTTTTGACTTTATGCCCCCATGTCAATTAGAGGAGACATTGTGATCTTTTTTTTTATGGATTCTTGTATTGCTTCTTTTTCTTGTATTGAACATTCAAGTTACTTCCAAAAGACTTGGGACTTGTGGAAGAAGGAGGATATGACTGGTTTAGATGGGTAAGTGGATGAAAAGGATTCAAGGGTATGCATCTATGTTGATCTTGAGGAAATATAGGAGATGGAGGGACATAAGGACCCAAAATGGATGATGAATTAGGAGAGTTAAGAGGGGAAAGTGAAGGGACATAAGGGCCCAAGATGGAAGGAAGATGTGAAGCCCTTAGTATTGGTGGAGGAGGTCCAAGGATGGAAGTGGAAGATGCAAAAGGATAATCAATAAGTTCATCAACATCTATATGACAACCAAGAACAACAGCATCTTTAGAGTGAGCATTAGGATTTACAATAGAATCACGGACATCTTGAATAGGAGCAACTTCTTTGATAGGAAGTTTCAAAGCTTGCAAAGACTTAGGAAGAGTAGAAAGTGGAAGTGAACATGGAGTGGTAGAATAAGAAGATGGAAGACTTTGATCTTAACAAGGAGGTTTGGATAGCATAAGTGTATCAGCTTTCTTTTGATCTTCAATAGGCTTAACATCAGAAATAGCAGCAATATCATCAATAAGCTTAGCAGTGTAAGTAGTATCTTGATCTTGCTTAGGAGAAGACTTAAGAAATGGTGGAATGAATGAGAAAGGGTGTAGAGGATCAAAAGAACCATGAAACAGATAAGAGACATCATGAAAAGGATTGGATGACATGGAGGGTTCTTGATCTTGATCTTTCTTTATGTTCTTTTCTTTATTTTTAGAGTCCTCTTGACATGGAGCCACTTCTAAGGACAAGGAAGCATGTTGGGATTGTATGGAAGACTTTGGAATAGATGGTGAAGGACTAGCTAAAGTGGGAATTCTAGCATATAAAGGATTAGGCTCTTTAGGTTTAGCATTATTGAAAGTATTTGCAGCCAAGTGAAGGTTAGCTTTAGTTTCTTTAAGAGGTAGCCCTTGAGGATAACTATAGGGAACCGCATGAAAAATATTAGGATCTTTGTTGGATGAAGGATTTGTGACAGATTTGGAAGACTTGGAAGCTTTAGGAAATGTATGGGTATTGGAGAAAATAGCAGATGGAAGGGAACCATCACAAGACAAAGGTTTAGCATCAACATGATCTTGCTTGAGAGTGTAATCTTTATTTTCAGCATGAGAGTTTTTAGAGGAAGGATTCTTATAATATTTATGTTTCAAATCAGCATGGTACATTTTATATTCCTCAATAGAAGTAGATGTATCATCTAGGTATTGTTCACAGAACTCATCAAATTCTCTTTCAAAATCAGAATCATATGGATCACCATTGCGATCTACCCAATAGGATGACCCTTTAGCAAGCACAAGCACACGACGAGGAGGACTCTTAGGAATAGAAGTTTCATAGGCATCACTATATTGTCCATCATCATAGCCATCATAATAGTCATCATAGTCATCAAAGGTGGGTGTGTCACCCTTCGTGGGAGACGTATCACAAGGATTACCATATTGCTCATATTGAGGAGTAAGACTCTTGGGAGAAGTAGAAGAGGAAAGTGAAGACCTAGTGGAGGAAGAAGACTTGGATAATGAGGAATGATGAGAAGACTTAGAAGATGAAGAATGTTTGGAAGAAGGAGGTCATGACATGATCATGAGCATGATTCTAGCAAAGGCATCTGATTTAATCATCTTTTCTTTTATTTTTGCCTTAAGTTTATCACCCATGAGATAGCTAGAAGGACTATTGGAGGAATAAAAAATTTTGAATTGAGCAATGAGTTCAAGATCATCTATTTTCAAGAGAGGTTCCATAACAAGATAGTTGAAATTCATGGTTCTAGAAGAGGAGGAAACAAGCATGAAAGAAATGAATAGATGAATAGAAGAAGGTAGACTAGAAAATAAGAGGAAAAGAATCAAGAAGACATGAAGAGTTTAGGAAGAAGAGGAAGAATCATGAAGGAAGAAGAGATCGGATGAAAATGGGAGATTAGAAGACATGGAAGATGGAAGACCAAGAGTCATTTTATGCAATTTTGATACCATTGGAGTTCATTTTGATGTTGAGCAATATGTCATAGCACCTAAGATCTAAGATCTGGACTGACCAAGGAGGACTGGAAGTGACACAAATTAGTAGAATAGTCAAAAGACTCTAGGTGATAGTTACCAGGTAGACAGGGCGACACTTTCTTTCCAAGTGACACTTCGGGCTACACAGGGTGACAGTTTCTAGGCTAGCGGTGTGCCACTTTCTAGGTAAGCAGGGCGACAGTCATGCAGGGACAAATTATCGCGCGATAATTCTCAGAACAGGGTGCAACAGTTTTCCAGTATTCTGTGACTTTTTGACCAGTGAAGTGTAAAATCTCAGTTTTTGGGACTGTTTGTTCAAAATTTTCAGTTTGAAGGTCAATTTTTTTATTTCAATCACAATATCAATAGAAATTTGACTGGTTTGCAAACAGTAAGGGATCAAACATGTCTTAAAACACTTGAAACAAGGGCAAAAACAACCTTGCCAAGACAAACACTTGTGATATCAAAATAGAAAAACACCCTATGAATACTACTGATTGTTTGAATGTTCAAGAACATTAACACTGGTATTACACAATCGAAGACACTTCAAGCAATATCTATCCTAAAAATTCAAGGCTCATTACTTATCAACTTGGCCCACAATTTGATGTCCCCTAGCCTCATACAAAGTGGTTACCCACAATATATGTTGGCTTTGTCATGGAAGTGTCAATGACACAACCAAAGGAATACATATGGTGAGTATCTTGAGGTAATCTGGGTTATTCCACTTGGATCAATCCTTGCACCAAGAAGCTAAGTGAAAAAATAGGGTGGCTTCTAACTATGGTTCTTAATAAGGGCTTATGTTCATAGTACCCCTCTTGCTCCCCAAAGGGACTCCTTACCTTGTGGCAAGTAACAGACCTTGCGGCCTCAAGAGTACCTTAAGCATTCTTGCTCAATACTTTCCTCATAGTCACAATCCCACAAGTACCCACATCAAGCAAAGACAAGCACTACGTCTACCAAGGTTTTGTGTCCTTAATAGCCTTGAGTTTATAGTGGGTTAGAATAGCTGGCAATAAGCTTGTCCCCACTTGGGTCATTCCTCTTGATTGCTCAAGAGCAGGCCCGCTAAAGGATTCTAACAATCTAAACAAAAATTGGATCAACTTATGAGATTCAAGGATTTTAGTTCACCACAAGAGTGAAGAGCATACTCCTTTATCTCAAAGCTTTCTCTCAAACACAACAAGCAAAGTTCAATTACTCTCTTGCTTCCAAAATCTTAAGATGGGTCAAGATTTTCTGGTTCACCACAAGGGTGAAGAGCATACTTCTCCCACCACCTCAAAACTTCTTCCACAAGATATTATGTGCCTATTAAAGGAAACAACTAGTAGATTGCCACACTTGAAATAGAAATAAAAACAAGCACACTTGATGGGGTTTTTATGCTTTGGGCAGCCCTATAAAAATCGTTAGTAGCCCTTGTGCATTCGAAGCTTTGACATGCATTCTTTTGGAAAAATATTTCATGCAAATGTACCTACAACCATAACTTTTTAGGCCCACAAGGTTAGCAAAATCCAAAATCTAAATGAAATCTGCAACTAAACTCTACTTAACCATAGTGAACTAAACCAGCAAACTAATTAAATCTAAACTCGGCCAAAAAGATCTTAAAAAACAACTCACTATCTGCACAGGTGACACTGTGATTAGCAGGATTGTCATGTGACACTTCCTTGCATATTAGTGTGACAGTTTACCCTGATGCGATAGTTCGCTAATCTGCAGATGATAGTTTATGCCAAACAGTGTGACATTTTCTGTCAAACAGTGCGACACTTTTAACTAGTAAAGTGTCGCGCTACTATACAAAAAACTATCACACGACACTGGTGAAAGATGTCACATGACACTCTGAGATAGAAAACTAGAGGCCAAAAATAAAACTAAAAATTGATAAAAATTTTGACAAAAATGCAGAAAATAGAGGACAAAATGCTAATGTTCTGCCCCACGGTGAGCGCCAGAAATGTACACACAAAAATAGTGCACTTCTATGAATCCTTACAATCAAGAACACTCAAGAATGAGGTCTCAAAAATTGATCCATAGCTCTCTATGTATGGAGTTACAAGATTTGTGAAATTGCTCTCAGCTAGAGCTAATAAACTTAATGACCTTGCTAGTTAACCACACAATGAGAGATTCAACTGAAGACAAGGGAAAGAATGCCAATATCTCCAAGAATCAAATGAAATGCAATGCAAGTAATCTAAGAATGAAGATGCAAATATGCAAGCTATGCTATGAAAATGAAAGTACAATCTAAACTATGAAATGGAAATAACAAGTGTTACAATCCTTCCTATTAAACTAGATGAGTTATTCTAAAGCATGAAGGGAAATCTAAACTAATAAAGCATGATATATGAAGCTACTATGCAATAGTGAAAACTAAACTATGAAGCAATGAAGAAAGCCAAGATGTGATGCAACAATGATCTCCAAAAAGCTTCAAAGTCTTCAAGAATTCCTGCAGCATAAAGTTAGCATAAAAATAAATGACCTAGAATGAGGAAGAGAGCTCTTCTTTTATAGGAAATGAGGAGAAATGGACCATGGAGATTAAGAGGAAAAACACTTAATCAATAGTGGAGCATCAAAAAGGAGCAATCCATGTGCACAAGTATCCTCCAGTGAGAAAATAGGCATTGACTTTTGTGTCCATTTGAGACAAAAAGTACTTTTCTCCTTTTTATAAAATAAGAATAATGTTTTATTTGTGCAACTTAGGATAAGATGAAAAGTGGGGGCTTTTTATTTATTAAAAGGGGAGGAAATATTCCTTTTAAATAAATAAAGACTTAGGATAAAATGGTTAGCCCAAGGCAAATAATAAAAAATGATAAAACAGGATTTGATCAAGGAAATTGATATAATTGATAAAATGTTGATTTTTGAAAATATTGATTCAGGGATTTGATAAATTGCAAAAATGGGGCCCAAAGTCTAGGTGACCATTTTAGGGTGCATACACCATCCACCTCCCTAAAGTCCTCCATGAATTCTTCCTTCCCCAACTTTGTCAATTTAAAGTTCCCAATTTTGAGAAAGCATCTGCCTCAGTGTTACTTTCCCTCTTCACTTGAGTTATTCTAAAGTTCTTAAATTCATCAAAAATAGATCTAATAATCTTTATATACTTTTTTAGATATTACACCCAAGAGGCCCCTTTGGTTATTACCATTACACTGATCAAAGAATCCCCTTCCAAATGAAGCTCACCTTAAAATTCTTATCCTTCTTAACCACTAGGAGTGTCGCCTGAACTTAAGCCTCATTTTTTATTCCCTCAACAAATCTCTTGGCCCCTATTGTCATGATATTTCCCTTTAATCTCTAATGATGAAACTAGCACTGCTTGGACCTAGGTTGTCCTTAGAGGCCTCGTCAAAATTTATTTTCATCCAACCTTTCTTTGACTAAGTCCATTTTAGCTCAAAGATTTCTTACTAGCAAAAGGATTATCACCTCTCAACCCCTAAACAGGACAAAAATATTTGAATTTTAAAGGAGTATATAATATCAATTATTTTTAAATTAAAAAAAAACTTGAAAATCAATATTTTTTTAAGAACATATTTGATGAAAGGCATTAAAATGACCAAACCATCAATAAAAAAATCATAAAATAGGTAAGGGTGACCGTCAAATTCCAGACCTGACTATGAGAGAAGAAAGGTCCATATATGGATGATCTGAGACTCAACACAATCAATGAAAGAAAAATAATTTTCCAACAGTGAAAAGAAGATACTAACTCTATTGTATGGTGTCAAAGTTTTTAATTTTTGCATGTTTCTATGTTGGAGAGATCATTTCAAGTTGATATTGAATGTCTATGTAAGAAAACAAGCTTTTGGATCTATAAGGAAAGTTTCTATTTCAATATTAATGTTGAATTATTTTTTCTAACTATTCGTATGTACAATTTTCTATATAAAATTTCATTGATAGGTGTTTGTATGGGCTTTTCTTGCCAAGAAATTGTCAACCATCCAAAAAATATGCTCAGTGGTTAGTTTTCCCAGTGCCTGTGATGGAAGTTGTAAGCCATCCAGAAAAGATGTTTTTTGTCATGTTTTCTTCTCGGCAGTAACATGTGTTATGATGTGTTGCGATGGTGAAGGGATTGTTTCCTTTTGGTATTACGAATAGCTAGTAGATTGCAATTCTATATTGAATGAGTTTTAATGCTTTTAGTTGGGTGTCCCCACAATAGTGTGTCCCACTTTTTTGAACATCCTAATTGTTATTGAAAATACACATTTTTAAGAAAATATGATGATTTAAGTCTTGAGAGGTCCCATTTGAAGGATTAAATTGAAAATGGCTAGATAAAATCCTCTTAGATCAAACTCTCTTTGGTATAATATTTCTACTCCTCAATCACACCTATAATTGAGTCTCCTTTGCACCCATCAAAATTATGAAAAAAAACCACTTTGAAAGTAGCTTTTTGGGAAATCAAATGAATTCATTGAACAAACCAAAATGCAAGATGATAGTACTTAGAGAAATTTTTCCAATGATTATGATTTTTATATATATTGAGTTCATTATGACTTTGTTTTTTTAGTTTTACTAAAGATAGGTTGTCTGACTATTTAGCAACTTCTTTGTTTGATACTTATATAGAAAAATATTAAATTAGGGGAAAAAATATGAAAAATATCTATGAAATGGGTTTTTATGTTACCTTTCTATCAAAAAAAGAAAAAATGAATTTTGATATATATAGATCAAGATAGAGAAATCCAAATGAACCTATATCCAAATTATAGTTAATGTCAATTCATAACTAAATAAACTATAAACTATTTAACAAAATTGAATGAAACCAATTGGATTCTCTAGATATTCTAGTGTTACAAATATAACTTTGAAAAACTCACATTTTTATCATTTTTAGAAAAAAAGATATGCTAATCAAAGTGAGTTTCACTCTTTAAAAATGTTGATTTTTTAGACAAACCACTTTTCAAAGAAGGAAAAATGGATACAAATAAATTCTATATATATATATATATATATATATATATATATATATATATATATATATATATATATATATATATATATATATATAGAGAGAGAGAGAGAGAGAGAGAGAAACTAAAAACTTTCCTTTGGTTATTAACATTAACTCTAAATTGGGTATATGGAAGCAGAAAGTGGTTTTTGAGTCCTTACCCTTCGCCTATTTTGTGTGTCACAAAATGGGTCTATTACCATAATTTTCCTATCCTATACAAATTTGGCTAAAAATCCATCCCAAGGTCTCTGTTTTTACCTTCCCAAGCTACCTCAGAAAATTTCATAGCTTTTTATCCTGTTCCCTGGTCTCTGCAATTTGTTTCATTCCATAGTCTGCAAGTCAAAATATTTGAAAATCTAGTCGTTGTGTTAAAAAAAAAAACCTAAGTAACCCTAAGCTAGTTTCTATTTTCATGTTACTTTATCTTAGCCACTTAAGTCCTCAAAAAACCCATGTGCGCTTTATTCTCATTGGTTAGTTGCAAGTTCTCTAAGTTCTCCAGCGGTTACCCCTTTTATTCGGTGATTCAGCGACTACATTGGTTCTCTTAGTCGCCAAATGTTTGGTGATTAAGTCTTAACATCCCGCGACCCAGTGAAACAACTAACCTTCCCTTGATCACATAATCACTAAGTTCTTTGGCGGTCTCAAAATTGTGGGGTCCCAGTTAGGAAGATTCGACGGTTGTCATGAATTCACAAGGGGTTCTTCTGACACATGCGATCTTGCGATGGCCGTTGATTCTTCCAAGTGTGCTGTGATTCAAACTTGTGTGGGTCCATTGCCATGTCGTCCTATGTGGAAGCTCCTGATTGGTTGAAGGTTGTGATGTGTAACCTTGTCAGAGCGGGCCCGGCAGATTGTGTCCCTTTTAATCCTACGACTGGCGCATGATCTCATGGGTTGTATTAGAGCCATCAAATCATGCACCGACCATCGATTTCACTTTGTTGTCAGAGCCTTGTGGGTGGTTCCTCATTTGCTGATGTGCTCATCATCTATTGGTCCACATAGCAATGACTAAGATTTTTCAGTGGGGCCATGTCAGAGTTTCTACAGGGATGTCAAAAGGATGAAGATCGATGGCTGGTGTATCTTCACGAAGAGGCTTTCTGACACATGTGATCTTGCACCCGCCATTTGATCTACCAAATGTTTAGGTCCTATCAATGGGTCCAATGCTAGGTTAGGATGACATGCTATCTTTTGATTGGTCAAAGTAAAGAGAAAATCTATGGGACCGTGTTGCCAGGTATGCTGACTTGCTCAAAGGTGATTGGTTGCTGCGTGCTGATGATGACTTCCAAGTGGACCTGTGTGTTAGTGGAGTCATGGCTTAATGAAGATCTATGGTGAGCATATGATCAGAAGGAATATTCAAGGCACATGAGATCATGCACCCGCCATTAGATTGGAATCTCAGTTTGAGTGGGTCCGTTGTCAAAGCTTGCTAAGGTGTTTGTTGATGCGGTGGTCAACGTGAATAAAATAATGCCAAGTGGAAAATGGGCCCAGGGTTAGCAAGGTTTCACGAATCAGCGACTAGGGGTTCTCTCTTATTCACTGGACTTAACCAGGGTTAGTCGAAAGACTTAAAAATTTAGTGACCACTTTGTTCACGTGGTCACTTAACCAAACCAAGGTTATGAGAGGTTCTTCGCAACTTAGAGAAAAGTCTTCAGTTGCATAGTCATCAAATGACTTAAGAAGGGAAAGCTCGAGGTGGGGCCAAAATAATAGGTGTCCCAATGTGCTCAATTCTCATTGGCCGCTGACTTCCACGGTGGCTTTGACTTGTCAAAGATGGGTTTTTAAGCTGCTTTCAAGTGCATCATAGTTGTTCATCTATCGGGAAGGGTTTCTCATTGACAGTTACATTTTAAAAATTTGCCACTAGCCGTTATATTTCAAAATTCAAATGTCTCTGCAAGGGTTTTGCATTCTTTCAGCCATGCACAACGTCGAGTAGCTCAGGAAGTAAAGTCTCAGGATGGTTTTGGTTCTGAAGATGATAGAAGTGACTGTTGGTTGGCATTACAAGGTACTTTGCCATGTTTTCACAACAGGAGGTGCTAGAAAGAGTTGGCACCACCTTTTGAACAGTACCACTCCCAGGGAAATATAATCAGATTTGGAGCCTTCATGGCTTAGTGGAGTTGCAGGTGGATTGGTAAGTCGAGGTTGTTGTGTTTGTAGGTGAGTTCAGTACAACAGGATCAACACGCAAAGGGAAGATATGATTTGATCACCAATGTTCTCAAAGATTTTGATTAGTGATCAGTACCCTAGGGTTTGATATCATTGTTTAATTTTGTAACCCTAGTTAAGTTTTGACTCTTGCCTCTGTGCAAGAGGGGATGTATATATTGTATTTTTGGAGCTTTTGAGCTCAGAGTTGGACAATTGTAAAAGAATTTCACTTTTCTTAAGGGTCATCTGTGGTATCATTTCTACCCCCTGGCTTATATAGTTGTAAATCTTTCATTGATGATTCACATATTGTAGAGGTATTTTGTGACAATCCTTTATGTCCCTATGCTTCCTTGTCTAAATTATCTCTTATTGAATCAAATTATATGATGTTTGTGGTTGTATCTTAGGGTTCCTCATCCCTCTCTCTTTCTACAATTTTGTGTGTTATTGTGTTTGATATGATTTAGATGCTTTTGTGGGTATAGTTTAGCCCCCTAATAGTCTTGTCTCAATCCTACACCGAGTTGCAGAAGTGAATGTCTTCTTGCAGGTCATAGATTGTGTCTTATGTTCAGACCCTTCTATGAAATACTTATGCAAGCCTATTGAGTGAGTTGTGATCTCCTAGACCTGAGTTGTTCATTATTTTCATCCTCTATACTAAGATCCAAGCCCTCACTTCAGTGTATCACCTAGTAGGTAGTTTGCTTTCAAGTCATTTCCCTTTTTGCATTCCTTCTATCCCTTTCCCTTAAAAGTTTTACTTTCATGTCTAAAAGCAAATTAAGGTGATTATCCAAGAGGAACCAGCCTAGAATCTAGAGGGCTCATCTTAGTTAGCATAGGTCCCACAACTTGGAGATGATTCCCATGTTGTACTAGGTTATCAAGACTATGAGAGCTTGAAACAAGGGTGCAAACTTAGTGTATAACAATTTTGGCACGCCAGGTGGGACTACTATAAAAAAAAGAGATCCTTGTTTGAAGATTATGTTATCTCTAATATACAGATTGCATAATACAGACCTTTAGAAGTATTCTATCAAGTATATCTGGTGACTCCACTGATTTCAAAGATCCAAGCCAACCTTGTTTAAGGTTTATGAGAAAGATTGAGACTAGGAGCTCAAAACCCACCAAATTTGTAGAGTTGCCCTCAAAAACAAGTCACAAAGGAAGGTCAACTCAAAGAACATCCCCTGCAAGGAGAGTTTAGTCTACACCGCCGGATACCTCAGAAAGGAGACCTTTTCCCTTTTATTCTAGAAGAAGAGGCAGATCTCTAACCAGAGATCTAGAGGAGGATTCAAACCCAGTAGCAAATACAACTCATATAGTTGTTAATCCTCAGATTCCAACTCCTACAATGGCTAGGCAGTTTGCCTTTGCACCTTTCAATCAAGGTAGCCCATTAAATTTTGCCCAACATCATGATGTGCCCTTGGTGGCACTAAAGAGTGTACCTAACTTCACTGGTGAAGGGTAGACAACTACTTTTGAACACATAAGAGATGTGACCACCATCTGTAGCATACACAACATAACTCAAGAAGATGTGGCCACAAAATTATTAGCAACCTCTCTAAAAGGTAAAGCTCTTGAATGGTTTAGAACTCTAATTTTTGGTTCTATTACTTCATGGGATGAGTTAGGGGATGCATTGAGTAATCATTTTGAGGATAAATCAGATAACTTGTCTCTGGTTGAGTAGTTAACAACTATTAAAAGAGATCCTCAAGAACAAATGATAGATTACAATAGTAGATTCCTCAAAACATGGAATAGAATTCTAGTTTCTATGAGACCATCAGCTGACCGTGCTTTTCTTTATTACTTGCAAAGCTTGAATGATCAAATTTTTGTCATGATCCAGTCTATGGGTGGTACTTCTTTACCCCAAGATTTTGACATAGCTATCAGGGCTGAAAATTGTTTAATCCAAGCAGGCATGATTGCTAAAAGGCCTCCAATGCCCATTTTTCCTAGCCTTCAGCCCATTGCACCTGCACAAGTACCCCCATTTACCCCTATTCCCACCATATTAGCACCTCAGGCTAGTACGAGTGGTCAAGAGCTAACAGCTAGTTTCTCTCATGAGCTGCAAGAGATATAGAATAGTCAACAAAGTAGTCAACAAGAAATGACAAACTTGTTGTAGACCTTGACTAAAGAGGTCACAAATTTTAAGAAACAAGGTCAAGGAATCAAACCACCATTTCAGCCACAAGGCCAAGGTCCTAATCAGCAATATCAGAATCAGGGACAACCTTATCAACAAAATAGGCCACCATACCAAGGAGGCTATCAAGGACAAAGGAAAAGTTTTAATCAGAGACCATTCCAACCATATAACCCTGCATCTCTAAATTTTGCAAATCCGGTGAGGGATATGGTTCCTAGTCAAAATAATGTGGATATGGATAATGAATGGTGTTTTCCTTGTAATCAACCTCATAATCAGGCTACATGTTCAAATGGATGGATGAACCAAGCTCTAATGGTTCAAAATGCCTCACAAGCTCAATCAAAGGCTTCATCCATTGGGTCAATGCCTCAACAAAAACCATGAGAGAATGAGACTGCTCTTTTCAATTGGGAGCAACTAGACTTCAATGGAGTCAATGATGAAGTTGCTTTTGTTTCCTATACAAAAGCAAAAAGAAGAGCTCAAGACATGGAGAGAGCAGATTCCAATGCTAAAGCCACTACATCTACAGAGCCACTGTAGCAAGCTAATCCCATCACACCTAAGGAGGCTCCTATCATTACAAGCAAGGAAGGCCAACATTCTAAAGAAGTGGAGCCCATTATGGTGAAGACACAACCAAGAGTACACACTGCAACACCTTATAACATTGTAGACAACATGAAGAAGGTGAATGTCACCATGTCTATGTGGGACTCTTCGTCTCTTCCAAGAAAACCTAAGATTTTGAAGAAAGCTGTGACAAAAGTGGCAACTCCTCAACCTGCAAAAAAAGCTACAAAGCCAATGTTGATTAACACTGATCAAGAAAAGGAAGTAGCAACTCCAAGACCAATGCCACACAAGGTAGGAATTCAAGGCCACCTCCCTTTTATGTATCTTTAATTATTGGAAAATATTTAGTACATAATTTTATGGTAGATAGTGGAGCTACTAGCACTGTAATGCCCAAGAATGTAGCTGACCAATTAGGACTAAAATATGAGCCCTTCCAAAAGGTCACATAACTTGATGCATCCTTAATAAATACTATAGGTGTGGCTAAGGATACCAGTCTAATCCTTCATGCTAGTCCTAATTTTTCCATCCTCCGTGATATATATATCATAGATCTCCCTGCATTTTTTTCCATATGCTTGTCAAGGGAGTTTACAGCCAAGATAGGAGGCTACCTATCTTCTAACTGGTCTCACATGCTATTTCATACAAGATATGGGACCAAGGTCACCATTAAATCAGAACCATTAGTAGCACACCACATAGAACCTTATGTGTCCAATACCATCAATGCAAACTACCCTATGTTTGATAACAATGACTTCCAAACCATTAGTGAAGCAAGCACAAAGATAGAAAATATCCCTGATATTTTTCTAGATGAAAGAGCTTCAGAGGCCCAAGAAAATCTGGTTTGGGATTTTGGTTTGGGAAGTTATTTGATACAAGAAAGTGGATCCATAGAGCCAAACCTTTTCAAGGAAGATACTGATTCAGAGGATCAGAGAAATTAGGTTTGGGAACTATTTTTTGATGGAGCTAGAAGTAGAAATGGTTCTGGTGGTGGTGCTATGCTAGTGTCCCCAAAAGGAGAAAGGTATTATACTGCCTTTAGATTTAGTTTCTCCTGCACTAGCAACACTGTAGAGTATGAAAGTCTAGTCAATGGACTAGAATGGGCTAGAAAAAGAGGGCTTAAAGCCTTAAAAGTTTATGGTGATAGTGAATTGGTTGTCAGCCAAGTAAGAGGGATAAGTGCGACCAAAAATGATACTTTGAAAGCATACGAACATAGAGTTTGGGATGCAATTGAAGATTTTTGTGCTTTCAATATTGTTGCTATCCCTGGGAAGCTAAATCAAAATGCAGATAGGTTAGCCACTGTTGGATCTCAGTATGACATAAAAAATAGCATTTCAAAAGAGGTAGATCAATAGCATATCAAGGTGATTTTTAGACCCTCTATTCCTGATAATAATGTCAATTGGCAGGTGTTTGAAAATGATGAACAAATTTTGCAGTTCTTATTTGAAGAGGATGTCTTTTCAAGGCATAATCAAGATAGGTTATCACAGAACTATTGTGATCAGGTGATACAACTGAAGTCTAATAAGATGCCTAGAGGTCTTGTCACCTTAGAGACTGTCTTCAACAAGGATTATGAAATTAAGAAGAACAAAGTTGGCCTAGTAGTTCAATAAGAACATTGTGTTGAATTAGAGTTGGAACCAGGTAAGAGCTTACAATTTGGAAAAGTGAACGCTGAATTGGAAATGCAAGCTTATACCCAATTATTCAAAGAATTTAGTGATGTTTTTGAATGGCAATATGAAGACCTCAAGGGTTTTGATCCTACTCATGCTTAGCACACTATTGAATTAGAACCCAATACCAAACCAGTGAGGCAAAAGCAAAGGCTTGTTAATCCCAAACTTGAGCCACTTATGCAGAAAGAGGTACTCAAACTAATAGAAAGTGGTATCATCTACCCCATCAAGCATACTAGTTGGGTTTCCAACCTTGTTCCTATCAGGAAGAAGAATGGGGAGCTAAGATTATATGTTGACTTCAGGGATCTTAACAGGGCCTCTTTAAAAGATCACCATCCATTACCCTCTATGGAAAAAATATTACAATGTGTCTCTGGATCTGAGAGATTTTCATTATTGGATGGCTATTCAGGATACAATCAGATCTTGGTTAATGAAGAGGATCAAAAGATGCCCTTTGGTTTGTCAAATACAGGTGCTACATTTCAAAAGGCAATGGATATGGCCTTTAAAAGCCTCATGTACAAATTTGTACTAGTCTACTTAGATGACATAACTGTCTATTCAGAGCATGCAGTAGATCACATCAAACATTTGAGGAAGATTTTTGAAAGGTGTAGAGAATTTGGGATATCTCTTAATCCCAAGAAGTGTGTGTTTACAATCCATGAAGGAAAATTGTTGGGATATGTAGTATCCAAAGAAGGGATCATAGTAGATCCTGAGAGAATTTCAGCCATCTTAGAGCTACCATTGCCACATCATAAGAAAAGTCTCCAATCTTTCATAGGAAAGATTAATTTTGTTAGGAGGTTCTTACCTAACATTGCAAATTTACTCAAGCCTTTAACAACCATGTTAAAAAAGAATTCAGCTTTTAGTTGGATCAAAGAAGGGAGAGTCAATTTCTAGGCTATCACAGAGGCCTTAACAGAAGCTCCTGCCCTCTTAAACCCAAATTTCAGTAAGGATTTTATCCTTTATGCTTATGGAGGTCATGATGCTATATCTGCAATGCTAACTCAAGAAAATTTAGATGGATTGGAGCAGCCTATTGCTTTCTTTAGCAAAGGTTTAGAAGAGTATGAACAAAGATACTCTTTTGTAGAGAAACATGTACTTGTTGTGGTAAAGAGCCTTAAAAAGTTTAGATATCTATTGACTCATAGCAGGGTACATTTAAAAGTGACTCCTCCAAGTGTCAAAGATTTTTTTCTTTCCAAAGACCTAAATGAGAAAAGAGCTAGTTGGATCACCAAGGTGATGGAATATGACATAGATATTCAAACTACCAAGCTAGTTAGAGGAAGAGGTCTTTGTGAGCATTTGGCAGAGGATGAAAGTTCAAAGGAATCAGAAACAAGAGATGCATCTCTGGTGGTGCATTCTATAGAAGAACAAGCCAAGGCAATAAGTTGGTTGCCTAATATGATCAATTATTTGAAGACAGGACAATGTTCTGCAGGCCTAGATTCAGCAAAAAGAAGGTATTATAGATTACAATCTGTTCCTTTTGTGCTGATAAATGAATTTATTTTTAGAAAAGATCACAGTGGTGTCCTTTTAAGATGCATAGATTCAAAAAAGGTAGCAGACATCCTATTTGAGTTTCATGATGGACCTTCTAGAGGTCATTTCTCTCCTAGGACTACTGCTTTTAAAATCATGAGGGTTGGATACTATTGGCCATCTATCTTTAAGGATATTCATGAGTATGTGATAAAATGCATCAAGTGTGCCATGTTTGCAGGAAAAGAAAGGCTTGCAGCCTTGCCCCTACAGCCAGTCAGAACAGAGCAACCTTTCATGAAATGGGGCATAGATTTCATTGGCATGATCAATCCTCCATCTGTGTGTGTGAAAATTGTACCTGATCTGTAGACACAACACTTCAGTAAAACATTAGAGGTTAGCTATAATCAAAATCATGCAAAATTGAAATCTAATCTAACCAAGCAATTTACTGCCTTCTAATAGGTGTGAGATTGATGTTCTCAGATTGTAATCGAGATCAGTGACCTAGACGACACCTAAATGAAGGATTTGAATGCAATTGATCTAGATATGAAATATGAATGCAATTAATCTATATTTTTGGTATTTTTCTATGCAATAAGAATGATTAATCTGATATGAAATCTATGCTAGATGAAATTGATATGCTATGAATGCTATTGAAAATTGATATGAAATGAATGCTAAATGATCTAACAATGAAGATTCTAACAATGATATGAAAACTATGAAATTTTATGCTATGATATAAAAACTATGCAATTGAAATTGATCTCACCAAGCTTTGAATTCGCAAGTTGATTCCTCAGCCTCCAATTCGACAGCGTGATTATGCAAATTTTGTGGATGCTTGGATGCAAATTTGAGAGATGATTGAGAGATGAATTATGAAGAGCTGAGCCTTGTTTTTATAGAAATCCAGGGCTTTGGAGGTGCATGAGAAAAAGCCATAAATCACTCAAATAACTCAGGTTGATTTTTGAGTTATTTTTAAATAACAGATAATTAAGTCACAAAAACATGCAAAAGCTAAGTTTTAACTCAAAATAGAGTTTAGCTTTAATTGATAATTGATAGTTGTCTGCTTTTATGATTGTGCATGTTTTATTTATGAATTAATTTAATAATAAAGTGATTATTCTCAACTTAACTGCTTTTTCAAATAAAATAATTAATTTATGGGTTAATTAACTATTTTACCAAACTTTTATTAAAAATTATATTATTAAATAATGACAACATGCTTTAATTAATTAAATAAGAATTTAATCAATTATTCATAGGAATTTTGATTTATTGTCAAAATTAAATAATACAATTAATAATAGATAGAATTAAATTTAATTAAATAATTAAGTGGCAAATATTAAATCTAATTAATTAAATATGCAAAATATTTAATTAATCAAATTTTAGGATAAATGTGATTTATTGCCAAATAATTATAAAATTAAAGATAATTATGATGATTAGGAATATTACTAGGAATATTCCCCGATGTAGAATTTAAGGTAATCAATTATGATTCGATGATGTTTAGATGTGCCTTAGATTAGGACTTCGATGTTGATTTCATTCGATTTGTAGATATAGAAGATTAATGAACTTATAGCCCATTTTTGGGGTATTACATTTTGCCCCTCTTTAAATTACTGTGCGAAGCGCAGTGGTTCAAAGATAGTCTGTGTTTGATAGAGATATGAAACTAATGTTTGAAATTGATAATTGATATGAGACAGAAGCTGATTGATATTGATTTGATATGGAGATAATAGGTCTTGAATGACCAAAGATAATGTTTACTATAACAGAAAATAAACCTATGATTGCGAAAAAGTGTCAAAATGCCTGATTCCAAACCTTAGGATTGCAAAGAAGTGAGTGACCCGTTCTAGACTCGATTGTCTTAGCAGAACTAGCAGGTATCACATGCAAACCCTTCAGTCATTGAAGAACCAAGGAAAGAACACTATGATCTGCTGGTTGCAAAAACTGATACAGTTTACAAGATTAGGAGAATACCAGATTGATATGGATCTTGATGAATCTGATATGCCCCAAGTGATGATAGATTTGCCCCGAGCGATGAGGACTTTTGATGAATCAGTAACTAGAAGTGATTGTTTGTCTTGATCACTGATGAAAGATATTGATAGATTTGATCGATAGAATTTGATTTACAGACTTTGAATGATGTGCAATACCATGCCCCCTTCGGGATTAAAATTGAAATCTGACAAAAAAAGTCAGCATTGAGAGCTCAGAAGCATGTTGATTGATGGGAAAAGTGGTTATACACGTTCAAGAGCGCATTCTGCATTGTTTAGAGGTCCTGGAGACCAAGGTTGACTAGGTTTGACCATGAGTTGACCATGGTTGACCAAGTTGAAATTTTGATAGTTTGATGTTAGATAATCAATTAAGTTGAATTATGGATTTCTATGATGATCGAAGGTCGAATATGCAAATAGTTAATAATATGAATGATCTCAGATTTGAATTTTGATCCCAAAAAAGGATTCTACTAGCTACTTCATTGGAGGAACCTTCATGTGAGATTCAACTCTTGTTAGATTTGAAGATGCGAGTGGAGAATTGTTTAAGCATTGAAGTTCGTTTAGTCATTGTGACATGCAAAATGAAATGAGACATGCAAAATGAAATGGAACCTAAGACCTAGGACCTACTCACTGATCACGTGTCGATTTGTTATCATCATTGAACTTTTAGGTAACCGGATAAATCAATACAATGCCCACTAGCCATGAAACCATAGACATATGAATATTGATTTGTATGTGCAAGAATCAATACAACACCCACTGGTTATACAACCATGGACATATGACTATTGATTTGTTTTCGAAATGTTGGATTAGATATAAGCACCAAGGCACAAACGCTAGGATGACTTGAATATCATGTCCATTTTGATATAGCAATTTGTATAAGCATCAAAACATAAATTTCATGATGACCTAAATATGCCTTGCATTGCAAACACATCAAACAGTCAAGAGATCATTCTAAATTCAATGTGAATTACCCGTAGTGACCCTTTATCGTTCACATCCTTAGGTAAGATCACTTTTCATAGTAGGAGAAAGAACTCACTCAAAAAGATAATAGTGAGATCAAACTTCCTTGAATTTTTTGGGTATCAATGGTCGAGGTACGCATGGCCATCCAATTCGAGATAGAGGCTCTTACAGTCGGACACCATTTCAATCCAGAATTTCCAAAGTTGTTAGATTTTCACATACAAGCAGAAGACAAAGAAAAGATTATGCCCCCAGTCATCACTCTCTAAATCTTGTAAAGGACATCATCGAAGAGCTCGAAGTGACACAATATGCAAAAAAATCTCAATGCGAATCAGTAAGCATACAAGGAGATAAAAGCATGAAAAGCATAGATTGTTTTCAATTTGTGTTTGATTGTTGTTGTAGATGCAAAATCCTTTCTGGAGACAAGACAGACTTGACTGACTCAAATGAAGCTTCAAAGGACTCTGACTGGATATGATACATCTAAGATATACTGGAGACCATAGGATATGACATTGATTGCCCCCAAGTGTTAAACATTGATAGGATACAGACGCTTGAGTTGGTTGGTGTACAGACTGACTTATTGAAAACTGGAAATGCAGAAACAAACTGGGAGATATGTACAAACTAAAGTAGACTGAAAGCTGGGAAAGACCAAGATTGCACTGATAGATGGAGCATTTTGAACAAGTGGCACCTGTTTGCCGGGTTTTCACCATCTTGGCAGAGATTCTATTTTTGCTACCAAGGCGCCTGTTTCCAAGTTTTCACCAAGGCACTTTTTCTTCTTTTTCATTTTTCTATATTTTTCATTTTTTTGATTTTTTTGAATTTTTGATTTTTTTTTTATTTTTTTGTGAATCATCAAGGTGCCTATTGCTAGGTTTTCACCAAGATGTTCATTTTTTAAGGACTTTTTCTGATTTTTAAGATTTTTTTCAGGACATTTACCAAGCAATGAATGCCTTAGGCATAGAATTTCTTCAGATGGAGAATGTTGATTGGCTCTCAGAGCTGTTCTCCTTCAGTCATTGAGAGTTGATAGGGACCAGAGCCAAAAGTAGCAGTGATAACAAAGGGACCCAGCTAATTGGGTTTGAACTTCCCCTTGTGTTCTCGATGTGATTGATTTTTAAAATTTTCTCTCAACACTAGATCACCAACCTGAAATTCTCTATGTCTGACTTTCTTGTTGTAGCCTCTAGACATTCTTTTTTGATACACTCTAAGATGATCATACACTGCTTGTCTGCGCTCATCTAGTAATTCAAGTTCTTGTAACCTAGACACTCTGTAGTCTTCATCAGTGACAAGTCCATGCATTCTGATTCTGAGTGATGGGATTTCAACCTCAATAAGTAGTACTACTTCAGACCCATAAACTAAAGTGAATGGTGTAGCCCCTGTAGGCATTTTGATACTAGTTCTATATGCCTAGAGAGCTGGATTGATCATGAGATGCTAGTCTCTTCCTATTTTATTCACTGTTCTGTGCAAGATTTTTAAGAGATTTTTGTTTGAAGCTTCAGCTTGTCCATTCCCTTGAGGATAGTAGATAGATGACCAATGTTGAGTAATCTTGAATTTGGCACATAAGTCATCTAGGTCCTTGTTTTTGAATTGTCCCCCATTGTCTGTGACTATGGAATGAGGGATCCCATATCTGCAAATGATGTAGTTCAGGATGAACATAGAGATCTGTTTCCCCGTTGCTTGTGTTAGAGGAACTGCTTCTACCCATTTTGTAAAATAATCTATAGCTGTGATTATATGGGTATGTCCATTAGAAGAGTGCAGAGGGATAGCGCCTATAAGATCAAATGCCCATTGTTGAAAAGGTCATTGTGTAGTAAAGGGAATTAGATCTCTCCCTGGAGCATGAATCAAGTTGCCATGTACTTGACACTGTTGATAGTTTTTAGCAAATTTAATAGCCTCTTTCTCCATTTCAGGCCAATAGTACCCAACCCTAATAAGTTTTTGAGCTAATGTTAAACCATTCGAGTGTGACCCACATATACCCTCGTGGACTTCCTCGAATGCACGTTGAGACTCTTCCCGTTCTAAACATCTAAGCAGTGTACCATCTAGACCTCATTTGTACAGATCATTACCAATGATGACATATCAGGATGCGGATCAGATAAGGTTTCATTTCTCAAAATGATTAAAGGACTCAGGGATGATTTGGTCATGGAGATAGGAGAACAGATTTTTGTAGCGAGATGAGTCATAACCTACAACAGTGCAGATCATGTGGGTTTCAGGGGAGTCATATGCAGGATAGGATAGGGCTTCCACCAGGAACTCATAGCGTAGCTCATGTTTGGGCTACTGTAAGAGAGTAGATAGTGTCGCCATTGTATCGGCAGCCTTATTCTCCATTCTGGGTATTTGCTCAAATGTGATAGAGATGAATTATTTCTTTAAATCATCTACCATTCTCTTGTAAGGAATGAGCTTTTCATCTTTGGTTTGATACACATCATTGACTTGGTGGATAACCAATTGTGAGTCTCCATGGATGTGCATCTTTGTAACTCTCCACTGTATTGCCATTTTCATACCATTGAGAAGTGCCTCATATTCAGCAATATTATTTGTGCAAGGAAACTTTAATCTGAATGCTTTTGGTATCGAGTATCCTTGAGGAGTGATGAACAATATGCCTACTCCAGATCCATTATGTGTGTAGGATCCATCAAAGAATAACTTCCATTCTCTATAAGAGAGGTTCATGATAGAGGAATTAGGAAATTCCATTTGCATAGGTGTATTATCAAACAGTGGTGCTTCAGCTAATTGATCAGCAATGACCTATCCTTTGATAGCTTTTCTTTCAATATATTCAATGTCAAATTCGCTCAAGAGTATGACCCATTTAGCTAGTCTACCTATGAGGGCAGCTTTGCTTAGGAGATATTTCAGTGGATCAATTTTAGCTACCAAATGAGTAGTATGAGCTAACATGTAGTGTCTTAGTTTCTACAATGCAAAGATCACAACTAGACATGCCTTCTCTATCATTGATTAGTTTTTCTCATAGGCCACTAAAGTTCTACTTATATAGTAGATGGCTCTTTCTTTCTTGTCTTCATCATGTTGCGCTAGCAATGCCCCCAGTGATGTGGCTGTTGCAGAGACATACAAGATCAATGGCTTCCCATGAATAGGAGGTATCAAGATAGGTGGATTTGATAGATACTTCTTGATATGGTTAAAGTTGTTCTCGCATTCTTCATTCCATGCAAAGGTCACACCTTTATGTAATGTTTTTGTAAAAGGTTGTGATATGTCAGCTAACTGTGATATGAATCTTCTGATGGACTATACTCTCCCTTGCAAAGTTTGCATTTGACTGACATTCTTGGGAGGTTGAATCTCTATGATAGATTTCACCTTAGCTGGATCGACCTCAATACCTTTCTTGGAGACGATGTATCCTAGGAGCTTGCCAGAAGTGACTCCAAAAGCACACTTTTTCAAATTTAGTCGAAGACTAAATTTTTCCATTCTGTCAAGGATCATGCTCAAGTCTATTAGATGTTCAGTTCTAATCATGGATTTTTCCAAGGTATCATCCATGTAATCCTCCATTATTCTATGCATCATATCATGAAAAATAGATGTCATTGCTCTTTGATATGTAGCTCCAGCATTTTTGAGTCTGAATGGCATAACATTCCAACAGAAGGTTCCCCACGCACATGTGAAAGCTATTTTCTCTTGATCTTCTGGAGCAATTTTGATTTGGTTGTACCTAGAAAAGCCATCCATTAAGGAATACATTTCATAGCCCGCAGTCATGTCCACTATCATATCAATGTTAGGCAGTGGAAAATCATCCTTAGGGCATGCTTTGTTCACATCTCTAAAGTCCGTGCACACTCTGATTGAACCATCTGGTTTTGAAATAGGTACAATGTTAGAGATCCACTCAGCATAGTCTATGACACGGATGAATCCAGCTTTTAGGAGTTTTTCTAGTTCTGCTTTGACTAAGAGTGCAACATGAGGATGCATCTTTCTCAATTTTTGCTTGATTGGTTTTACTCCAGGAGCAATGGATAGATGGTGCATAATGAGATTGGGATCCAATCCTGGCATATCTGAATATTTCCATGCAAAATTGATCTTTTTTTCTGATAAGAATGTAGTGAATTTTTGTTTCTCTTCTTCTGATAGAGATTGTGCTACATGTACCAATTGAGGTTCCTCTGTTGTACCCAAATTGATGGATTGAGTTGGCTCAATTAGAACTGGAGATCTATCCTATAAATGACTTGGAAGGACATCAAATATCTCATCCTTAGGTGCCTCAGAGAGGTTTTCACCTTCAGATACATCTTTTCTTTTTACTTTTGTAGGATCTAAGACTGCCACAAAGTGGTTTTCACCCTCAGAACTCTTTTTCTTTTTATTTTTATTTTTTTGACTAAGATATTTGATGTCTGACTCAGTCATGCTGATGCTCAGTTCACTGATGGAAGTACTCATAGGCTCAACTGCATTGAGGTAGCAGGCAAGGGCATAGTCATTCAGGAAGGTATAAATACCATGGTTTGGGTTTGTGGAAGTTTGGTCGATAAGATCGGGGTGTTGGATAGTCAAAGCAGGAAAGGCTTGGGATATGGTGTTCACAGACATGGATATGTCATCATTGGTCCTAACCTGACGCTCAAGTTCAAAGGTGATATTACAGCTCAAAATGTTCAATTCGTGAATAGGCTCAACCCCATCATGGGAGTCCTCTTCAGCCATAGGTGGATCAGACACGTTAAGTTCATTATTTCGCTCTAGACCTATGTTGGGTTGAGATACATATTGGTGAATAACATCAATATATTTCTCTGTTATAAGCTCATCTTCTTCTAGAATGGCACCCCATTCATAGTCATTTGACTCAGCTTCTGATTCAAGATCTCTAGGAAATCTTAGAAAATGTGTGAAATCAGGATGAATACCCCAAGAAGGGTTACCCTCAGATTCTGATTTGAATTCATACTCATGGGAATCTATCTCAGAATCACTACCACTTCCCTCTTCTTGATTTTTTTCAAGATTAGTTGGTTCTTGTGGTGCAACTATCTCTTGATTGATAGTAGGTTCTTGTGTTTCTACTACATTAATTCTTTTGATAGGATCATCTTTATCATCAAGAAGGTCTTTGATCTCTTTAGGAAATTTTTCATAGGGGATGAGTTCTGAACTATCTGAATCACTATCTGATGGTTCTATTTCTTCTTTCTTAAGAAGAGGTTCCCCTGGTGTGATCTGCTCTATGACATGCGAGCAATTACCTTTGAGGTGATAGGGTTTCTTCTTAAAGCCTAAGCCACCAGTATCTTTGTTGGATCTACCAATATGTGAAATGGGTGTCACAAGACCCTTTCCTCGGATTCCTAGAGGTCCTTGACCGGAATATCCCATCTTGGCTATCAATTTGTTCCCTGGACCATATGAATTAGAAGGGATTGTAAGTGCTATAGATTCACTAGGTTGAACAATTTTAGATTCAGAATCCTCTTTGTATAGCCATGCCAGCACAGCTTCATCCTCTTCAAATTCTTGTTTCGATACTTGCCCCGCCACAAAATTTCTTTTGTATGCTTCCATAGGTTCCTTAGGTTCTGATTTAGACTACTTCAAGGATTATCCATACGACTTAGGTGAGATTGGGAGAGATGTCAGAGACAAGACTGGCTCTATAGTGTATTCTCCCATCCCATTTTCTTTGATATTGATCTCTTTAGCAATGTCGTCCATCTTAGATGTGGAAGCAACATTTAGCTGCTTGATGGAAGATTCTCTGTTATTGGGAACAAGCTTATCGGCACTTTCCTTCAATGTATTGCAAGTTGTACTCAGATCTGCTGGGATAGTAACCTCCACTCCTTCATAGGGAAATTTCAAGCATTGATGGTATGTAGAAGGAACGGCTTGCATTTCATGGATCCAGGGTCTCCCTAGAAGGATATTGTAAGCCAATGGTAGATCAAGCACCTGACATGTGGTATCTTTGATGACTGGACCCACTCGGATGGGTAAGACAATGGTGCCTTTAGAATATCTTTCTTGTTCATCATAGGCCTTTATGGTGATCTTCTTTCGAGGATCAATAGCCATCTCTGAGAATCCCAACTATGTGATTAAGTTGTAAGAACAAATGTTGAGGCCTGCGCCCCCATCTATCAACACACGTTTGACTCGATGGTTCTGGATCAAGACTTCTATGTGTAAGGGCTGATTATGTGGGTGGCTTAGGGATTTTTCATCTTCTTCTAAAAAGGAGATATATTGTGGAGATGTTAGATGACCAACCATAGTCTGGAACCTGTCTAGATCTAGATCATCAGGAACATTAGAGCTGAGCAAAGCTTTGTCTAGGACATCTCTGTGAGCTGGGGATATTCAAAGTAACTCAAACATAGAGATTTTGGCATTGGTATGCTAGAGTTGTTGGATGATACTGTAAGATGTAGGTCTTGTATCCTTTGGATTGGAAGATTTCAAGGCAACCTTCTGTTTAGAAGCAGATGTGAGATTGAAAGGTATCTTAGGGACATTAGATGAACTTGGTGTTTATCCTTTTAGATGAGCCTGAGCTTGTGATCTGGTAACCGCATTAGCTGAGGAATGATTCCTGTCTCTTCGTACAATCATGATGACATTGTAGCTCTCAGAGAGACATGGTTCAACCATATTGATGATAGCATTGTTTCCAGGGTAGGCATAGTTGACTTTTGCCCCCATGTTAGGCTGAGAAGTGGAAACTCCCTTTCCATGTTGTGGAAATGGTTCTGTAAATGCTGTGTGATCATTATTGCTGGTAGGATTATCGATCATGATGTCCCCTTGATCTAGCAAGTCTTGAATGGCATGCTTCAACTGGAAGCATCCATTAGTTTTGTGGCCTTTAGTCCGATGGAAAGCACAGAATTCATTATCTTTCCACCAATATGGTTTTGGATCTGGATCAGGGTTTCAGATTGGTGGTAAAGAGATCATGTTATCAGCTATCAGGGTTCTCAGGGAAAATTCCAAAGATTCTCTCAGGGGAGTAAACTTTCATTTATTATCCCATCGTTTGAATGGCTTCTTTGGAGATGGTTCAGCAAATTTTTGCTCTGAAGCTTCAATGGCTTTGGTGGCAAGGGTGAGATTGTAGGCTGGTGCCTTTGATGGGGTGTGGATAGTGTCAACAACACCATCAAAGATGATACCTTTGTTTCTATTCCAGCTCTTATTTTTATCTTTTGAGCTAGATCCAGATTCAGACTTGTCCTTTTGAAGTGTGATTTCTCCTTTCTTGACAAGTACTTTCTCAATCTTGATTGCATTATCCACCATTTTATCAAAAGATACATGATCTTATATTTGTAATGGATAGTTGAGCTCTAGAACAAGGTTATTGATAAAGATTTCAAGTTTCTCCATTTCGGGAATTGGTCTAGCATATAGAGAAAACTTCTTTCGCCACCTCTTGAGAAAAATTAGGAATGATTCCCCTGGATATTGCTTGAGGTTACAGATATTGATCATGGTAATCAGATGTTGAATATTGTAGGAATATTGTTGATAAAACAATTTAATCAATTCCTCAAAAGTTTTGATCGTAGAAGGTAATCTCGAAAACCATTGAATGGATGCTCCTCCCAAGGATCTAGGAAAAAGACGCATCAGATAGGTCGGTTCATGCATGAATTCCATGGAGTGCGTATAGAACTCTCTAACATGATCTTGTGGATCAGACTGTCCATCATATTTGTCATACTTTTGCATCTCCACTCTTTTTGGGATGGAGGCATATACAAGTCTTTGTCAAAAGGGAAAGGACAAAGGGCCTCCATGGAGAATTCCTTGGGTTCTTTCTCTTTCTCAATTTTATTCATTTTGACCTGCATAGCGTGCAGCTGGTTCATTATGGCCATCATCAGAGTTTCTTCCTCATGCGTGATGATATCTTCGACATTGAAGTGAGGAGGAAGTTTAGCTCCTTCCTGGGCTAATTGCAAAAAGTATGCCTCTCTATCCACTTTCAAGAAATGCCTCATCATTCTCTTGAGTTCATCGTCATTCTGACATCGATGGCTTTCAGAGGGGGTAGGTTCTTGGTCGGCATTATGTTGAGAATGGTGTCCCTAGGATCCTCCTCCTAGAACCATGGTTTGTCCCTACTTGAGCCATGGTAGGAGTTTTTGGGCTCCCTGGAACAGATTGAGGAGGATTTTGTTGATTACCTCTGTGAGTTGATAAAGGAGGTATGTAACCAGTTAGTTACCGAGACCGTCATCTTTGTAGATACCTGACTTAATGAGTTGTTCAAGAGTTGGACCTAGGGTATTGGTCAAAAGTAAGTTTTGAGATGTTTCTTCTGATTTCTTATGTGAAGAAGCTCTGGTCTCCACCATTAACTTTGAATGAAACAGAAGAAAAGGATGAAGACAACTGAAGAACAATTTGATTCAAGAAAATCAGATGATGCAACCTTGTCAAGATTATGATAGTTTTGAAGATCTGATGTGATGTGGGTGAAGGAAACTATGCCCTAGATGTATGGGATAGATCACCCAAAAGATAGCGGACACAAGTTCCCAACACAGTCTATTTTTGAAGATTGATAGTTATGACAAGGTTTTGACACGAGATAAAAAGGACTCAAATTGATCAAACAGAAGGCTAGATCGGATTCAAAAGATCAATCTCAGAAAATGGTAGAATGCTCAATAGCTACTGCTTTGTTCCTAACATAATGATATTTTTAACAGATTCTGGAACTAGGCTGGAAACATTGGATATCTTACAATTTGACAATTTCTGACAACTCTCTCAAATTTTTCCAAATGACACTCTGCAGACTTGTACGACACTGGGTAGTCTATGAAACGACAGTTGCTAAACTCGTACGACAGTTGGGTAGAAATGAAATGACAGTTGAAAAAAACTCGTACAACAGTTGCTAACAGGGTTTTGACTTTCTTGAATTTGCTGGTTTGAAAACTCGTACGACACTGTGTTCTCAATCATACGACAAATGGGCAATACTGAAATGACACTTGACAAAACTCATAGGACTTTTGACTTCCTGAAATGACTTTTGACTCCAGAAAAGATTTTACGTCAATTTTTGCAAAATTTAAGGTCTTTAGTTTTGGATTGTTTGCAAATTGTACTATCTAGATTTTGAAGATTATACCAGATTTGATCATTTTTAATAGCCAAGTAGATAAACAAGCATGCAGAATAGCAAGCAAGTGATTTCAAGCACGTCTGAAAACAATGAACAAGGGCAAAAGCAACCTTGCGCATGAACAATCAAGTGACCAAATTGAGTTAATCCCTGAGAGTACTAATTGTGTATGTTCTAAAAAGTTTTGCAATAACACACATATACCTGAGAATGAAAAATTGGCCTCTCTAGGGTTTTTAATAATGGTTTGACTCTACAACTTTTATGATTCAAAGGGGTGAACTCCAATCCCGGCGCACCAGGGTTTTGACACAATCTGAGAACTTAATCTTCAAGAGCTGCTAGGGAGATCTGACAACCCAACAATAAACCATACCCGTGGATATTTCTTCCACTAGGACATTTATATAGTGGTTGTCACTACCACGGCGAAAATGACTATGACCGCTTGAGGTTCCGTCAACACAGTTTTCCCTGTGAAGGGATTGTCCGCTATGGTTAACCCTCTCTAAAGGTGACTCACAGATTTATACCACAAGGGGACTTGGCTCCAGATTCAAGGTTTTGACACCTCTTCACTTTTAACCCAAACAAAGCAAGCAGATTAATCCGACACGCTAAGACAAAGTTTTGTTCCACCAAGGTCTGTGATATCAACTCCATGTGATCTATCAACCTCTCTGGGGAGAGAATGTATCAATCAATAAGAGAAGATGCACTAACTAATTTTGATTCACCAAAGCTTGTGATATCGACCCCGTGTGATCTATCAACCTCTCTGGAGAGAGAATGTGTCGATCAATAAGAGAAGACACACTAACCAAGTTGAATGTGAAATGCACTAAGTATCCTCCCTACCTACAAGGATTCTGTCATCAAGAAAAATTTCTCTAGGAATCCAATCTCTCAAGAATCACGAATAGTGTTCATAGGGCCTAATTACTATGTGAGCACAGATATATTCCTGAAAGCAAATCTACCAAAAGTACCCAAAAAGCAGAAAGAGGAACACTTAACACTTAAAGTGAATATGAGATGAGTCCACAAGGTGGAACACTTAACACCTCACACAAGCTGAAAACAAGTCCCCAACTTAGAAAACAAGTGAGTTCCTAAAAGCACAAAAGGGTTTCCAAGTGGAACACTTAACGCTTCTGTCCTGTTGACCCCTCCCCTTTATGGCGTTGAGATTGCAACCACGGGGTGGAAATGAGGGGCCGGCAGATTAGCGAGTCCAATAACCCAAGATAGCAATCAAGATCAATCACAAGTGTTCTAAGACTACTTAATGAATCCTTAAGGGATCACAACCTAGTATCAAATTATGCAAGTGTGTAGAAATAGATCAAAAGCATGAAAAGATGCACACAAGCTTGACACGTGAGAGATTTATTTTAAGTCCAAATCAAAATGTTTTCAGAACAAGGAGAATACCTGGGATCCTTGAAACGCGTTTAGTATATTTTACTTGATTTTTAGCAATTTTTGTTGAGCTTTACTATGCAAGCAAGCTACGAACTCTCCAACAAGCCAACAAGCAAACAAGATATGCAAGGTATATTCAACTTATGAAAACCCTAGGGTTACATCTAAAAATCAATTGTTAGGAGCAATAATAACCAAAAATTAATCCAAATGACAACTCATATCATGCATTGAATCATATGAAAAATAAGTGCATACCCATCACAAAATTTTAATTTTTTTGCACTGCATTTGACCTAGTCAACAAGATCTAATTTTTTTTATATGATTTTGGCCACAAAAATAGAAATTCAAAATAGAGACCCCTACTAAAAAATAGAGAGCTTTCCAAAAATGCAAAAATTTTAGAAAAATCTCTTCATTTGTGCCCTAGAGACCCATTTTATCAAAATAGACCAGTTTTTGTAAATTGACTATTTGAGCTATTATATCACATCAAAATTTAAAATACAAAGAATGGACCCCCTGTAGAATTTAAATATCTTTTTGAAAATATAAAAATTTCTGAAAAATATGATGATTTGCGTCAGATATTAATTTTTTCCACAGTTCCAAGAAAAAATTATTAAAAATTCAAAACATCTCAAAAAATTTTAAATTTTTTACTGTAGCTTCCCTAATATGTCACCAACTTGCAAAAAATATTTTAGACCAAAACTCCAAGCCGTTTGGGAGATAAAATTAAATCTTTGAAACTTTAGGGTTTTAGCTCCCAAAAAAAAATCAAAACCAGCATGCAAAGGTGGGTTGCCCCACGGTGGGTGCCAAAAATGTGTGTGTGAAAATTGTACCTGATCTATAGACATAACACTTCAGTAAAATATTAGAGGTTAGCTATAATTAAAATCGTGCAAAATTGAAATCTAATCTAACCAAGCAATTTACTGCCTTCTAATAGGTGCGAGATTGATGTTCTTAGATTGTAATCGAGATCAGTGACCTAGAGGACACCTAAATGAAAGATTTGAATGCAATTGATCTAGATATGAAATATGAATGCAATTAATCTATATTTTTGGTATTTTTCTATGCAATAAGAATGATTAATCTGATATGAAATCTATGCTAGATGAAATTGATATGCTATGAATGCTATTGAAAATTGATATGCAATGAATGCTAAATGATCTAACAATGAAGATTCTAACAATGATATGAAAACTATGAAATTTTATGCTATGATATAAAAACTATGCAATTGAAATTGATCTCACCAAGCTTTGAATTCGCAAGTTGATTCCTCAGCCTCCAATTCGACAGCGTGATTATGCAAATTTTGTGGATGCTTGGATGCAAATTTGAGAGATGATTGAGAGATGAATTATGAAGAGCTGAGCCTTGTTTTTATAGAAATCCAGGGCTTTGGAGGTGCATGAGAAAAAGCCATAAATCACTCAAATAACTCAGGTTGATTTTTGAGTTATTTTTAAATAACAGATAATTAAGTCACAAAAACATGCAAAAGCTAAGTTTTAACTCAAAATAGAGTTTAGCTTTAATTGATAATTGATAGTTGTCTGCTTTTATGATTGTGCATGTTTTATTTATGAATTAATTTAATAATAAAGTGATTATTCTCAACTTAACTGCTTTTTGAAATAAAATAATTAATTTATGGGTTAATTAACTATTTTACCAAACTTTTATTAAAAATTATATTATTAAATAATGACAACATGCTTTAATTAATTAAATAAAAATTTAATCAATTATTCATAGGAATTTTGATTTATTGTCAAAATTAAATAATACAATTAATAATAGATAGAATTAAATTTAATTAAACAATTAAGTGGCAAATATTAAATCTAATTAATTAAATATGCAAAATATTTAATTAATCAAATTTTAGGATAAATGTGATTTATTGCCAAATAATTATAAAATTAAAGATAATTATGATGATTAGGAATATTACTTGGAATATTCCCCGATGTAGAATTTAAGATAATCAATTATGATTCGATGATGTTTAGATGTGCCTTAGATTAGGACTTTGATGTTGATTTCATTCGATTTGTAGATATAGAAGATTAATGAACTTATAGCCCATTTTTGGGGTATTACACCATCTAGTGTAGGACATAAGTGGATCATCACTGCAACAGATTATTTCACCAGATGGACATAAGCAATTGCTTTAAAAGAAGTAAATGAGGGTGTTGTATTAAGTTTTTGTGATGATATAATTCACAGATTTGGCACTCCAGATTCCATCATCTCAGATAATGCATTAGCATTCACAGGCCTCAAAGTCTTAGAGTGAGAAATCAAGAATGGCATTTATCTGAATACCAGTTCCAATTACTACCCCCAAGGCAACAGTTTAGCGGAATCAAAAAACAAGAACTTGATTAGGATAATTAAGAGGACTTTGCAAAACAATCAGAGTGATTGGTATACTAAATTGAAGTCTACCTTGTGGTTAGACAGAATTACTTCAAAGAAGATCATTGGGAATTCTCCTTATGTGCTAGTGTATGGCAAAGAAGCTAAGTTGTCTATCTTAGTTGAATTGCCAGCTCTGGACTGGGCCACTCAATATGCTCTATTTGAAGAAGGAGATCCCTTGCAATTCAAGTATGCTCAGTTGATGGAATTGGACGAGATCAGAGACAAATCAATGCAGGATATGGAATTCCATCAGATTCAAACAAAGATGAGTTTTGACAAAAGAGCCAGGGTTAAGAATTTCAAAGTTGGAGATGTAGTCCTCAAGTGGGATGAGTTTAGATCCAAGCCTGGCAGACATACCAAATTTAATTCATTTTGGGGTGGACCATTTGTTATAACAGAATACAAGGGATCTAATGCCTTCCAGCTATCAACTCTTGAAGGAGGTGCCTTGCCAATCTCAGTGAATGGTTTTCACTTGAAGCCTTGTTTTGAGGTTAATCCCTCTCTGTAATTCTTGTAAATATGTGTTTCTTATTTTCTTTCCCTATTTTCCTAGGTTAGTTTCCTACTTTTCGAGAAGTGCTTGTGCACAAGTTTGTCTCTTTGGCCCCAATTTTATCATTGTTGAAGTTTTGTGTTCCTGTAGTGACCCCATTCCCAATGGATTATTTTAAGGCCACTGGTTTTCCATGTCTAACAGGCTGACATCCACCAGAAATCACCAAAATGTTACCATAATTTTCCTATCCTATACAAATTTGGCTAAAAATCCATCCCAGGGTCTCTATTTTTACCCTACCAAGCACCTCAAAAAATTTCATAGCTTTTTTTCCTTTTCCCTGGTCTTTGTAATTTGTTTCATTCCCTGGTCTATAGGTCAAAATATTTGAAAATCTAGCTGTTGTGTTAAAAAAAAAAACCTAAGTAACCCTAAGCCAATTTCTATTTTCATGTTACTTTCTCTCAGCCACTTAAGTCCTCAAAAAACCCATGTGTGCTTTATTCTCATTGGTCGGTCACAGGTTCTCTAAGTTCTCTGGTGGTTACCCCTTTTATTCGGTGATTCAGCGACTACATTGGTTCTCTTAGTCACCAAATGTTTGGCGGTTAAGTCTTAACATCTCGCAACCCAGAAAAATAGCTAACCTTCCCTTGGTCGCATAATCACTAAGTTCTTTGGTAGTCTCAGAATTGTGGGCTCCCAGTCAGGAAGATCTGACGGTTGTCCTAAATTCGCAAGGGGTTCTTCTGACACATGCTATCTTGCGATGGCCGTTGATTCTTCCAAGTGTGCTACACTTCAAACTTGTGTGGGTCCATTGCCACATTGTCCTATGTGGAAGCTCTTGATTGGCCGAAGGTTGTGATGTGTAACCTTGTCAGAGCGGGCCTGGCAGATTGTGTCCCTTTTAATCCTATGACTAGTGCATGATCTCATGGGTTGTGTCAGAGCCATCAGATCATGCACCGACCGTCGATTTCACTTTTTTGTTAGAGCCTTGTGGGTGGGTCCTCATTTGCTAATGTGCTCGTCATCTATTGGTCCACATAGCGATGACTAAGATTTGTCAGTGGGGTCGTGTCAGAGTCTCTGTAGGGATGTCAGAAGGATGAAGATTGATGGCTGGCATATCTTCATGAAAAGGTTTTCTCACACATGCGATCTTGCACCCACCATTCGATCTGCCAAATATTTAGGTCCTATCAGTGGGTCCAATGCCAAGTCAGGATGACATGCCATCTTTTGATTGGTCAAAGTAAAGAGAAAATCTATGGGACTGTGTTGCCAGGTATGCTGACTTGCTCAAAGGTGATTGGTTGCCGTGTGCTGATGATGACTTCCATGTGGACCCGTGTGTCAGTGGGGTCATGGCTTAATGAAGATCTATGGTGAGCATATGATCAGAAGGTATATTCAAGGCACATGAGATCATGCACCCATCGTTAGATTGGAATCTCAATTTGAGTGGGTCCGTTGTCAGAGCTTGCCGAGGTGTTTGTTGATGAGGTGGTCAGCGTGAATGAAAGAATGCCAAGTGGAAAATGGGCCCAGGGTTAGCAAGGTTCCATGAATCAGTGACTAGGGGTTCTCTCTTGTTTGCTAGACTTAACCAGGGTTAGCTAAAAGACATAGAAATTTAGTGACCACTTTGTTCGCGTAGTCACTTAACCAGACCAGGGTTATGAGAGGTTCTTCATGACTTAGAGAAAATTCTTCGGTCACCTAGTCGTCGAATGAATTAAGAAGGAAAAGCTCAAGGTGGGGCCAAAATGACAGGTGTGCCAATGTGCTCGATTCTCATTGGCCACTGACTTCCATAGTGGCTTTGACTTGTTAGAGATGGGTTTTCAAGATGCTTTCAGGTGCATTGTAGTTGTTCATCTGTCAAGAAGGGTTTCTCATCGACAGTTACATTTTAAAAATTTTCTGCTAGCCGTTATATTTCAAAATTCAAATGTCTCTGCAAGGGTTTTACATTCTTTCAGCCATGCATGATGTCAGGTAGCTCAGGAAGTAAAGTCTCAGGACGGTTGTGGTTATGAAGATGATAGAAGTGACTGTTGGCCAACGTTGCAAGGTCCTTTGCCGTGTTTTCACGACAGGAGGTGCTAGAAAGAGTTGGCACCACCTTTTGAATAGTATCGCTCCCAAGGAAATATAATCAGATTTGGAGCCTTAATGGCTTAGTGGAGTTGTAGGTGGGTTGGTAAGTCGAGGTTGTTGTGTCTGTGGTGAGTTTAGTACAACAGGATCAACATGCAAAGGGAAGATATGATTTGATCACCGGTGTTCTCAGATATTTTGATTAGTGATCAGTACCCTAGGGTTTGATATCATTGTTTAATTTTGTAAACTTAGTTAGGTTTTGACTCTTGCCTGCATGCAAGAGGGGATGTATATATTGTATTTTTGGAGCTTTTGAGCTTAGAGTTGGACAATTGTAAAAGAATTTTAGTTTTCTTAAGGGTCATCTGGGGTATCATTTCTACCCTCTGGCTTATACAGTTCTAAATCTTTCATTGATGATTCAGATATTGCACAGGTATTTTGTGACAATCCTTCATGTCCCTATGCTTCCTTGTCTAAATTATCTCTTATTGAATCAAAGTATATGATGTTTGTGGTGGTATCTTAGGGTTCTTGATCCCTCTCTCTTTTTGCAATTTTTTGTGTTATTGTGTTTGATCTAATTTAGATGCTTTTGTGGTTATACTTCAACCCCCTAACAGTCTTGTCTCAATCCTACACCGAGTTGCAGAAGTGAATGTCTACTTGCAAGTCATAGATTGTGTCTTATGTTCAGACCCTTCTATGAAATACTTATGCAAGCCTATTTAGCAAGTTGTGATCTCCTAGACCTGAGTTGTTCATTATTTTCATCCTCTATACTAAGATCCAAACCCTAATTTTGGTGTATCACCTAGTAGGTAGTTTGCTTTCAAGTCATTTCCCTTTCTACATTCCTTCTATCCCTTTCCCTTAAAAGTTTTACTTTCATGTCTAAAAGCAAATTAAGGTAATTATCCAAGAGGAACCAGCCTAGAATCTAGAGGTCTCATCTCAGTTAGCATAGGTCCCACAACCTGGAGATGATTCCCATGTTATACTAGGTTATCAAGACTATGAGAGCTTGAAACAAGAGTGCAAACTTAGTGTATAACAGGGTTATTGGGCTAAGAACTATCTGAAGAAAGTCAAAAAGGATACTAAGATAGTGGATTCAAGCTCAAAACCTCTTAAGGAGACCAATCAAGTCTGGAAGGAGATTAAGCCTCTTGTTGTGGCTGAAGGGGATAGCATCAACAAGGTGGATTTGGTCATGGTGGGAGGTCAAAGAGATATGTTTGATTCTAATGGTCAACCTGACCTAGAAGATAGGGAGTTTTTTGAATTGGTTACCCATGTCTCAGATTCTTTGGTAAGTGGCTCTCCCCCGGAGTCTTCTTCTAGATTGGAGAACTCCCAGATCCCATATCATGATGGTAATGTTGGATCATTAGTATATCATATGAAGGAGATCTTAGTACCTATGGATGTTTTCATTCCTATCCAGGTTGATGATATTAACATCAAGGGTTTGTAGATCAATGTGAAAGGTGCCATACTTATGGCTCAGTCGTACAGTGATATGATGGGGGAGTTTTCCTCGCCTAGAAACCCTAAAAATTATGATGAAGAGGATCTTTCTTCTGGTCTAGACACCCACTCTAGGAGTGGATAGGATGACCCTATTGGCATTGGCCTTGATCTCCTAGATGACCAGAATGGAGCTCCCTGGTCCACTGAAATGGGGAAGAAATAGAAAAAATAGCAGAAAAAGATTTCAACTCCTAGCTCTAAGGGGGTGGTTACCCATATTAAAGCTGATGGGGCATCCAAGGTTCTAAGTTTGAAGGCGGATGTTGGATCTTAGAAAAAAAAACCCAAGGAAGAAGTTCAAACAAAGAGATTAGAGAAAGACAAAGTAAGAAGGATATAGCGGATGACAAGCATCTGACCATCTAGGAATTTTTCTCCCCAATTAAGAAATGAAAGTCATTTCATATAATATCAGGGGGTTGAATGCCTCCCATAAGCTGGATATGTTTAGGAACTTGGTTAGAGACCACAAACTGATATCATCCTTTTTTAGGAGACCAAGATGGTGAAAGAAAAAGTGGAAATAATTAGAATCTTTAAAAATGGTGGTTTTGTTGGCTCTAGCTCTAATGGAGCCTCATGTGGTATTGTTGTCTTTTGGAACTAGAATAATATAAGAGGTGAATTTTTAGGTCATAATTTGAACTTCCTTAGCATTAAATTTGTCTACATCAAGTCTAATTTTGAATGGGTTACAACTAATATTTATGCTCCTACTACCAAAGTTTGTAGGGCTAAGTATTGGAAGTTGGTTGAGAATCAAAGGCTTTCTTTCGGTGATTCTCCCTGGCTAATTATGGGAGATTTCAACTGTCCTTTGAAAGATAATGAGAAGTTTGGAGGGGTTGATAGTCAGAGTCAATTTGATGGTAGAGTTGAGCTCATGGACTTTTTTAATAGATAGGCTCTCTTTGATATTGATCTCTAGGGTGTTAATTACACTTGGTCTAATAGAAGAGTTGGTATGGAACTGATTCAGGTCGGCCTTAATCATGAGTTTATCTCTAGAAGTTGGCTCAATATTTTTTGTTGCTCACTTTCCTCTCTCACAAAGCTTGGGTCTGATCACTTCCCTATCTCCTCTATTGCTAGCTCGATTAAGGCTTTTGGTAGTCTCCCCTTTAGGCCCCGTTTGGGTGCTGGAATACCAAATGCCAATTCTAGTCAATTCTGGAAGATGTTGCAATTTTGGAAGATACAAATCCTGAAAATGATTTCCAGAATAATGGATGACCCATTTTTTTCACCCGGAAGATGACTAAGAAGATGCATAAGGAATTTTAATTCTTTATTTTAATTTCTTTAAATATGGTGTGTATATGTTTGTATATATACATGCATGCATGTGTGTGTATATACATATATGCACACATGTGTATATATATAGATACACACATGTTTGTATATATATATATATATATATATATATATATATATATATATATATATATACATGTGTGTGTATACACATATGTACACATATGTGTATATATACACACATACACACATGTTTGTACATGTGTGTATACACACATACACACATCTACACATATACACATATATATACATGTGTGATTATATACACACACATGTGTGTGTATATACATACATGTGTGTATATACTATATAATTAGACAATGGAATCACTTCCATTTAGGACAAGTTTGGCCCTTTGATTAGGTGGTCTGGGGTCATGTCAAGCTACTTGAGTGGGTCTTTGACTAGATTTGGCTTTTCCCCCTATTCTGCTTCTCTCTCCACCTATTTCCATGATCTTTCTGGCACTCTATCCTGAGAAACTAAGATCTTTGACTTCAAGGTTAAGGACGACCTTCTGGGTCAAGTTCAACCTCAACTTTGACCTAGGTCAAGGATGACCTCAACTTTGACCTAGGTCAAATTCAACCTCGACCTTGACCCTAGGTCCAAATTTCAGATTCTGAAGGTTTTGGGATGTCATGCTTCAGAAAGTTCTATTTCCCGCTTCCGGGTCAGTTGTTTTGGATTTTTGAATGGTAAACTCTTAAATTGTATTTAATCTAGGTCAATTTCTAGTGTTTAAGGCTTAATTGGAATTTAATTCTTGTATGTCGATTTCTCTAGAAGTTTGTGCCCTAGACTAGTATAAAAGGAAGCCTTCCTCTCTCATTTCAATCCATCTTTTTCATAATCTCTCAAGTGCAATCAAGTGATCAAGAAATCTTCAAGAAAGCAAGAAGGAGAAGGAAAGCATTCAAGCATTCATTCATCCTCAAGCATTCAAGCATTCAAGAATTCAAGCATTCAAGATCCAATTCATCAAGGAGATCCATTGATAGCCATTGAAGGATTCAATCTCTTTGGAGCCCTCTTGTTGAAGATTCCTCCATCCATATTTATCCAAGCTTCTTCCTATTCCAAGATCCACTCAAGATTGGTGTTGAAGATCTAATGTAATTTATTTGAGACATCCTGCATTTCATTCTACATTCATTTGGAGCATCCATACTTTTCGATTCAAGGATTTGAATCCTCCACAAGGATTTCAACATAAGCAAGGTGAATAGTTCCATTTACTTTGTTTATATATTGAAAATTCAATTACATTTCAAGGTTGATTCCAAACTAGGTTTTGACCAAGGCAAACCCCTCATTCAACAAATAAAAACCCTTGTTCTTGTAGATCTAGGTTCGGGACAAGGAATATCAGTGCAGATCTGAGTACCCTTTTTGGCAAACTTCTGGGATCTGCGAACAGAATTTCAGACATAGCTGTACAGGTTAAGGATGAATTTTTGGGGTAAGATTGTACCTCGGGGTAAGCTCTTACCCCTATCTCAGATCAAGGACAACCTTTCTCTGAAAGATAAAAGATTTATGGGTTTTCTTTGTTTCTATATTTCCAGCCCAGATCCAGTTGCAAAATTTCTCAAAACTGTACACAGACATCAGAAAACAACATTTTCCAAATCTGTCCTTCTTGAGGTTAGTATTTGTTTCCAATTTAATTAAGATTTCAATACACACTTTCTATAACAGAATACAAGGTTATTCTCTTTCTTCTCATTCTCCATTGATTGATTCTTCTATGTATTGACCATCCTCTTTTGGTTAATCAATTTGGATCTTTCTTTGGGAATTTGAGGTTAAGAAGTATATCTTATATTCCCATCATCATTCATTTGGTATATAAGAAAACACTCCTATGTGGTCATCTACATTTTGGGTGACCACCTTTTCTTACATTAAATTTTGGTGAACCCGTGATAGACAACTCTTTCTTTTATGGTGTTAGATCTTACATGTATTAGATTTCTTTTAGGTGTTTGCATCTCATTTAAAATAAAAATACAAAAACATTCATTTGTTCTTTCTTTGTGTTTCCTTAGTTTAGTTCATTTGCATTGCATTGGTATATGAGCTTTATTACCTCTAGTCATGCCTATAATATTCCAGTTAGAAGAAGTCGTAGACTTATGGGTGCCTTTGATCCTGAGTCTTCCTCTCCTTTTCTTAGGATTCCAGATGAAAATTTGATTCTTCATGATTCCAACCCTACTATGGAGCAAAACTCTTCTCACTCATCTCATGATGAGGATGATGCTTTAAGAGTTCCTATTGAACAAGTCCAAAAACTTTCAACTGAACTTGATAAAATGGGTAATTGGCTTATTCAAGAAAATCATAATTTAGATTCTATTCAAGCTATAGAGGCTCTTAAGAAAGTCCTTCATGATAATGATCAAGGTTTTAATCTCCTCCATGGTATCACTCACCTTATGCATTCAAATGTTAAACCTTTAGTTCAAGAAGCTCAAGATTTAGGATTGATTCCTCCTGTTACTAGTATGGAACCTTCTTTCGTTCCCTTACCTAGTATTCCTACTTATACCCCTCCTTTGGTGACTACAATGGTTCCCTCTCTACCTATGAATGTTCCTCCTATATCCCTTCCTACATCACAACCTTCTTACCATAATGTTCCTTTTACTTATTCTAATCCTCTTTCAACTGTGGTTACAAGTGTTCCTCAAGTTGTGTCTTCCATTCCTGCAACTTCATACACTTTACCTAGTGTTTCTAATGTTGTTGTGCCTCCTATTTCCTCCAATGATTCAACAATCATTGGTTTGGCTCAAACTGTGTCATCTTTATAACAACAACTTGTGTCCTTAACTCAAAACAAGTTTAGCATTCCTACATGTGACATGGAAAGTCCTTTATCCCTAGATATCATTCGTATTCCCATTCCTCAGCAAGTCGATATGCCTCATCTTCAGAATTATAATGGTAAGGGAGACCCTGTTACTCATGTTAAAACATTTCAAGTCCTTTGTAGTGATTATTCTCATGACCATGGGATTTTAGCCAAATTGTTTGCTAGAACCTTTCGTAACATGGCCTTACAATGGTATTGTTCCTTGCCTCCTTATTCTATTGATTCCTTTCCAAAACTTTCTAATGCTTTTATTCAACAATTTCAAAATAACATTGGTCTGCAAATGTCTTTAACTGATTTGATGCATTGTAAACAAAACACTAAGCAAAAATTGACTGAATTCATTGGTAGATTTAAGCATTTACATGCTCAAATTTCTTATCCCATTCCTGATATGGATAATCAACGTATGTTTATTTCAAATTTACAAAAGGATATTAGAGATAAGATTCTACTTACTGAATTTACCTCTTTTCAACAACTTTGTGCAGCTTTTCATCATTATCAATTACAAGTGAGTCAATTTGAGAGAAACACTCCAATGGCTCATTTTCCAATTGATAAGAGTGATGCTTCTCCTAATCCAAAAAAAATCAAAAACTCAACAACTTTGTCAAGATAAATAAACAAGTGAATACAGTTGTTAATCAAGTTGTTGTTGCATCTCACAATGCTACCTCTGCATCCACTTCTTTTCATTTGAATCGTATGTTTATGCCTCTCTCTAAATCTGTACATTCTATTATGAATAGGTTGTTAACTGCTAATATGATTACTTTACCTCCTATTCAACCTCTTTTACCTGCTACAATAGAATCCAAATATTTTGATCCTAAAGCCTTTTGTCAATATCATCGTTAGAATGGTCATGATACTGAGAAGTGTTAATCTTTAAAACATAAGGTTCAAGACTTAATTGATTCTAATGCCATAAATGTTGATAATTTTGATGGTAGTGGGAACAGGTCTATCTCTCCTCCTAATCAAAACCTTCAAATCTATATGAATCCTTTACCTACACATGATACTAATACCATTTCTCAGCCATCTTTTATGGATATTGTTTATGATTCAAAGATGGATGATCTTAATCATATTGTTAGCCATGTGGAACATGTTGTATTGTCTCAATCTATGTCTCCACCTCAACCTCAAACTCAAACTCAAGTTCCACCTCAACCTAAACCAAAACCAAAACCACAACCTAAATTGAAAACTCAGCCAAAACCTCAAAAACAACCTAAGAATAAAAGACGTCGGGAACTCTTGATCACCTTTGATGATTCTGAGACTATTAAATATCTTGATGGTCCCCTTTACATTTATGCTAGGATTTCTCAGATACCTATGCATGGTTGTCTTATTGATCCTACATCTTTAGTCAATGTTATTACTAAAGAAAATATTTTTATGAAAAACTTGCAACGTGATTCTTATGATACATTTGATGTATGGATTCAAATTTGTAATGGTTTTCTTTTTCCATCATTTGGTTCTATTAACTTGTTGGTTGAACTTTGTGGTAAAACTGTGAACACTACCTTTGTTGTTGTTCCTACTTCTGATCAATTTTAGGTTAAGTTTGGTTTGCCTTGGTTGAATGACATGCATGTTGTTGCTTCTCCTATCCATAAATGTCTTAAATTTGTTCATGATGAAGAAGTGAAGATGATTAACCATATTTTATATCAACCTTCTAGGCCTAGGGATTGTGCTACACTTGGCTTCTTTTGGCCTTCAATACCTAATCCATGTCCTTCTTGACCTGATAATCTTTTTTTCTCATATCAAGCCTATAAGCATCGCAAGATTCTTGAGTTAAGCATGCCACTGATGGATCTTAATCATGGTATTTTTCCTACACCTTCCATACCTCCTTTATCTATGGCTTCTAGTTCTATTAATCAAGCTCCTAGTGTTGCTTGTCAGTATGTTGAGAATCCTACAAATCCTCTATAGAACCTGTGAAGGATCTAGTAGTTGTTCCTCCTAGTTCTCAACATGTTTCAAACAAGACAAAACATAATCAATCTGCTAATGAACATTGTAAGAACCATCATGCTCAAGCTAAGGCCCATACTTCTATTATTCAAAGTTCTTTACCTTCTTTTGATCAATCTATGCACTATGTGTTAGAAGAAGTTACTGCTAATAATGATGTTAAGATGCAAGATTATGATGATTCCATTCGTATCTTAGATCCTATTTTGATTAATCTGGATGAAGAAGATACTCTTGATGATACTAATGATGTTAATGATGAATATGAGACTATTGACATTGACATTGATTTACCTAATATGCTTTCATCACAATTGATACTTACACCTAGTATCGAACATTATGATTATCAAGAGGATCCTTGTTTGGAACTGGCTATCCTTCCTACTCTGTTGGATATAGTCCCTCTTGCGAGTTACCCACCTTCCCTAAATAATATAGAACAAGATGGGGAGGTTAGGCAGCACTCTTGATTAGCTAGTCCTTCATGGTAGCTTCTTGTGTATTTGTCTGTTGTATTGTGCTTCTCCCATAATTTATTTGCTAAATGTTGTTAGATTCTTTTATACGACCCTTGTTACTTTGTTTGTGCAAGGTGATAAAGGAATCAAACTTGTTGTACTATTCCTCTATATGTATCTTTACTCTTCTATATGTTGATTCATGTTATGTTGTACTTGTGCTAGTGTTCATAAATGTTTCCTTGTGTAATCTACTTGGATTCATGACTTGGTAGCATTGATTCTTTTTGGTCTCCATGTCATAGTCTGAAAAGATTCTTCTTCATGTCTCTTATGTGATCTTTCCTCCATTGTGATTGTAGTTCTACTTTATTTGGGGAATGATGTCAATTCATTTGCAATAATATCATATATATATATATTACCTTATGATCATACTGACCCCACGGTAGGTAGATCCCTTATGTGTTCTTTGTATGTTTATGTGGTGTTTCCCTTGATTTGTCTTCATTTGGGGCATCTCGTAGTGGAAACGTAATCAGTGGAGTTGTTTATGTTTTTGTTAAATCCATTGCTCATGTTAAAGTGTTAGCAATGACTTTAATGTGGGGGCATATGCTCTTCTCACCTGTTGCACACACGAACTTTCAATATACATATATTTTTCAAGGCTCTTCTCTCCCTTTATGGATTAGTGACTAATCCCTAAAGCATGGATTTTCATTTGATAGGATCTCTTGATCCCTCCAATTTCAATATTTTGATCCCTTAAGGTCAAAGGTGTCCTTAAGACTGGATCTCTTTTTCTTTTTTGGATTTACTCCTGTGGAATAGAATATTCCTAGGGGTGAATCTTTTATAGGTTGACTAGTGAGTAGCCACATTCACTAGGCGGTTCAATTCCATCTTTCCAGTTGCGTTGTTTCCTTGTGTGGTTCACAATGGGACATAAGTTCTCATTGGATGAGATAATCACACCCTCTCTCTCTCTCTTTTCTAGAGATTTCTCTCTTATTGTGATCTTGGAGTTGATGAAGACTTGAGTCTCTGGGGGCTTCAGGATTCTTTGTCACTTTGATTTTAATAAGATTATCTTTTCATTATGATCTCCTTTACCAAGAGTTTGCATCGAGTCCATTCTCTTGCTAAAGTGGGGGCTAAATGTATCAAAAAATGGAAGCACTTCCATTTAGGATAGGTTTAACCCTCCGAGTAGGTGGTCTAGGGTCATGTCGAGCACCTTGAGTGGGTCTTTCACTAGATCTAGCTTTTCCCCCTTGTTTTGCTTCTCTCTCCACCTATTTCCAACCTCTTTCTAGCACTCCATCGTAAGAAACTGAGATCTTTGACTTCAAGGTCAAGGATGACCTTCTGGGTAAAGTTTGACCTTGACTTTGACCTAGGTCAAGGATGACCTCAACTTTGACCTAGGTCAAAGTCGACCTCAACCTTGACCCTAGGTCTAAATTTCAAATTTTGGAGGTTTCGGGATGTCGGGCTTTGGAAAGTTCTATTTCTCGCTTCCAGGTCGGCTATTTTGGATTTTGGAATGGTAAAATATTAAATTGTATTTAATCTAGGTCCATTTCTAGGGGTTAAGGCTTAATCAGAACTTAATTCTCCTATGTCAGCCTCTCTAGAAGTTTGTGCCCTAGACTAGTATAAGAGGAAGACTTCCTCTCTCATTTCAATCCATCTTTTTCATAATCTCTCTAGTGTAATCAAGTGATCAAGCAATCTTCAAGCAAGCAAGAAGGATAAGGAAAGCATTCAAGCATTCATTCATCCTCCAACATTCAAGATCCAATTCATCAAGGAGATCCATTGATAGCCATTGAAGGATTCAATCTCTTTGGAGCCCTCTTGTTGAAGATTCCTCCATCCATATTCATCCAAGATTCTTCCTATTCCAAGATCCATTCAAGATTGGTGTTGAAGATCTAATGAAATTGATTTGAGACATCCTACATTCCATTCTACATTCATTTGGAGCATCCATACTTGTGGATTCAAGGATTTGAATCCTCCACAAGGAATTCAACATAAGCAAGGTGAATAGTTCCATTTACTTTGTTTATATATTGCAAATTCAATTACATTTCAAGGTTTATTCCAAACTAGGGTTTGACCAAGGCAAACCCCTCATCCAATAAACAAAAACCCTATTCCTTGCAGATCCATATGCGGGACAACGAATATCAATGCAGATCTGAGTACCCTTTCCAATGAACTTCCAGGATCCGCAAACAGAATTTCCGTCAGAGCTGTGCAGGTCAAGGATGACTTTTTGGGGTAACATCTTACCCTTGTCTTGGGTCAAGGATGACCTTACTTCAAAAGACAAAAGATTTCTAGGTTTTCTCTATTTTTACACTTCTAGCCCAGATCGAGTTGTAGAATTTCTTGAAACTGTACACAGACATCAGTAAACAACATTTTCCTAATCTATCCTTCTTGAGGTTAGTATTTGTTTCCAATTCAATTAAGATTTCAATACACACTTTCCGTAATGGAATACAAGGTTATTCTCTTTCTTCACTTTCTCTATTGATTGATTCTTCTATGTATTGACCATCCTCTTTTGGTTAATCAATTTGGATCTTTCTTTGGGAATTTGAGGTTAAGAAGTATATCTTATATTCCCATCATCATTCATTTCATATATAAGAAAACACTCCTATGGGTCAACTAGATTTTGGGTGACCACCTTTTCTTACATTACATATACATACATACATGTGTATATACACGTACATGTGTGTATACACACACACACACACACACACATATACACAAATACACATATGTGTGTATATATACATATCCACACACATTTATGTATATATACATGCATATGCACATGTGTGTATGTATATACACACATGTGTATATATACATACATATGTATATATACATACATATGTATATACACACATGTGTATATATACATACATATGTATATACACACATGTGTATATATACATACATATGTATATATACACACATGTATATATACATCCTTATAGAAATATAATATACATCCTTATAGTCACGGATCCCATGAAATATTAAATTTGGTTTTATAAAAATTGGAATTCGAATTAGAAATTCCAATTCCACCTATTTGAGTGGAAGATGAAATGCCCATTTTGGGGGTAAAATTTGAATTTCAAAATTCCAATTCCAATTTTTTGGATGGACACAAACATGGAATTGACATTATCCGGAAATCTAATTCCAAAACATGGGCTCTAATTCTAGCACCCAAATGGGCCCTTAGATTTGAGAAAATGTGGATTGATCACCCAGAGATTGAGCAGAGGATTGGTGATTGGTGGAATGTTAACATTCAGGGCTCTGCTATGTTTAGGGTATCCAAGAAACTCCAACATATTAAATAGAACATTAAATCTTGGAGTAAGGAAGTGTATGGGGACATCTTTAAAAATAAGCATGATATGAAAAGGGAGCTTGACAATATTCAGGAAACTATCCAATAGATAGGCATGTCTCAAGATCTTAAGGTTAGGGAGGAGACTCTTTTGGCTAAAACTCATAATATCATATCCAAAAAGGTAGTGTACTAGAGACAATGGTCAAGATCAATTTGGCTGAAAGCTAGAGATAAGAACAATGAGTTCTTCCATGTGTTTGCTTCTAAACATAGAGCTTCCAACAGAATTTCCAGACTCAAGCTGGATTTCGATGTGGTAAGTAATGATAAGGACATTTCTTTGACTATGGTTGATTTTTTCTCTTCCCTCTTATCTAAAGATAATGTGCTTTCCCTGGATAACCAAGCCTTGCTTCTTGATGCTATCCCCTCCATTCTGGATGATGTTAGTAATAAGAAGCTGACTTCTATCCCCTCGAAAGAAATCAAGCTTGTTGTGTTTTCCTTCGAGGGTGATAAGTCCCCAGGCCCGGATGGGTTCCCTTTGTTCTTTTTCCATAAATTTTGGCACATCATGGGCTTGGATATCTAAAATGCTATGAAAGAATTATTTGGGTCAAGATCTATGCTTAAAGAAATTAATGCTACCTTCATTGTCCTGATTCCCAAAAAACCTAGAGTTGATTCTGTGGATCCCTTTAGGCCGATCAGTTTATGTAATTTGGTGTTTAAAATTTTCTCCAAGGTTATTACCCTTAGATTGTTGGCTATCCTCCCCAATATTATTTCACCCTAGAAAAGTAGTTTTGTCCCTAGTAGGAAAATCCTTGATTCCATTATGAAGGTGCACGAGGTCATGCACTCTACGCACTCCTCTTTCAACGATGCTTTTCTTTTGAAACTCGATCTCTTGAAGGCTTATGTTCGGGTGGACTAGGATTTTTTTATCAGGGTTCTTCATTCCTTTGGTTTCTATGATAAACTCTTGCAACTGGTCTTCCAACTCATTAGTACCTCTATGGTTGCGGTTATTGTGAATGGCTCTTCCTCCATATTCTTCAAGCCTTCCAGGGGGCTCCATCAAGGTGATCCCTTGTCCCCTATTCTCTTTTCCATTCTGGCAGAGTGTCTTGGTTGCTATTTCCATAGACTGGCGACTGATGGATCCATCAAGGGTCTCACTCCTTCCTCTGCTTCTAGGTCATGCTCCCAAGAGCAATTTGTTGATGACACTGTTATCATGGGTTCTTCGACCATCTAGGATACCAAAATGATTAAACAGGCTCTTTCTAATTATTCTTAGGCTACTGGTCAAATTGTTAATTAGAATAAGATTTCTCTATATATTATTAACACACTGATGGAAAGATGGAATATAATTTCTAGAATTATTGGTTGCGAAATTGGTGCCTTGCCTCCCACTTATCTTGCTCTACCTTTGGGTTTAAGACCTCCTAATTCTTTTTGGTCTGGTATTGTTGACAGATTTGATAGGAAATTAGCTGGCTAGAAAGGAGCTTTGCTTAGTCAAGTTGGAAAACTCCAACTCCTTAAGGCCTCTCTGCAAAGTCTCCCTATCTATGCCCTTAGTCTATTTAAAATCCCTGGTAAATTTGTAGACATAAGTGAGAAGATTCAAAGAAATTTTCCTTGGTCAGGGGTGGAAGAAAGAAATAGATTGGCTTTAGTTTCCTAGGACAAGGTGCGCACTCTGAAGAAGTGGGGAGGTTTGGGGATATGCCCCTTAAGAGTTACCAATTAGGCTTTACTGGCCAAGAAAATTTGGAGGATTTTGGTGAGAAAAAAGAGTGAAATGAGATCATCCACAATAAATATCTCTACTCTTTCCCTCATATATTAGATTTTATGATGTCTGTTGTGAAGGTGCGGGGATGTTTTATTTGGAATTGTATCTAGCAAGCTAAGGAGATGGCTTTCAAGGGAGCCAAGTGGTTTTTGGGTAATGGTAGGAGAATTAAATTTTGGGAAGATTGCTAGCTTAAAGATTATCCTTTGAATTCTATTCCTTCCTTCTAGCCTTATATTGACACTTTCTTATAAAGATTCAGTCTGTGAGTTAGAGATTACTAGGGGAACTAGTCTTGGGTTGATCTTTCTATTGTTGATGTCTCTCTTATGCCTCTGATGCTAGATTAGAATGTTTGGAAAGTTGACCCCATCAAGGAGGATGATTTGATTTGGGGGATTCTCCCTTCTAGAGTCTTTTCTATCACCTCTTCCTCTAATATTTTGTTGAAGCAATCAGATCCTCCTCCCTTTTGGGCCCAGGTTTTGAATAAATGGTTAATTCCTAAAATTAACATTTTCTTTTGGTTGGTTTTGCAGAACAAGATTTTAACTATTGATAACCTCCAAAAGAGAGGCATGATTTTTCCTAACAAATGTTTTATGTGTAAGAATTTTGAGGAGTTGGTTTACCATATGGCTATAGACTCTCGATACCCCTGGGAAGTCTGGGGCCTCATTTTGTAATGCTGGAAGTTATGCTAGTTTTTCTGGACAATATGGAGAATTTCTTCACTCAATGGAGAAATGTTGAGGTTCCTATGGATAGGTTGTTGTGGAACATCATTGCACCTCATGTTATTTAGAAATTATGGAAAGAACGCAATGACCGAGTGTTTAGAGACACTTCCCTTACTCCAGTGGTGATAACTAAGAAGATTAAGAGAAGTATTAAGGAGAACTGTACTGCTATGAATGGAGCTAAGCTGGATTTTTATGCTGGCATTAATTCTACTGGCACCAAAGTGAACTCCTCTTCCCAAAGGGAGAATGCCTTCTGGCTTTCCCCCCCTCTTGGTTGGATCAAAGCTAATTTTGATGGTGTAGCGAAGGATAACCTGGGACCTTCTAGCTATGGCGGGATCATCCGGGATGACATGGCTTACTATCTTGCTATCATGCCACTCCCTATTGGCATCTAGACCAATCACGTGGTGGAGGCTATAGCTCTCCTTCAAACTTTAAAAATAATAAAAGAGGATATGCCTTCGAATGTGTGGATTGAAGGTGACTCAATGAACATTTTAAATTGTATCAAAGGGGTGACTAATCCTTCATGGTCTATTAAGGTAATTATAGAGGAGGCTCAGATAATCATTAATTCCTTTAAGCAGGTTATTATTTCTCATAACTTTAGGGAGGCTAATTGTACGGTGGATGCGTTGGCTAACATCGTTGTCAGGGCTAAGGACATCATGACTTGGCATGGAGGAAATGATCTAACCATTGATTTGAAGGCCAAATTATCTTTTGAAATGATTCACAACAAAAGAGAAGATTTGGAATATCTTAGAAAGCTATGATGAAAAGACGCAAGTTAATTAAAGCAGTTATTAAGGATATGGAGAGTCTCGCCTTTCTTGATATGGTTGAACGTAGACACGTGTATATTAGCGTGATGTTCAATTTGAAGTCTACAGTGTGTTCTATCTTTGTATTACCTCTGCCAGTTCTGTTGAGAGTTTGTTCTTTGAGGACACTATGGGTGGAGGGCTAAACCGCAAGGAGCCAAAGAATTGCAAAAAATAGAAGAATATGACTGAGATCTAGGAAAATCTTAGGAAGGGAGGGCTTACCACATACATGGAATGCCTTCATGGGTTCAAAGAAGATGTCACGATGGTTTTTGTTGAGAGCTAGAAGGAGGGCACTGTAACTATTGGGGGAATGGTTGTGAAAATCACTGAGGAACTTATTGCGAAGGTTTCTAGTTTGAACACCAAGGGCATGAAGTTCTATAGAGACAAGAATATCTCCAAATAGGTCATCCATCATTAACCCATAGACAAGGTGGAGGCCGAGAGCCTAGTGAAGGACTCTGGTGGTTGTTATGAGGTGGACATTTTCAAGGAGATCTGGGAAAAGGTTATGATTGTTGTTATGGAGTATATCACTCTTGCTGGTAGGTATAAGCGTGCTCACTCCTATCATTTTGTGTTTTTTTTTTCATTTCCATCATAAGGTTAGGGTTTCTCTCCCATTTTATCTGCTACAGTCTCTTCACCATAGCATTATTAATCATAGGAAGAAAGAGAGTAAGCCTATTCTGCATAAGGCTCTTATCCTTTTAATTGTGGAAAATATTAAGAAAGTTTTTGTTAGTATCCCTATTATCCCCTCGCCTAGGGACTCTAGTTCTACCAAGGCTTTGGGTAAATAAATTAGGGGATTGAGAGTAAAGAGGAGATGTCAGCAGGCAAAAAATTGAAATTTGAAAAGAAGGATGGCATGGAAATGGATTTTGAAGGTGAGAGTGTTGTTGGTTATGCGGTCACTAAAAGTTCTCCCCACTCCCAGTCTGATGAGGAATGCAAAGAGTCCCTGTCAGCTTCAGTTAGTGATTCTGGTGAGGAAGAGGACAAGGAAGATGAAGCCAAGGAAAAGATTGATGGCCCTCAACATAAGGATAAAGATGTGGATGTGGGTGGTCAGAAGGTCCCCATTCTAGTCAATTATGCTAGCTCTGAGGAATGTGATGTGCCTATTTCCCCGAAGCTTGAAGTGGTCATGGAGGTGCAGCCGGATAGGAAGGAGGATAATGAGATTCCTATTTTGGAGTCTGATGATAAGAGTAATAACCCTTCCATCTCTAGGAATATTCCCTTTGTGAAAATGATTGACATGCAGGAAAGGAATGTGCAACTCCTTAAAGAGGATATGGATGACAATATCGATCCCCCTTTCGGTGTCCTCCATACAGCGAAGGCTATGTCGATGTATTTGTTCTACCTTATGAAATGGGTTTTCTAGGAAATTAAAAGCTTCAATCTTAAATTTTGCTCCCTCTCTGCCAAAGTTGACCTTCTTAAGGGGAATCTGAAGACTAGGTCTGCGGGGATGGAAGTCCGTAAGGACAAAGAGGATGAAAAAAACATGAAGGATATGTGGGACATAATGGATAAATTGGAGAGCACTCTTAAGAAGCACATGCTGGATAATAACCTTTTTATGGGTTCTTCTATGGAGTGTTTCAATACCATCAAGTCTGAGCTAGATGTTGGGTCTCTGACTATGAAGATCGAAGATGACAAAGATGATGTGGGTGATGGTAGTCCAGGCAAGCGTACTTGGTCTACTAAAAAGAAGAAGATCCATGACAGGATCCTGGAGCTTTCTGATTTTAATGTAGCCATCAAGAAGGCATCTAAGGCTAAGAAAGAGGCAGAGGGAACTCTTTTGGAGTTTTCCTAGGTCTTGTTGTACCCTAGTTTCTGTGCTGGTTTGGTCTGAGGTTTTCAATTTCTAGGTGTTGTTGCTAGTTTCTAGTTTTTTGATTTTTTGTTCTGGTTGTGGGTTTAGCGGGCTGGTTTCCAATCCTATTTCAGTTCATTGGGTTTAATGTCTATTTCTTTTTCATAATAATTGTAAGGGGTTTTGGGTCCCCTTAAAACCTATTTTTTCCAGCAATCAAAAACAAAATTCTAAAAGTCATTAGTTTACATCATCTTTAAATTCTGAATAGTTTTGCAGCAATAGGTGTCCGAAAGAGAAGTTTGTTTTCAGAATGTTCATCTCAGTGTCAAAGTTGGCCAAAAAGTGGAACACGGTATAGTGAGACCACCCACTAATTCATTTTGGGTTATGATGGCAAGTGATTTTTGGGTTGATGGTTTTCATTTGTGGTATTTGTAAAGAGCTATTTTCGTTGTTTCTAGTGGCTTATGTGTGCATTTGGAAGAAGAATCAGAAGGTTGAGTTTGTGTTGGTTGTTGGTCATTAGCAAAGTTGCAAATCGAGGTAACTCTGAACTGTTTAAATTTTCTTTAAAAATTCTTCCACTTTGAATGTAATATTTTCTATTTTCTAAAAGTGCAAATGGTGGGTTTGTGCTTAAATTTTCTTGAAAAAGGCTTTGTCATGTTGTGGTATTTGCAAAGAGTTGTTTATGTTGTGTATGGTGGCTTATATCTGTATTTGGAAGGAATATATGTTTGTTTTCTGACTTTATCTAAAATAATTTTGTTTTGGGTAGGGTTTGTCCTAGCTAGGGTTTATGATATGGGTTTTTTATTTGTATCATGTCATTTCAATTACAGAAATATGCATTTAAGTCTTTGTAGTAGAAGTGATCCTGTTCTACTCTCGGAGCTTACTGTAAAAATTGGTATCAGAGCCACTGTTCTCAATATAAATATTTCTGTTTATTCCTCTTGTGTCTCAAATCTGTGATACATTCCTTTATCCTTGCTTCCTTGTGTTTTCTGAGTGACGTAAGACCTCATTGTTTAAGCTGTGGAAAGGCATTTTAGAGGCTGGGAGAGTAGCTCACCAAAAACAAGCAGTGCGAAGCAGAACGGGATGGAAGGAACACAGAACTCTGAAGATGAATTCAACAAACCAGAAATAGAAGAACTTGTGAGTCTTGGTTCAGTCTTTCACTCTTTAAATAGTGCTATTTTGGATGAAGATATGCATGTAGATAATCATGAAAAATTTGACTTACCTGAAAAAAGATTTAGGCTTCCTACAAAAAATTGGAAAGAAATATATTCTGATTTAGGAATGTTTCAGTATAAGTCTAAGACTGTTTGTAAAGTAATAGAATTACAAGTCGAAGTCCGCAATGATGAAGCCCATAGCTTCATTAATCTCATGACTAGTAAAGAGATACAGAGTCTTGTCAAACAAGAAAAAACAAAAAATGGATACAAATATCTGCATATAGGTAGTATTATTGCTGGATGTGAACCACTGTATAGGAAAGGAATACCAGCTACAGTTTTTATGACTCTTCTTGATGTCCATCATAATAGATATTGTGACATGTTAATGGGAGGAATTTCTGCTCCAATGGCTGCAGGAGCGACAGTCTTTGATGTAGTCCCAAATTTTGCAATTAGTTTGTCAGATCCACATCTAGATAAAGTCCTCATGTTTCAATTTGGTACTCATTACCTAGATATGAAACCTGGATCCAGAACCCATGCTTTGTATTTTGCTTTGTATGGTCAGTTGTTTAACACCACCGTTCCAATAGTCAAGGATCCTCGATCTGACAAGTCCAAAGCTAAATATTCTTTGTTATGGCAAACCCAAACCAAAGGTGCTCAGCTTACAGTACCCAAAATGATAAATCTTGCAGATATCCAAGTTCCAAAAAATTGGATCATTGATACTAGAGCTCTTCAGCAAAGAAACATGCCAAAGAACCTTACCACTATTGCAAGTATCAAGGAAACACCTGGGAAAGCCCATATCCTCTTTGATGAGCCAAATTCTAGAAAATCTTTTGGATCTAGTTCCAAAGGTTTTCAATGAATTGAGTCAAGTCTATCTACTCAGTGTAACCATCTAAATTGTATCCCTGACTCTCAAGGATCTCTATGTTGCTCAAACTGCAAACAATCTTTTAGAGAACCTGCAACATTAATCTCCAATCCTCTTACTCAAACTATCAACCACTGTGAACATCCACAGCTCAGTGAGTTAGATGATGGAAGTCTACAATGTGATCATTGTAAATATGTCAAAAATACTTTTCATGTGAGAATGATTTTATCAGGACACAATACACCATTCTCTGAGCCAGATATTATAGCATCTGAGAAAGCATCTACCAGTGTACCCATAGAAGTCCCCAAAGGAATACCACCTTTTTGCGATTTCATGCTTAACTCGTCAGATGACAAATTCTCGATTCCATATTGGCCTCAACATGTCATTGCACAAGGTCAACGTGATGCTACAACACAGTCTAAAATGCTCAATTATGCTAATCTCTATCTCCGCAAAGCATTACTTTTTCAACAAGATACACATCAGCATCTTTTGCAAGCTGAACTTCAGCGTCAAAAACTTGAAGCCAGTCAGAATTCTAACTTCCATGAAGTGTTAGCCTCTCTCAAAGCTTTGGAAAGTCACCTTGCCAGTATCATGTCTTTTACAATTTCCCAGGATATCACCGCCCTTCGCCATGATTATTCCAGTTTTAAAACTTCAGCAGAAGCTTGGTGGACCGAGCAAGCAAAACAAACTCAACATTTACAACAAGTCCAGAAAACCACTTCTCAAGTCCAAAGAATAGTTGAACAAGTCATCTCACAACAGTATGTGGATGCTCAAAATGTTACTCAAGCCATATCCACAGTTAGACAAACACTTGAACAAGTAGTAATCCATCAGTCTGATGAGTTGAAAGTAACTCTACAGAAGACCAACTCAAAAAAATGGACTTTCCCTGATGCCACAGAAGATCTAGAAAGATTGAAATGTCAACAATCGGGAAAGCCATTACTATTAGATGTGCCAGAACCCAAGCCTCAGGAATTTGATAAGAAAATAGGGAAATGGCACTCTGTTAATATGGTAAAGCAGGAAAATTCCAGTGGCCCATTTGATAGAATTCATAATTTCTCAGATGTGTCTCCACCTCTGACTAATTTTGATGATTATGATCCAATAAAGAACAAAGCCACAATTGATATTTTACGAGCATGGATTGATAATGCTATCAATACTGTTGATGGTGTGACTACAGAACAAGCCATTAGACAAGCTCTAAATGCTCTAACAGGCATAGCCCGAACAACATGGGACTCTTTAGAACCACAATATAAGGAAGACCTTATTCACTCAGGAGTTAATCTTGTCTATGAGTCCTTATACAGAATGTTTGTGGGACAGCATGAAAATGAGAAAAGAACAGCCTACAAAAGATTTAAGGAAAATAGAATATGTGACATGAAATTCTTTGAAGATTATTGTAAAGAACAATATGTGAATTTCTACATGTCTGGACAAACGAACAATAATGCTTGGATGTACAATACATTCTTAGAAGGGTTTCCCTCACAATTGCAGTCTTATTATAGGGAAAGAATTCTAAATAGCATACTAAATACTCCATATATGACAATCAATGATGTCACATTTCCACAATTAGTTCAATTCATTAGAGAAATCAATGAAGAACTATGTTCTGAAAAGAAAAAATAGAAACAGAAAAAGGTTGTCTTACCTTATCTTAAACATGGAGTATGTCAATGCTTGCAAAATAGTTATGGATGTCAGAAGCATGAGAAAAAGCATTTCTCACGTCGCAAGCAACGGACTAAGTATCCTGAATACAAATATTCAGAGCATAAAAAATTCAGAAGGAAGAAAAGATATAAAAAAACCTTTTTGCGAAATAAGCATCGCATCAAAAAGAAGGACTTTAAACCACAATGTTACATATGCAAAGGGCCTCATTATGCAAACAAATGTGATCAGCGCCATAAGCCTGAACATTCAAAGAAAGTTCGCACATTAAGGAAAGCAGGACTAGATTATTTGCCCTTAACAGAAGTTAATAGTCCTTTCTCCTCTGATTCTGAAGACTATTGTCTTCAAATTTTTGATTCAGATATTTCAGTTGAACAAGAGCCTCTTGTCCATCATTTTGGTCTACACTTAGAATCTGAGTCTGAAAGTTTTCATTCAGCATCTGAAGATTCTGAAGTTTCTTTTATGTGCAATATGTTTTCCTCTAGAAACAATTGGTCTCGTGGAAAATTCTTTCCACAAAGAGGACGAGGATGCTTCTCCCCATTTAGGAAAACATTTACAGACAATGAATATGAGTTAGAAGATTCTCAGATCCAAGAAAATCTAGAAGATTCTCAGATCCAAGAAAATCTAGATGAGCTAGATAAGAAGATTCAACATCTGGAAAATCAAAAAGAAAACTATGTGACTCCCTATCAGCATCAAAAGATTACTCATGAGATAATAAAAGCCAAAAATGCTGAGGAAATACTCAGTCAACACCCTAATATGCAGTGGGTAAATGATGATAGGACAGGATCAAAATCTACATCAGAATACACTCCAAATCCAACTGCACAAAAAGCATTTCAAAAATCCTCAAAGATTGATTGGTTGGAAAATCGCTTAGCTTTCTTGTATACAGTAAAAGCTGATGTAAACAAAGAGATCCTTTCTGTTCAAAAGAATTTAAGAGAAATTCAAGCATCTTCAAGTTCTCTTAGTTCTTTAGATAAGTATTTGACAGAACTTGAACAGTTAAAATGTGAAGAGTCTTCTTTCACACCTGTTACAACACTGGTTTCAAAGACAACAGAAGAAACAAAAGCAGTTGAAGAGAAACATAATGTTTATACCTATCTAAAAGGGTTTTCAAGCCCTTGTCCAGCATTCTTGATTACAGTTAAATTACCAGGAATAAAAGCTTATACGTTGTGTGCTTTATTAGACTCAGGAGCAGATTGTAATCTAGCTCGTGCTTACTGTTGGACCACAACAGCAACTTCAATCAACTCACTTACTAGTAATGGTAATCCTGTGAAACATAAAGCCTTGATTCCATTAAAGTTTGGTTCTAGTCTCCATCAGACCAATTTTTTTGAATTTCCAGTAGAATCCTATGATTGTATTATAGGAAGTGCTACTCTACAGCAATGGAGTCCTTATACCATTGGTAAATCTGGCACTAGTATTTCATTTAGTGTAGGGTCTGTCACACAAATCAATGAAGCCAGGGCATATTCTCCAAAACTCACACTTTTCCCAAAAGATAAGATCATTCAACCAGGACAGCGTGTTTGGTTTACACGACAAGCAGAAAATACAAAGTTAGATCTTGAGCAAGTTCAGAAAGATTTTGCTGCTACTGTACTTACCAAAGATCTCCAAAAATACCAGAGATCATTTGAATGTTCACTTACTCTAAAGAAAGATCAGAATGGAATGGAAATGATCCCGAAAAGAAGAGCCAATTATCTCATTCTCTCCAAAATAGATCAGGAATTATGTGAAAAAGAAATTTCTGAACTTTTAGACAAAGGATTGATCAAACCTAGTACTAGCCCATTCTCTTGTCATGTGATGTATGTTCCTAAAAAAGATGAACATGGGAATGAACTACCAGAAAGAAGATTGGTTGTCAATTATAAACCTCTTAATGCATGTCTTGAAAGTAATCAGCATCCCCTACCCAGCAAGGATTATATATGGCAGCGAATTCAAGGATGTAATGTTTTCAGCAAATTTGATCTGACAAAAGGATTTTGGCAGGTAAAAATCAGAAAAGAAGATCAATACAAAACAGCTTTCTCAGTCCCACAAGGGCTGTATGAATGGACAGTTTTACCATTTGGAATCAAAACTGCTCCCTCCATCTTTCAAGGTATTATGGATAAAATCTTTGCCCCTTATGCAAAATTTCTTCAACCTTACATAGATGATATTCTGATTTTTAGTCAAGATCACAAATCTCATCTTGAGCATCTCAAGAAATTCCTGTCAATATGTCAGACAAATGGAATTTGTCTAAATCCCTCCAAAATTAGTTGGTGTACTGAAAGCCTTATTTTTATTGGCACACGAATTGAGCCAAATGGAAAGATCTATCCACAAAAACATCTCCTTGAAACAATTCAACAGGTAGAAGTCAAGGATAAGAGATCATTACAATGATTCCTTGGATTAATCAATTACATTGCAGGATACTTCCAAAATATTGCAGAAGCACGCAAAGAGCTCAACAAACTGTTAAAGAAAAATGCACCTCCTTGGTCTGACGTTCACAATCAAGCTATTCAACAAATTAAACAGCAATGTCATCATCTTCCTCACCTTAAAATCCCAGGATCTGGCAAGAAAATTGTTCATACAGATGCAAGTGACACCGCATGGGGTGCAGTACTATTAGAAGAAGTAAAACAGAATAATCAAATCAGAGAAGAAATTGTCAGGTATGAATCTGGATCTTTTAAAGGTGTTGAACTTAATTACCACTCTACACATAAAGAACTTCTAGCCGTGGTCAAAGCATTTGAAAAGTTTCAGCTGTTTATTGGTGATCATAAATTTCTTCTACGAAGTGATTTGAAAAATCTTCCTGGATTCTTCCGCAAAGAATCAAAAAATAAAGTTGTGCGAGCAAGATTGCTCCGCTGGGCACAAATTCTTGATACTTTTGATTTTGATATAGAGCACATTGAAGGTTCCAAAAATATCTTAGCTGATTTTCTTAGCCGAGAAGGATCTTTTCACAGGGTTCATAGTCTCAATCACATTCAGCCAGGGGAAGGTCACAGACAAGTTGTTTTACAGCCAAATCTCTTTACAGAACAAGCTCAATCTCAGGAAGATATCATTGATAACCTTGATATGGTGTTCAATAGTTATGCTAATAATTGTCCTTGGACACGACAACTCTATGAAGATCGACGAAGAGTGTTGATTGAAGAATTCACTCATAATCAACAAGCCCAGCAACAGCAACACAATGTCCGAATGATCAGAGAACGCAAAGAAGAATATAATTTTATTGGCAATGTGCCATGGCAAGAAAATTTGAATGTTCTAACACATCAACTGTATCTAGAACAAAGGAATCGACATTTTGAAGCATCACGACAACTTCTAACTGATGCAGTAATTCAACGACAGCCTTGTCATCCATCTGATGAAGAAATTAAAAATTATCTCCAACATGCAGTCAGTAATCCTACCTCTCCTGAATGGCCTAATATCACTAGTGTGATCTCTTTTGAATGGCCTACTCAAATCCTGGGCAGCACTCATATTCCTGATCAGCAGCGATGGTTAAGCATCAATCAATTGGGAAATTATTTCAGAGTAGTTTTCCCACATGATCATCAGATACAGCCAACAACCTGTAATTATGGGTATTTGCATAAAATCACATTCCATTCCTACATTGACAATCCTATAAATAGGTATATCTTCTCTATCTATGGCCCCTCTTTGCAGCGACAAAACACCATGGAAATACAAAGTTTACATCATTGGGCACATCCTCATACCAGACAACCAATTTGGATCTTCACTATTTTCCAGACCAAACCAGAACCGTGGGATATTGGTAATCCCACAAAACAGGCACATGTTCATCTCTGTCAAAGAATTCTTTCGAAAGAAGAAACTCTTGAAGAAAGATTAATGAATGTAATGAGTATTCCATCTCAGGAAGAAGAATCAGATAGTGATCTTGAATATCACTCACCAAAGCATCAACGATATACCTAAGTGGATGGGGTTGTCATCCACACTTCTACTCTCTTACGTGACCTCATCCGACGTGTTAGCTTTTGGGAAGAGCTGATCATTTCTCTAAAAACCATCCATATGTGTTTTTGCACATATTCATTATGTACGTGGCACATATTGGCTCTGGAGTAATGAGTTTCCCAACCATCAGAAATCATAATAATTGTACACCAGTTACCAAAGTCTGGTTAAACAAAACTAGGGGTAGACTCCACTACCATCCTAAAAGGGTTAGCCCGACACCTTAATAGGGTCCGTGTTCTTTATCTCTTCACGGGTTTAAAAGAGATTCTCCCGTAGTCACTTTTGGGTGTAAAGTGAAAGCATCACGAGTTGCTTGTCTCTACTCGTTTGTCAGCACACTACTGTGTTCGTAGATATTGGGGTCCACCCAGACCGACATACAGGTCATAGTGGGCATCTACTGTAGTAGTGCGCTCTGCTTTAATAAAGTGGTTCTCCTTATTCTTGACATGTGTCAGCAATCGGTTGAGACCCCCTCTCCAATTTGCCTATAAAAGCATGCTTCCCTTAGAGAGAAAGGCATTCGGAGTTGAGTAAGTCTAGAGTCTTGAGTCTAGGATAGTTCTGCAAGTAGAGAGTATGCTCTCATCCTTTTGGATGATCAGAAATCAAACCTTGCCCTTAGGAACTTACTGGTATGTATATTTGCTTGGTTTGTCCATGTATAAGCGCTCGACGGATGTAGTAGAAGTGATCCTATTCTACTCTCAAATTTTAAAAGCTTTTTGAAACTTCTAAAGATCTGGCTTACATGTTCTTCATAAAAACAACCTTATACAAGAGGAGAAAATATTGATATGCTGGAGATTATGGGAGTGAGTGGTGATATGGCATGATGCAACATGAAATAGATTAAATTGAAATAGATTTATCTATGCAACCTGATTCATTCATGGTTAAAATCTATACAATCAAATTTGTTCATGATAGAAATCTAGAAGTAATTTGGCAACCAAATTTGTTCATGATTACAGTTTAAGTAATTTGGCAACCAAATTTGTTCATGATTACAGTTTAAGTAATTTGGAATTTTGGGCAACCATTTTTGTTTATGATTGCAATCTAAATAATTTGGGATACCAAGACCAATTTGAAATTGAAATTTATTTTGATTCTTCTCTATTAGATTTGAAAAATATAGCACTCCTCAAAAGCAATGATTTGTCTCCCTTTTAATTAATAATTTCTAAATTTAATAATATATTTTTAGTTGTAATTCTCACTCTTGGCTTCTTTAGGCCAATGAAAATATTTTGTTGTTATTTTAAATTATAATAGAAATATTCAAGTTACGAAATAAAAAATGTACTTTTAAGTAACTAGTTAAAAGTAAAATATTTGAACAAAGTAAAGAAGTAGTAAAATTTAAAGCTATATTTAAAAAAATATAATGCTTATAGAAATATTTGTTTCACAATTAGATAGTACACTTACAAAAAATTAATAAAAACTGCTCGATATTAAACTAATTTAAGATGAGATATTTTAACAAAATAAAAAGTAAATATTAAATATTAAATTTTGAAACTCATTTTTATAAAATCATAAATGAACCATGTTTTACAATTAGGAAAAAAATATTTTTTTAAAAAAATTATAATAAATATATTTACTAAATTAAAGTAAAAATATTAAATCTTGAAAATCTATTGTTTAACTAATTTCTTCTAAATTTAAAAACATTTTATCATTTAATCATTTAGGTTTATCAATGACCCTTCTTGCGAGTATTAATTTTAAATTATACTCCCTGTAAGTGCTTATCAATTTCATATACCAGGATTATGGATTATAGTGGTAGTTTGTTCATAATAGTGCTCACAATGACCATTTTAGCAATCCTTTGATTTTCATTTTAGGAGTTTTTTCTTTTTTAGAGAGAGAGAAATCAGTGTGAAACATAATAGTTTGTTATTGAAATTTGTTTAATCTCCATTGGTTTTTGGTATTGAAATTTATTTAAATCAATCTCGTGTTAGAGGTAGAGTCAACTTATTTGGTGGACTGTGTTGAATGTTGACAATGTGACAACATTTAGATAACAAATGCAAGTAGAATTAAATGAAAGGAAAAGTTATAGAATTAATCTTGACAAGCATCAATTGGCTTCTGTAAATGGTGGAGCAATATGGGAGATGGAGCATGGCTTTTGTGATTTTGTAATTGGAATTGATTAATTTCTTCCGAAGTCATTGCACTTTTGTAGTCCTCAAGACTTCTCTACTTGTGTGGATGTACGTTCACTTTTTCTCATTGATATGTGACTATGGTAGCCTGACTTTATTGATATTGAGTTCTTGACTATGGACATTTATAACTTGGGTCCATTCCTCAATTATTGATCTGTAAAAGGATCAAATAGGAGAGAATGAAAAAAATAGTGGTTTTTACATTGAATGGAAAAGTAGAAAAATGAAGAAAATAAAAAAGTTCTTATTTAGATTGCAAAGTTGTTACTTTTTTCAATTGGACAACAATTTTGTGACTGCAGAGAATGGCGGATTCATTATGTGTCTTGAATTGGTTTGTAATGCCCATAAATGTTCTGAATATCACTTCTCTTTGACCTATCAGACCTACAAATTCTAATATCCCAATGGTCTTCCTTGTACACCAAGCAAGAGGGTGTTGCCTACCCAATCAAAATCTTCAAAACATACAACTGAAATCATCCTAATAAAGAAAAATAGAGGAAAGAAACTTTCTTGCTTAGTTTGCATACAATGTTCTTTCTCGGCTCTAAAACAAAAAGTAACAAAGAAATAACTTATGTACATATAACAATACATATCTTATATGCATATTTTGTTCAGTCAACATGCTTAAGAGTGAAATAGGAAATATGAACATAGGATCCTAATAGGAAATATGAACATAGGATTTATATTCAAAGGATAGGTGTATGCTTATATTACTTGCATTCGGAGGCTTATATCTTGTTTTAGGATGTTGTTACCTGAAATAGGAGTCCTAGCACAGAAATCTTTTATATCTTGACCTTGGTTTCCTATTTTGGTTCAATCTTAGTATAAATCTTTAAATTTGGTTGTGACATAGTTTTTGTTGCATTAAAGTTGCTTCAAATCACAACATTACATCTTCTACTATCATCAATCCATTTTCTCATTTTTAAAGTCGTTGTTTTCATTTAGGTATGCATGCACATTTGAATGAATATACGATGAGCCTACTCTTGCAGAGCCATTTTTTTATTTCAGGGTTTTTTTCATCTCACCAGAAGTAGGAATATTGTACACACTACTCTGTGTACGTATGCAGATTAAGATGCTTTTTTAATTTTTTATAATATTGAATTGCAGTTTAATGGTGTCCTTTTGTGCTCTATATTGTGTGTTTACACAATTAAATGATATTTTGATGAGTTATTTTAGTTTGATTTATAAGTTGAATTTTTGGTATTTCTTGTGAATCGTTATGTTTTGCATGACAAGAAATATTTGCATGATTTTCTACACTCTATTAACACATTGTAATTGGTGATAGTTTGGGAAGTGTTTTTATATTGTATTTAATATATATAAAAAAATTAGGAGAACTCAGCCTTTTATTTGAGGACTTTTTTTTTCAAGCTGAGCTCTGCAGTGGGGAGTTTGATTCTATGGTATTGAAATTTTATAAAATCTCGTCGGAGGAGTGCGGAGAGACTCAACCTCTCTGGAATCAACGAGGTGTTGTAGACCCAAAGTCCTAGCCTCAACAATTCAAATCACTTTTCTTGCTGAAAATTACAAATGATTTTTTTTTGCCTATAGAACCAATGAGTGGATAGCACTTGCATAGCAATAAATGCCATCTTTTCTATTCTGACCATTCATTTTGTTGTCCATTCACAGGTGGGATCAAATACTTGACATGGGAAAGGGAAGAAACATGTTTGTAAAATGACAAACCTATCGACGTATCCTTGTACCTCCTTTTGATGCAAGTGCTAGTCTATTTTACTTTTTAAGATTTCTATTTTACATAATATTATGTATTTCTATTTCGCATTTGTAAAATGATCATTTTTATTGATAATAATCATTTTTATTGATGAAAATTTATCAAATAATAATATTTATATTTACATACTATTTATAATACTTTCAAATTTCTTGTGTCCAATATTATCTATTTTACTTTCTGAGATTTCTATTTTACATAATATTATGTAATGTAATCTTTTTCTAATAAAATTGTGTGAATATTTTTCATTCAACATTTTGAATCACTTACAGCGATTTATTATCTGAAAGGATTATGTGAAAAATACCATGCAAAATAGCTTTAAATAGATCGTAAATTGTGAAGAAACAAAATTGAAAAAATAAAGAACCATTTAAATTATGAAAAGAAAAATTTGAAAAATTCAAGAAGAAGAAAAAGGAAAAAGATAAATAATATTATGTATTTCATTTTTAACGATGAAAAGTTATCAGAAAAATAATATTTGTATTTACATAGCATTTACAATAATTTCTAGTTTTTATGTCCAATGTTACAATTTATAGTTACTTTATGTGTGTTGTACAGATCTCATGCGTCTGCACCTGTGTATTCTTGATCTACTTAGACTTATAAAAAATACCATCTTCGAAATCTCCTACAAAAACAGCAGCTTATCTAAGAACAGAAAATGCACTCAAATTTACAATTTGATTTATTACACGTACTAAGAAAAGACAATGCACTCAATTACATGTACTCTTGAAAATTTTGATACATGAAATACACGAACTCTCAACCAGGGAAAGCTCCATAATATATAGTTAATAACAAATAAAACACATTTTTTATCGTAAAAGCATATTTGAATTTGTTACAGATGTGCTAACAACAAAATTCAGTGTCTCTGTTTGGCGGCTGCACTGAGCACCTTAGTAAAACTGAAAAATTAAAAGTTATAACAGTTTAATTGTATCTCAGAAATCTCTAAATAAAATGCAGCAGATTAAATGGTTACAGACGCCGTTGCCGGGGATCGAACCCGGGTCACCCGCGTGACAGGCGGGAATACTTACCACTATACTACAACGACTGTTGAAGGTTGTCAACTGTTGTATACAAATTAGATTTAAAATCTTTTCAAACTTTTAAAGATCCAGAAGATTATGTAGTGCGGATGCATTTTGGATTGGGCAATCTTAGTGGACTTAAGTTTCAATCGCTCTGCAAAACATATTGGGGCAATTTTGGTGATACCCAGTTTGCAAAACAGAGATTTAGTGTCTCTAAATGTTCTTTCTGGTCGCAGATGCCAGAAACTTTATATTCCGGGAATTGTAAAAAATATCAAAGTACTAATACAATGGGCAATCTTAAGAGAGAAGATCATAATCACTCTAGTAAAGAAAAAACATCATTTGAAAAACACAATAAGAAACAAGCTATATAACGAGCTACACCAAAAAAATGCAACAGAGAACAAGTTGCATAAAATGAAAAATTATTCACTTCATTACGAGCCTATCCCTAATTGTGCAAATTGCTAGCAATAAAAGATCAGTTCACCAGATGAGCTTAGAATTCATAAAGCAAAAACCATATACAGATGATCAAAAAGTTGGAGCACAAAAATTTCATTAAGATTCAGATCAACTTGAGAAGAGCCATAAATTATCCAACTAGTCCAAGTGATGGTTGACTGTATAACAGAGGGAAAACAATTGGTCCCCGGTTGCCGTATTATTGGGTTCCGGGAAAGAAAGTTCCTACCACACCCCCGAGCTAATGAGCAGGCTGGTTGAAATGAGGCCTCCCACACCCCAGGTTGAAATAAGCAGGCAGGTTGAGCCAATGAGACCCCCCGCTAGGAAGGCCCATAGAATAATTATAGTTCCCGATGAACTCCCTGCCTGGGTGCAGGAAAGCCGCCCCGAGCCCGGCCATAGCCTTTCACTTACTCACCCGGCCAACCTCTCTCCCCTGGAAAGGCATGCACACTCTTTAGTCAGAGAAAGGATACGTGTTCTTGAAATTCAAGGCTGACCTGCAGCTTATCCTTCTCTTTCTGGGTGGCGAAGCCAGCAGGGAATGGAACAGAAGATTTCAAAGAATTGGTGGGGATTGATCACCGTGAGCCTCCAGCAGTAGTTTTTGAATCATTTCTTCTCGTGGGGCCCTTTTTTCTTCATATAGTTGGACCGGTCCTCTTCGATGATGAATTGTCGGCCTTCCTGACCTAGCTCGACCCCCTCCCTACTATGGGGATAGGGTAACAGAACATGGTTGCAAGAATCCTCTTTTTTGTTCACTTTATATCATATAAGAAAGCCTGGTGGGAGATCATAGGGTGGAGACTTGCATACTAGAGGTGCTTTAGAACTTTAAGGTGAGGGCTGGCCCCAAACTGGTGACAACTATCCCGATAACAACCCTCGTCTCTAGATAGGCCCCGCATGCACACCCCGGGTGGGCACTACAATTCTATAGGGTGTGGGGCCCAATTTGGTAGAGACAGTCATGCAAATAGATCCTCTATAGGTCCCTTCTTCTTGACAAATTACTACTCTTATAAATGGGAACTGTCAACATAAATAGAGAATTTCAAGTAGTGTATTCCGCACCAATCTCTATTTTCAGGTGAATTGGGAGACGAGCTCAAGAACTGCATCTAGACAATCTCACTATCCAAGCAAGTGATACACCTTTGTTGGCATCTCGATTCTATACGTAACATGCCCACGAGAACTATTGCCTCATTCATTGGGCATTTTATAGTAATAGAGCTAGCTCCAGCATGCATGTGGGGCTTATCTCACTACCCCCAGCTTTATGGTCGGAGAAAGTTTTGGAAAGCTTACATGCCTTGGTTCTTGTGTTGTTGCTCACACTTTCGGCCTCAAATATTGGTGACTCATGTTGCTACTTAAAATCCAATGGCAAAGGCGAATCCACCTTTTAAGAGGTTGGTAATTCAAGTAGATTACACCTCCCCATCCTCTATTTCATAAACCATCAATTCATGTAGTTGGACCCCCAAGGGGCCCCTAAAATATATAATTGTGGGTGTGTCCACTTGCCAAAGTCTCCCTATAGCTCCCACCCAGAGAAATGTCTGGGACAGTGATCTTACCTGGGCCAACCAGCTTCCCATGGATTGTAGGTCAAACCGACATCTCCCGTATCCATATAGCTATATATGTGGTATGACGATTGTATACATGATGTGAAAGCCTAGATTCTATACGTGGAGTACCCCAAACTATCCTGACCCTTATCATGTGTGCATGCACAGGTAGGGAAATAGTGTCCTCGATTATATATGTTCTATCCTTACTATCGTTATATCATTGGGGCCATGGCTTCCTAATATAGCTCTAGGGGTCACTTTCAAAGACTTCCTAGAAGTATGTTCTCCAAATCATTCCTCGATAGCCGAGAGGGGATTTCTCAATAGAACCCTCTCGACTTCTAGCCATAGAGAGGAAAGGAGGAAAGTATAGAGTAAAGGTTGAGGACTGAATTGAAAGCATGGCATTATCAAGATTAGAGAAGTTATATAGTCGTAATTTCTTGGTAGGGGATCAAGGAATGGGTGCACAAAGGTGTTATGCGGGCGGAATAACAACATTTTTATTTTTTTGTTTCAACATGATAGCATGATTAAGAGAAGCATGTGTAAAGCACCCCTTACGATTGATTAAAGGGTAGTAAGGCAATACAAATAAGGTTTGGTCAAATATCTTTACCACAATTATGTTGATGAGAAAAGGTATTTCCTCTTACTATTAAAGGTCAAGGATGATTGAAGGAAGGAATCCTAGATGAAGTGTTTGTGAATCTATAGTCCTCTTACCTATATTCTTTTGGTTTCCCTTGGTGGTATGCCCTTGCCTTTACGAGGGAACATCCCACTACTAGGTATCGATTGAACCATAGCTCACCGCATTCCTCCATAAAAAATCACCTATATCAGTGGAAGAAATGCCAAAAGCAGTAGATCCAATTAGATAAGGTGTGAGGGAATCATAGTTCATAGTGGGGATTCTAGTTTTTGGGATGGAGCGTAACTCATTTCCATGTAGAATAGTAGGGGGCCTATAAAATTGTAGGGTGGTAGCACTATTTGGTAGGGCTATCCAGAGAGAAGGTAGGGCGAGAGAGAGTTTCAAATAGAGAGAAGCTCATCGGTTCTTCCACCGGGGTAAAGGATGGCACATTCTTAGAACTATAGTTTCCCACCCATACCGACTATAACTACACAGATTTTGCAAGTGATGAACCTAGTGAAACACCTATCATACCCCATTGGAATATTATTATCGATCAAGGTTGAGTTTATGTGTGCCCATGTATGGGCTTTATCTATAATCTCAAGTTCCATATTATTAGTTATACTTCAAAATTTAAAAACCTTATTTTATTTTTATCATTTAAAAACATTGCCTTATCTATTTACAAAGTGTGGATTTAATGAAAAGATGGTAGAAACTACTTTGATTAGGCATCACCATTGAAGACAAATTAAAAGGAATGGGAGATTGAATGATAGAAAGGAGCAGCGAATATGTTAAAAATAGAGAGGCAAACATAGAAGAGGAATGTGTTGAAAGAAAATGGTAGAGAAGACAGTAAATGGAAGAATTAACAAAGTAAGAAAGGTGCCTTAGTTAAACGTAGTTGATAGTATAGAGACATAGTTGTAGACACCTAAAAATGGTTCACACCTATGTGCCCCCTTTTAACATGTCTTCTATCGTGTGGCATTCCTCATTTGATCAGTTAGTAACATTTCCCTCATTTTGTATCATAACCTCGATCTCTTTGTCGAATCGATCAAGTCTGTGTCTCGATCCTAATCATTCCTAAACCGATCCTAAACATTCCTAAACCGATCCTAAACGTTCCTAATCATTCCTAAATTGATCCTAGCATTCCTAAACTAATCCTAATCAATCCTAAACCATGGCAAACCTTCCTAAATCATCCCAAATCAATCCTAATCACTTCAAAACCATTTCAATCACATTCGATCATTTACAAATCAATCCTAGGGCATTGTCCTAGATCATCGATGTCCAATCAAACCACTTTTAACGTATTCTAATCTTGTCAAATTCTTGTCAATCGTAGCCTTGTCAATTCAAAATCAATCTAAGGAATTGTCCAAGGTCATCAATGCCTAATCAAGTCTCTTTCTAATCAATCTAATTACTAGTAGAATTTGGCAAATATATGACTACGTGACTAAAACTTTTACTCGCGTCACTAAAACTAATCATACTTATTTTTTGCAATTCATAAGCATAAATGACTACTTTGGTCATCAAGTAAAATCACAAAGTCAAACAAATACAAATGACTAAATAAATGACCAATATATGACTAAATAAAATACTAAATAATTAGTCACTAATAATTAATCACTCAAACAGAAATGATTAAATAAATGACCAAATAAATGTCTAAATAACTAGTCACCCAAACAAACATGACTAAATGAATGATTATTACTCCTTTATAATAACATTTGATAATATCATAGACTTATATACTTATAAGTTCCATTTCACCAGTAATGCTTGTTCGTTAATAGACTTATTATGTGAGCGATCCATGTACACCTGTCTCATGCCAAAAATATGGCTTTCAAGTGATTTCAAAATTGATTGATATTAAACAACATTTAGATATAGAATCACTAGGATTAATAGTTACCATCAAACAAATTTTCAGTCATGGTTTACTATTTCGAAGTGGTTTCTCATCTCACACCTAAAACAAATTTGATTCATATATAATCTTAGATGTTCAAATTAGATCATATTTTATTTGCATGCATGAAATCTTTTGCCCTTAAACATGTTACCTATTT
>BSBK01000632.1:0-55345 GCA_027943335.1 Chamaecyparis obtusa
TATATATTATATATATATATATATATATATATATATATATATATATATATATATATATATATATATATATATATATATATATATATATATATATATATATATATATATATATATATTATACGTATATGTATACGTATATGTATACGTATATGTATATGTATATGCATATGCATATGCATATGTATATGTATATGTATATGGACATAGACATAGACACACACACACACACACATACACACAGACACACACACATATAAATTTAAACACATACATGTTACAATATATATATATGTAGATACAAATTTGAACACATACATGTTATAAATTTTCTAATGAAAAGGGGCTTTGAGTTATGGTTCAATGTAGATGTAGATGTAGATCAAGTAAGGGGTCCTATTAGGTCTTATTAATCATTTTAGGTGTTAATAGGTCTGATTACTCATTTTAGATCTTAAGGAGTTTTATTACATCTTAAGTGGTCTTATTGGGTCGTAAGGGTCCTATTAGGTCCTATTACGTCTTAATTAGTCTTAATTGGTCAATTAATAGGTCCTAATTGGTCATATTAGTCACAATGTTAAGTCTTAATTAGTGTTAATTGGTCAATTAATAGGTCCTAATTGATCAAGTATTAGTCACATGTTAGGTCTTAATAGGTCCTATTAGTTCTTAAGGGTCCTATTAAGTCTTATTAGTAGGTATTAGGTCTTATTAGGTCGTAATAATCAATTTAGGTGCTAATATACGCTATTAGACCTCTTATTATTTATTAATGGTCCTATTAGACGTTAAGGGTCTTATTAGATCTTATTAATCATGTTAGGTCTTAATAGGAAATATTAGCTCTTATTAGTCATGATACATCTTAAGGGGCCCTATTATGTCTTATTAATCATGTTAGGTCTTAATTAGTCATATTAGTCACATGTTAAGTCTTAATTAGTCTTAATTGGTCAATTAATATGTCCTAATTGGTCAAGTATTAGTCACATGTTAGGTCGTAATTGGTCCTTTTAGGTCTTAATAGGTTCTATTGGTCCTAATTGGTATTAATAGGTCCTATTAATTGTTAAGGGTCCTATTAGGTCTTATTAGTAGGTATTAGGTCTTATTAAGTTGTATTAATCAATTTAGGTGCTAATATGCCCTATTAGACCTCTTATTAGTTCTTAAGGGTCCTATTAGGTCTTAAGTGGTCCAATTAGATGTTAAGGGTCTTATTAGGTCTTATTAATTATCATGTTAGGTCTTAATAAGAAATATTAGGTATTATTACCCATGTTAGGTCTTAAGGGGTCCTATTATGTCTTACTAATCATTTAAGGTCTTAATTGGTCATATTAGTCACATGTTAAATCTTAATTAGTCTTAATTCATCAATTAATAGGTCTTAATTTGTCCTATTAGGTCTTAATAGGTCCTACTGGTCCTAATTGGTCTTAATGGGGTCCTATTAGTTCTTAAGGGTCTTATTAGGTCTTATTAGGTCATAATAATCAATTTAGGTGCTAATATTCCCTATTAGACCTCTTATTAGTTTTTAAGGGTCCTATTAGGTCTTAAGTGGTCCTATTATGTCATGCCCCTATCTGCTTCTAGCTTGGTTTCTGATTCTACAACTTCTTATAGTTCTTTATTGTGAATTTATGTCTTGGTTTGGATTTGTTTATGTTCAGACTCTTTTGGTTGTGATTTGGATTATAGCTTTGTTTAAACTTCAATTTATATCTTTGACAGAATATGGATATTTAACTTGACAGTTAGTTGTTAATCTTTTGTTATATTATGGCATTGGATTTATTTGATTTAATAAAATAGTTGCAGATATTGTACTTTCTGAACTATCAATTTTCTCTGATTATTTAAGGTATTTGGGAGATGATTGTCTATAAGTTTAAACAAACTCATTTCTTAAATAGGAAAAGAAATTCCTATGCTACTATTAAGATTTCATAATGTGATATTCGATGTTATGTTAGTCTGTATTTGTTAAGGAAAATATTTGTAATTATATGGTTAATGTTTAGTTGTTGAAATAAATTTTATTATGTTAATGTTAATTGTTAAATGGAAATTGAAATTTAAAAGAAAATAAATTAGTAAAATGTTAGAATGAATTAGTAGTAAGTTATGTGTAAGTTAGAAGGGGTGTTAGTAATATCCTAACATTCTATGTATTATGGTAAAACAGGCTAAGGTTAGTAATTTGTTTAACCTAGGCTTTGGGGCTTTGAAATACTTCCTATGGTTTTCATGACCTATGATCTAATGTGGCTATGACATATCAATCTCACTTGGCTAAGATATTTGGTTTGCTTAGTTTCATTTTTGCATTGGGATTTGATTGTTATATTCTTATGCGATTTAATTCTGAGCATGTGTAATTGGGAGTTCCTAGTAAGTATGTGTAATGTGGTGACAACTGTCGCATTGTTTAGTGAAAGTGGCAGTAAAAGATAAGTTTGAAATTAAATGCAACTACGACATGCATATTCGAATTGAATGACTTCAGTTTGCTGTCGGTCATTTGCATTGGCAAGGTTTTCTCTATTATGAGGAAGTGGGTTTGATTCCTGGAATGGTTGCAATAATGGGGTTGTTCTGTTCATCTTGGAGGGGAAAATGGTTGTATACCTATGCATTATTAATGGGATTCTCCATTATGCATATCATGGTTTGGTTTCTGTTCTTCGAGCTTGTTATTTGGAAACACTATTTGGTTTATGTGTTTGTGAACCGAGCTCTGTTACGGTGTGCTCTATTTCATTACTTGGTGCTTGGACATTTTCGGTGGGTTTAGCTTTGCTGCTGAGCAAAGGGCTTGGATTTGGTGTAGCTTACTAGTTGGGAGTGAGGTCTTTGGTTTCAACTTTTGAGTTTCAAGAACACCCCACCCACTCTGTAATAAAGGTAGGGGCATTTTCTAACTCAACTCTTGTCTTATTTATGAATTTGGTTTATAAAAGTTCATTAAATACTGTATCTATTCATATCATGCATTGTGCTAGGAATGTTTCATGAGTTACTATGGAAATATCTTTTGAAATGTATGGGTTTTGAGCATTAGAGTGTTTTTGTTCACTGTTAGAAATTGGGGAATTCGGTAGTGTGTTTTCTGTTTAGTTTGTTTGTAGTATTGTTTTAGGGTTGTCGAATTCAATGTTACTGTTAAGATAAGATTATAAAGAAGTAGGGTTTTTCTGAGTCTTGGAAGCAAAATGTGTTTCACTATTTGGTGTAAGTTATGGTGATCTCGGTCAAGGGAAACTGAAATGTGGCACTTATGGGAGTAGCATGTTGGGAGTTAGGACTGTGAAGTTTTTGCCTCTCTGTTACCTATACTACCAAGTCACTAGAATGTTAATTTGTGTTTCAGGATTAGACTATTATAGTGTTGGTATTTGAACTTATCGCTAGGCATTTGGGTGTCGAGACTTCTAGTTATATTGTGTTCTCTATTTTGTATGGATATCGGTTCTATGGATTCCTTGGTTTGGATTAGTGAGTATCCATAGTGGGAAGGTTCTTTGCAATCTTGGAACATTATGTGATGTCATAACTTGTACCAGACTTCATATTTCTATTTTATAACTGTTCCTATGAGTAAAAAATAGTTAATGTTAGCTAAATGCCCTCCATTGAGTATTGTAGTTGTCTTGCTGAGCTTTGGAATGGGAAATTCTGTTGCGTTGTGGTTTGAGGTTTGCAAGGTGTTTTTCTCTATTTAGGAACCGTGTTCTATTTGATAAATGTGCTGTAGCAGGATATGGGAATGTAGTTTATCATGTACTTTGGTACTATCAATTAATATAGAAGGATGTGGTGAAATCACTCTGGTCACTATGTTCTTTCAAAGACTTGGGTTTTCGTTGTGGTCGGTAGACTGTTCGACAGTTACTGTAGCAGTATATTTTTTGTCCGTGGAATATTTGGTGTGACAACAGTAAATGAGAATTTAGGTTTCGAATGAGTTATCTAATTTTATGTTTTTCTAATAGAATTATAATTATGTTGTAGTGTTCTGTACTCTGTATAATTACAAGGGTACATAAATATAGATATATATATCTTTTTATATACACATACCATGAGTGTATATACGTATGTATATATATGTGTGTACGCCTATAAGTATGTACATATGTGACTTGGTAACAGAGATGACATAATTGATTCAAGTGTATTTTTATATGGGTGGTAAATATGTAGATAATGTGTAATTCTGAATTAAACATTAGTGTATGAATTTGATTGTTAACCTTCCATGGATTTACAAATAACTCTGTTAAATAGAATGTGACAGGTTAATGGAATTGATTTTTAAGTGTTAATGATATCGGTCAGTTGATAATACAATTGTTATTTCAATTATCAATTATAATATTGCAATTGGATTTTAGGAATTGGATATTATTATTACTTGAGTTTACTAAGGATAGTATTGGAGATTTTGCTTAAGTTATTCTTTCAGTTGATGAAAAGAAGAGGCTTTGCTGTGGTTATTTTGAAAAGAGGTTTCATGGATGTATGTGGATATTTTAATTGTTGATTCAGTATTAAGGATTTCAGTTATTAAGTAAACATTAATAGTTGAATTTGATAATTCAGGTTTTATTATGGTTTAACTATTATTGGTAGTATGAAGTGTTTTGAGATAATGCAAGTGTGATCCTTAGTATGGGAAACTGACTTTTGTCTAGAGCCTAAGGGTGAAAGAATATCTGTCAGTTATATTACTAAGTGATAATTTAATAATTCATGGGCTATGGGTTTCATTTAAAAAGATAAAATATGTTGCCCTGATTACTTGCACATATTGGTGAAGTAAGGGAATGGATTTACCTTATTGCTTGTAAAGAATAATGCTGACATAATGAATTCTTCGAGTTTCATATATGGTTACTGATCGTTGATTCTTATGTAGATACCCAAAGCTAGTGGATCATCACCTTGTCATTTTCTTTGCGAGTTTATTTCTGTTGGAAATGAAATGAAGTACTTGTATATTTTTATTGAATAGAAATGAAATGCTTCCTATTAATAATGAAATATGCCTATTTTTATATGTGTGGTTTAGTTGATTTGTTAAGGATCTAAGCTGTATGATGTAGATGCTTTGGAGGTATTCCATCATCTTAGTCTTTTTGAGTAAGCCCTGTTTGTTTGCGGTTGTTTTCTATTTTGGTGTTTTCAGCTTTCTAGATGAGGAAAACAATATTTTGGGGGAATGGTTAGCTGCTGTAAAGATTTATGGAAAATAGATTATTACCTGGTTACTTGTTATCAGAACAGTGCTTAGGATAGCTATGGGCAATTAGATACATTCTGGAACTCTTAGGATATATGTATTAAATGTTGAGTATATTGTTATACTCTCATGTAATTGATTACCTTGGATATTTAAATAACTAATTAAGTCAGTTGAGTTGTAATTCAGTGCTGATTTGTATCTTGTTTATATAAAAAAATTGTTGTGTTTTTCTGGTTAATTCATTTGGTTCACTTTTGGTTGTCATTTATTTAGATTTTCACATATGGGGTGTTACATTGGTATCAAAGCCCTGGTTTGAACACTAGGGGCTCGAGGTTTAGAAAAGGGGTTATATCTCTTTGCTTCTGTTAATGATTTTCTTTCTCTTTTATTATTTAAGGTCTTGAGCATGCCTCCTATCACAAGAGGTGCCCGTGGGTGTGGTGACCCAATTGATGTCGGTGTTGGTAGAGGTAGGGGTAGACATCCAGGTCGTGGCCGTGGAAGAGGGAAAGATCACCAAGGAGGGCTTGGAGCTGATCAAGGTGATCAAAGAGAACCTCAAGCTGAAGTTCTCCAATAGATACTTGATAGACTTGATGATATTGAAGCTAGGAACAATGTTCCCGATGGGGGAGCAAATGCTAATGTTGTTCAAGTTCCTAATGCAAACCCGGCTATTACTGAGAATCCTGTCACAAGGGCTCAGTTGAAGGACCTTTCTAATTTCAAAGGACCTATCTTTTATGGAACCAAGGAAGGTACCGCTGTTGAAGCATGGCTTCTAAACATTGAAAGATGTTTCATACTCCATGATTATCAGAGTAATGTTAGAGTTCGTTGGACTGTCATGTAGCTCAGATCCTTTGCTTCCATATGGTAGAACATGGAACTTAAGTGTCTTGGAGTCAACATCTCTCAAGTTACTTGGGAATTGTTCATTGAAAGGTTCCATGACAGGTTCATGTCAGAATACTGGCAGCAGGCCAAATCTGAGGAATTTTTCAATATTTCTCAAGGTAATGCTATAGTGGATATGTATGAGAGGAGATTCTTTGAGTTGAAGAAGTACTCCGGTTGGGCTGAACATGAAAAGCCATTAGTACAACATTTTATTAGGGGATTAAATCCCAAAATTGGAGAAGAAGTGCATACTTTCAAGCCTAAAACCATGCAAGAAGCCTCTAATCAAGCTAAATTGACTGAGATGAAGTCATGTTTCAGTGGAATTGTGATCAAGAGTGCAGTGAATCCTCTTGTTCAGAATAGTAGCAAGAACTAGAAATTTTCTCAAGGAAATTCAAGGGCAGCATCAGGTGGTTCTAGTGGCAAGTTCATGAAGAGGAAGTTTGAAAAGTTCTCTAAGTCTAACAAGAGTTTCAAAGTACCTAAGCAGCCCAGATCCTTTTTGTCTTCTCAAAGTGGACAGCAGAGCAATGTATCTCCTCCAGCAAACTCAATGCAACATAAGAGTATCAAGAGAGGGGTAGAATGTTACCACTGTGGGCAGTTGGGTCATTTTCAGTGGAATTGTCCCCTTCGTGGCAACAACCAAGGCAGATCTAAAGCAGTAGGTTCTGAGGCCACTGTAGGTGATTCTGGAAGGAACCACCGTATATTCATTACCATAGATCAAAGGCAAGCTGATCATCAAAATACCATAATCAAAATAAAAGGTAATTGCCAAGGTAAGAAAATTTCCATTTTGTTCGATTCTGGGGCCACCGACTCATTTATTTCTTCAAATCTGGTTAAACAATGTGGTATTCCTATGAATAAAGTTGAGTTGGCATCAGGATCTAAGGTAGAAATAGGGTTAGTGGTTGTAGATTGTAAGATATGACTTAAGGCTTTTACTACTTCAGTCAGCCTTAGAGTTATTCCTTTGGGTTCATATGATGTTATTTTAGGAATGGATTGGCTAGATCAGCATTCAACTGTCATGGATTGAAGAGAAGATTATCAGATGTAATGATGATTTTGGAACAGCCAAGTACATTTCAGGGATTAAGAGACCCATTTCTATTAGAACCATTTCTGCCAAACAACTCAAGAGGTGCTTGCGTATGGGATGCAAACTGTTTGTGTAACGCCCCGCCAGGTAACCCAAGAGGACAAGACATAAAACCTCTATAAAATGCAAGTAGTGAATTTTTATTTTATTTTATTTATTTATTTTAACTAGAATAATATTCATCATTACACTTCATATTTCTAAAAGAAGAAATAATTTTCTACTACTTGAATGTAAGATTTATACAACTTAAGTCCTCTCGGGTTCCCTAACGTCGCTACTAAAGCAACATCATATAAACCATTTACATGCATAAGATATTCATGGAATCATGAGCTTAAAAGATCTACATTCATTTTAATGCACCAAGTTAAATGTCCCTAACTTATTTCTTTTATTAAACATAGGTTAATCATCCAACATCATTATTCCTTTTATCAACTCATTCCATAAATTCATATTGATTTCATCTACATCTACTATCCTTTATATCACTTTTCTCTAATAATTTAGGTAAGAGATTAATATTCATTAAGGTAGGCATCATCCTAGGTACTTCATTAACATGACCCAAGTATTAACATTAAAATCAAATTACTATTCTATTGCATTGTTTCATAACCATTCATTGTTAATAATTCCAATTACTAATCTATCATTTCTCAATAATCTCTTTGAATTCTTTCATCAAGAGAGAATACATTATTGTTGTGATACATCATTATATATAATTATATTTAAGATTATTTCCTTTACACATGGACAACATAAGAGGATAGGATAAATAACATAAACACTTTCTTTTAATGCTAGTAACATGTCCAATATTCCACATTCTTTTCCCTTTCTTTTACCTAGAACTACCCATTCCCTTATGCATTGCTTTGAATTGAGATTGCATCAATACTACAAGACTCCTTTTAGGAGATTAAAATTACATGAATACAGATACATAAGTACATCTCAACATATTAAAATATCCAATAAGAAATCTTCAACTGCAGATTTGGAAAGGAATATGTGCTAGGATCATCCAAAGAATCACGATCAATACCTCGATATAAATATTAACCACCCAACCACGTGGAACCAATAGGCCCACTCCCCCGAGCTAGGAGATAGAACCAAAGGCCCATACAAGAGGTAACAACTAGGAAATTCCTAAGGTGGTGATAAAATTTCCCCAAAGTCACAACACAAAAGAAAAGACAAGAAGACCACAAGGACTACTAGAGGCATGATCAAATTTGATAGAGACTCTAAGCTACAAGCTAGGTGAGTGTCATCACATAGCCCTCACCCCTTGGGTTGTCCTGGTACTAGCCACTCTTGGCCCCGGCCCCCAAGTAGGCACATGCGGAACCGAATGCCTCTCATACAGACAAGGTCATCCAGTCGTACCTACACATAGGTACCTTCTCCCACTCCCATCCTTAGTCTTTACTAGCACTAAAGGCATGGGCGAGGCACAATTAATCTTGATTAGTGTGTAATTTCCCATTCCAATAATCTCCCATTCCTAATTCATTTATTTAGGTTATCACTTGATTAAATAACTCATAGTAGGTTATCCTGGTACTAGCCACTTAGGGCCCCAGCCCCTCACTATGAGCCACTCACCTAGTGTACTTAGGTTCCCTAACATACATATAAAAATCATAAGAGCATAATAGATCCATCATCAAGAATTCATATCAATTCCATAACAACATTTGATTGAGTTTAGGAAAACATATGTTGTCCCTAGTCCACTTGACAACCCTAAACCCAATATGGCATACAGAATGTTCCAAACATATAAGAAGACATCCAAGTGATATTATAAACATATTTAGAATATACATAGATCTAATTAACCAAAAAAACATTCTAATAGCCTCTGGTGACCATATGAAACCTTAAAACTTAATGATGTTCTTAAACTGAATTATTTCAAGCAAGGATTAAATGCGAAGAATAGTCATCATAGAACAGTCATCCATATCTTCCAAAAAAATAATAATAAAGGAAATCTCTTCAGTTGAGATTTAGATAACATAATTATGGACTCTCAATTTTATTTTTAGGAAGATCCAACAGTTGGAAAGAAAGTTATGACTTCTGGTTTAAAATAGAAAATTCTGGTTAGGGTTCAGACCTGCCTTCACTAAAACGGTTGTAATTTTCACAAAACATAATAAAAATTCACCAAACCAATTGGAAATGAAAGATAAGACTTAAGAGAATCTCTAATATCAAATTTATACTTTTATATACTCATATCAGCCTGTAGCATACGAATACATTTGACAGAAAATTCAGAATCAAGAATGGACAGGCATAGTCTGCCAAAATATAAAAAATAAAGCATTAATTATACCCTAAAAATAAAATCAAAGAGATACCCATTTGAGATCTGTGAATTTTACTTCCAGAAAATCAATTTAGTAAAACCATAGATGCAATTTAAATTGTTATAATAATAGACCTCCAAAAATGGGTTGCTAAAAACCCTAGGAAAACACATGCCAATTCTTACAAACAAAAACTCAAAATTTTAAAATAACCATACAAATGAAAAGTAAAGATATAATAAATAATGATAATATATAAATAGATCTATAATCTATCAGATACATCAAGTAACTAAAATATTCAATCCATATCTCATGTCCTATGAAGGTTGAATCAAAGAAGGAAGGAAACAAAAGAGAAGACAAATCCAAACTTGAGATGCATCCTTCAAACCCTATCCACTTTCAGAAATCTCCATGAAAGAAAGAAATAATTCCACAGCAAAGAATCCCTCTCTCAACTATTGAAATTCTCACAAAAATGTCTCTCTCCCAAAAGCAAAGATAACCAAAAATTCTTAAAGACATATGCTTACAAAATCTCCCTCACATCTCCAAGTTTTCTCTCCAAAATCACCATGAAAATTAAGGCCATCCTCTCCTCAATGCTTCAGCCCCAAAATTCCCCCCTCTTCAAATGAGAAATTAGTGCATATAAATATATTTCCAAAGGTTGAGAGGAAAAGTAACCAACTCCCAACTAACTCTTAACTAAAGGGTATTATAAAATAACTTAATATCATACAACTATATTACTCAAATATACAATAAAAGATTATTTGTATTCATTCATACACATATGTAATATTATCCTAACATATATGCATATTCCATCATTAATTGCATCAATATCTATATATATAACCTATCCTCATTATTAATAATTAACAATTAAGAATAATATACCTCGCATTATTTAATATTTAATTATTAATAATATTATACTTTACATTAATCCCAAAATATACACCATCAACAATATCTACAATAATTAACATATAATCACATATAAATTATATATATATAAATACATATATGTGTGCACCCATATATATATTTCCATATATATATATATATATATATATTTATATTTATATAGATACATGCCAAATACCAAACACTATAATCTATAAGATTATGAAGTAATAGATCACAATATTATTACCTATTTATAATTGTTATAGGATATAACACTGAGGTAGAATAAAATCACATGCCTCAAAATAAATCTAATCATCGAAAGAGGCCATAAAAATCAACTATGAAACATATCGAGAAAACTATAAGATCAAACAAGGTCAACCAAAGTCAACAAGGAAAGTCAAGCCAAACTCCTGAAACACAACATAGAAAGATTAACTAAGAATCATACCAAGAAGGAGAAATAAATAAAATGAGTAAACAAATCATACAACCAAATGAATTCAAGTGGTCACAAGGCACTAACTACAACCATGCCCAACCGGGTGCATTGGATCTGGGTTTTTGACCCAAAGGTTGACTGACAAAGAAGGAACCCTAATATTCCCAAATTGGAATAATGACAAAGGAAGACTCATGTAGGGGCCTTAGTACTATCTCCATAACAACAACCATAAAGGATTTGAGGGCATGCTCAGACCTGTGAAGCCAGGTGAAGTCGATGCCCGGTACCTGCAAGCCTGCATCACAAAGAAGAAATACATATGCACGGATATACATATAAAAGAAAACATTGCAGACAGATGACCAGGATCGATACATCATGTGGACCTCAGCTATGTGAGTAACTATGACTTCGTCCTGAATCATGAAAACACATCATGTATATATATACACTCAAAGCATGTAGCATCATCATAATGAAAGTTAGAATCTCAAGCATTGTGTTAGTATCTTATCAATACTAATAATAAATTAACATAATCAAATCATCAAGTGAGATACAAGATTCATCCAAGGTAACCTTAATAGAAGAAAATATAAATAACCACTTATATATATATCTATCAAGTACATATCATATAACATCCTAACTATGTTCATAAAGGTCTTGTAGGTACTCAATACATACATGGAGATAAATACATACAAGAATGATACCTTTAGATAGTATGTCTGATATTAGAATCATTGAGTACTAGCTTATGAAATTATTATAAACAACTATAGGAATAGATCAAACAAGTATCATGTACAACTTAAGCTGTAAGAAAACATCGAAGGATCTTAATTCTTTCAAAAACACAAAACTTATATTAGGGTTAGAGGGGTATTACAGTTTGCTCTTTCTGTCAATGATTTTGATGAACCAGTCTCTTCTAGTACCAACCTAGATCATCCAGTTTTGAAGGAGTTTTTAGATATCTTTGTTACAGAGATTCCAGGAATTCCTCCTAAAAGAGAAATTGATTTCAGGATTGATCTTTTGCCTGGTACTGAGCCTATTTCTAAGACTCCTTACCGAATGACCACTCAAGAGTTAGTAGAACTAAAGGTTCAACTTGAGGAATTATTGGAAAAAGGGCTCATAAGACCTAGTGTCTCACCTTGGGGAGCACCTATAATCTTTGTCAAAAAGAAGGATGGTTCTTTAAGGCTGTGCATAGACTTTAGGCAGCTGAATAAAGTAACCACCAGGAATAGATATCCTTTGCCACGCATCGATGACTTGTTTGATCAAGTGAAGGGAGCTAAGGTGTTTTCCAAAATTGATCTCAAATCTGGATACCATCAACTAAGGATTCAAGAAGCTGATATCCAAAAGACAGCATTTTGTACTAGATACAGGCATTATGAATTCACAGTAGTGCCTTTTGGACTAACAAATGCACCATCAGTTTTCATGAGCCTTATGCATGGTGTATTCAGAACTTTCCTTAACAAGTTTATTGTGGTGTTTCTGGATGACATCCTTGTGTATTCAGATTCCTTTGAAGAGCATGAGCAGCATTTGAGACTAGTTTTTGAATGTCTCCACAGGAACCAGCTTTTTGCCAATCTCGAAAAGTGTGAGTTTTTCAAAACTAAGATTTGCTATCTTGGTCATATTATCATAGGAGAGGGTATAGCTATGGATTCAGCCAAGATTAGGGCAATTGCTGAGTGGCCAGTGCCTACCAATGTCTCAGAAGTGTGAAGCTTTATGGGATTAGCTAGCTACTATAGGAGATTTGTAGCTAATTTTTCTCGAATAGCTCATCCCATCACATCTCTTCAGAGAAAGGGAAAGCAATTCTTTTGGATAGAGGAGTATGAAGCAGCATTTCAGTGTCTCAAGGAATGCTTAACTAGTGCACCAGTGCTAGTAGTACCTGATCCATCTAAGGCATTTGTTGTTTGTATAGATGCTTCATTGGATGGAATAGGAGTAGTGTTGATGCAGGATGGTAGAGTCATTGCTTATGAATCTAGGAAATTGAAGGATCATGAAGTCAACTATCCAACGCATGATTTGGAGCTTGCAGTTGTAATGCATGCATTGACCAAATAGAGACATTTCTTACTGGGTCAACATTTTGAGTTGCATACAGATCATAGAAGTCTTCAATATTTATTCACACAACCCAATCTTAATGCTCGTCAGCGCAGATGGATGGAGTTTTTGTGTGAATATGACTTCGAAGTGAAGTATGTGTAGGGTAAGGAAAACAAAGTGGCTGATGCACTTAGCAGAAGATGTCATGAACTTTCTTCATTAACCCTCATAGTGGATCTTAAGGATAGAATACTTCATAACTTGTCTTCAGATCCTTGGTTCTTGGATGTCAAAGTAGTGATTGACAGTGGCAGTCTATTAGAGGGTCATTTTGAGGGCTACTCTATCATCACTGATGGACTCATGAGGTACCGAGGTAGTGTTTATGTGCCAGAGATTGGGGATCTTTGGGATCTAGTTATGATTGAAGCACATAAGGCACCATATTTAGCACACCCTAGTGTGAAGAAGATGCATGCCGATCTTAGATAGTACTATTACTGGCCAAGCATGAAGAGGGATATTGCAGACTTTGTGGCTAGTTGGAATGTCAGAGAGTGAAGGTGAAGCATCAACATCCAGCGGGTTTGTTGCAGTCTCACAGTGTACCAGTATGGAAATGGGATACTATATCCATTGAATTCATAGTGGGGTTACCACTTACAGCCAGGCGTCATGATGCAATCATGGTTGTAGTTGATCGGTTAACTAAAGTTGCCCATTTCATTCCTATAAGGTCTTCTTACAATGCTACATATATAGCACGGATATACATGGAGCAAGTTGTCTAGTTACATGGTATTCCTAAGAAGATCATATCTGATAGGGATTCAGTCTTTACATCTTTACTTTGGAGATCTATGCAGCGAGAATTAGGTACTCAGCTAAATTTTAGTTCAGCATATCATCCCGAGACTGATGGACAGACTGAGTGTGTCAACTAGATATTGGAAGACATGCTTAGGATGTATGTTATGGATAGACAGAGTAAGTGGGAAGAGTATCTTCACCTTGTAGAGTTTGCATACAACAATAGATATCATAGCTCAATTGGTATGGCTCCTTTTCAGGCCCTGTATGGGAGACCATGTAGAACACCCTTGAGCTGGGATAATCTTGAGGAAAGAATTATTCTAGGCCCTGAGATGCTTCAAGACTTGGAGCAATAGGTAAAACATGTTAGAGAGAATCTTTCCATAGCACAAGATAGGCAAAAGAAATATGCTGATCAGCATAGGATTGAACGTCAGTTTGAGGTTGGGGACAAGGTATTTCTTCGAGTTAGGCCTCGGAAGAGTCCTATTAGGTATGGTAAGGGATCTAAACTATCTCCATGGTTTGTGGGACCATTTGAGATCTTGGATCGTGTTGGTCCAGTTGCTTACAGACTTGCCTTGCCTCCTAGTCTTTCACAAATCTGTGATGTATTCCATGTATCTGTGTTGAGGAAGTATATTCCTGACATTGCTCACATTCTGAATTGGAATGATTTACAGGTGGTAGATGGTCAACTGATGCTGGAACTAGTGCAGATTATCTATCAAAGAGAACTAAACCTCAGAGGTCGCAAGGTCGAGCAAGTAAAAGTATTATGGGATATCAGTGATGACACATCTGTTACATGGGAAGATGCAGGGGCAATGAAAGAAGCACATCCTCACTTGTTTACAGGCTTCCAAGAGTAAGCCTAGGTTGGTGGGGGAGGGTGTCATGCCCCTATCTGCTTCTGGCTTGGTTTCTAATTCTACAACTTCTTATAGTTCTTTAGTGTGAATTTATGTCTTGGTTCAGATTTGTTTATGTTCAAACTCTTTTGGTTGTGATATGGATTATAGCTTTGTTTAAACTTTGATTTATATCTTTGATAGAATATGGATATTTAACTTGACAGTTAGTTGTTAATCTTTTGTTAGATTATGGTGTTGGATTTATTTGATTTAATAAAATAGTTGCAGATATTGTACTTTCTGAACTATCAGTTTTCTCTGATTATTTAAGGTATTTGGGAGATGATTGTCTATAAGTTTAAACAAACTCATTTCTTAAATAGGAAAAGAAATTCCTATGCTACGATTAAGATTTCATAATGTGATGTTAGATGTTATGTTAGTCTATATTTGTTAAGGAAAATATTTGTAATTATATGGTTAATGATTAGTTGTTGAAATAAATTTTATTATGTTAATGTTAATTGTTAAATGGAAATTGAAATTTAAAAGAAAATAAATTAGTAAAATGTTAGAATGAATTAGTAGTAAGTTATGTGTAAGTTAGAAGGGGTGTTAGTAATATCCTAACATTCTATGTATTATGGTAAAACAGGCTAAGGTTAGTAATTTGTTTAACCTAAGCTTTGGGGCTTTGAAATACTTCCTATGGTTTTCATGACCTATGATCTAATGTGGCTATGACATATCAATCTCACTTGGCTAAGAGATTTGTTTTTCTTAGTTTCCTTTGTGCATTGGGATTTGATTGTTATATTCTTATGCAATTTAATTCTGAGCATGTGTAATTGGGAGTTCTTGGTAAGTACATGTACTGCGGTGACAGCTATCGCATTGTTTAGTGAAAGTGGTAGTAAAAGATAAGTATAAAATTAAATGCAGCTACGGCATGCATATTGGAATTGAATGACTTTAGTTTACTGTCGGTCATTTGCATTGGCAAGGTTTTCTCTATTATGAGGAAGTGGGTTTGATTCCTGGAATGGTTGCGATAATGGGGTTGTTCTGTTCAGCTTGGAGGGGAAAATGGTTGTATACCTATGCATTATTAATGGGATTCTCCATTATGCATATCACGGTTCAGTTTTTGTTCTTTGAGCTTGTTATTTGGAAACACTATTCGGTTTATGTGTTTGTGAACTAAGCTCTGTCATGATGTGCTCTGTTTCATTACTTGGTGCTTGGACATTTTCGGTGGGTTTAGCTTTGCTTCTGAGAAAATGGCTTGGATTTGGTGTAGCTCACTAGTTGGGAGCGAGGTCTTTGGTTTCAACTTTCAAGTTTCAAGAACACCCCCCCCCACTCTATAATAAAGGCAAGGGCATTTTCTAACTCAACTCTTGTCTTATTTATGAATTTGGTTTATAAAAGTTCATTAAATACTATATCTATTCATATCATGCATTGTGTTAGGAATGTTTCATGAGTTACTATGGAAATATCTTTTGAAATGTATGGGTTTTGAGCATTACAGTGTTTTTGTTCACTGTTAGAAATTGGGGAATTCGGTAGTGTGTTTTCTATTTAGTTTGTTTGTAGTATTGTTTTAGGGTTGTCGAATTTAGTGTTACTGTTAAGATAAGATTATAAAGAAGTAGGGTTTTTCTGAGTCTTGGAAGCAAAATGTGTTTCACTGTTTGGTGTAAGTTATGGTGATCTCGGTCAAGGGAAACTAAAATGTGGTGCTTATGGGAGTAGCATGTTGGGAGTTAGGACTGTGAAGTTTTCACCTCTCTGTTACCTATACTACCGAGTCACTGGAATGTTAATTTGTGTTTCGGGATTAGACTATTATAGTGTTGGTATTTAAACTTATCGCTAGGCATTTGGGTGTTGAGACTTCTAGGTATATTATGTTCTTTGTTTTGTATGGATATCGTTTCTGTGGATTCCTTGGTTTGGATTAGTGAGTATCCATAGTGGGAAGGTTCTTTTCAATCTTGGAACATTATGCAATGTCATAACTTGTACCCAACTTCATATTTCTATTTTATAACTGTTCCTATGAGTAATAATAGTTAATGTTAGCTAAATGCCCTTCGTTGAGTATTGTAGTTGATTTACTAGTCTTACAGAGCTTTGGAATGGGACATTATATTGTGTTGTGGTTTGAGGTTTGCAAGGTGTTTTTCTCTATTTAGGAACCGTGTTCTGTTTGATAAATGTGGTGTAGCAGGATATGGGAATGTAGTTTATCATGTACTTTGGTACTATCGGTTAATATAGAAGGATGTGGTGAAATCATTGTGGTCACTATGTTCTTTTGAAGACTTGGGTTTTGGTTCTGGTCGGTAGACTATTCGACAGTTACTGTAGCAGTAGATTTTCTATCCACGAAATATTTGGTGTGACAACAGTAAATGACAATTCAGGTTTCGAATGAGTTATCTGATTTTATGTTTTTCTGATAGAATTATAATTATGTTGTAGTGTTCTGTACTCTGTATAATTACAAGGGTACATAAATAAATAAATAAATAAATATATATATATATATATATATATATATATGTATGTATGTATGTATGTATGTATGTATGTATGTATGTATGTATGTATGTATGTATGTATGTATGTATGTATATACGCATACCGTGAGTGTATATACATATGTATATATATGTGTGTACGCCTATAAGTATGTACATATATATATATATATATATATATATATATATATATATATATATATATTTAGGAATGTATATGTATATATGTATATACACATACCGTGAGTGTATATACATATGTATATATATGTGTGTACACCTATAAGTATGTATATATGTGACTTGGTAACAAAGATGACATAATTGATTTAAGTGCATTTTTATATGGGTGGTAAATATGTACATAATGTGTAATTCTGCATTAAACATTAGTATATGAATTTGATTGTTAACCTTCCATGGATTTATAAATAACTCTGTTACATAGAATGTGATAGATTAATGGAATTGATTTTTAAGTGTTAATGATATCGATCGGTTGATAATAAAATTATTATTTCAATTATCAGTTATAATATTGCAATTGGATGTTAGGAATTGAATATTATTATTACTTGAGTTTACTAAGGATAGTATTGGAGATTTTGCTTAATTTATTCTTTCAGTTGATGAAAAGAAGAGGCTTTGCTGTGGTTATTTTGAAAAGAGGTTTCATGGATGTATGTGGATATTTTAATTATTGATTCAGTATTAAGGATTTCAGTTATTAAGTAAACATTAATAGTTGAATTTGATAATTCAGGTTTTATTATGGTTTAACTATTATTGGTAGTATGAAGTGTTTTGAGATAATGCAAGTGTGATCCTTAGTATGGGAAACTAACTTTTGTCTGGAGCCTAAGGGTGAAAGAATATCTGTCAGTTATATTACTAAGTGATAATTTAATAATTCATGGGCTATGGGTTTCATTTAAAATGATAAAATATGTTGCCCTGATTACTTGCACATGTTGGTGAAGTAAGGGAGTGCATTTACCTTATTGCTTATAAAGAATAAGGCTGGCATAATGAATTCTTCAAATTTCCTATATGGTTACTGATCTTTGATTCTTATGTAGACACCCAAAGCTAGTGGATCATCACCTTGTCATTTTCTTTGTGAGTTTATTTTTGTTGGAAATGAAATGAAGTTCTTGTATATTTCTGTTGAATAGAAATGAAATGCTTCCTATCAATAATGAAATATGTCTATTTTTATATGTGTGGTTCAGTTGATTTGTTAAGGATCTAATCTTTATGATGCAGATGCTTTGGAGGGATTCCATCATCTTAGTCTTTTTGACTAAGCCCTATTTTTTTGTGGTTGTTTTCTATTTTGGTGTTTTCAGGTTTCTAGATGAGGAAAATAATGTTTTTGGAGGAATGGTTAGCTGTTGTAAAGATTTATGGAAAATAGATTATTACCTGGTTACTTGTTATCAGAACAGTGCTTAGGATAGCTACTGGAAATTAGATACATTCTGGAACTCTTAGGATATATGTATTAAATGTTGAGTATATTGTTATACTCTCATGTAATTGATTACCTTGGATATTTAAATAACTGATTAAGTCAGTTGAGTTGTAATTCAGTGCTGATTTGTATCTTGTTTATATAAAAAAATTATTGTGTTTTTCTGGTTAATTCATTTGGTTCACTTTTGGTTGTCATTTATTTAGATTTTCACATATGGGGTGTTACATATTATATGTTAAGAGTCTTATTAGGTCTAAATATGAAATATTAGGTCTTATTACTAATGTTAGGTCTTAAGGGGTCCTATTATGTATTCTTAATCATGTTAGGTCTTAATTGGTCATATAAGTCACATGTTAAGTCTTAATGAGGATTAATTGGTATATTAATAGGTCCTAATTGGTCAAGTATTAGTCACATGTTAGATCTTAATAGGTCCTATTGGTCCTAATTGGTCTTAATAGGTCCTATTAGTTCTTAAGGGTCCTATTAGGTCTTATTGTAAGAATTTGCCTAAGGCAAAGAATAAAAGCCAAGATCTAGAAGCTCAAGAGATAGCACAAGAGAGATAGGCAAAATGATCAAATAATTGATTATAGCCAATTGAATTATATAAAAAGTAGGAGTGCCTAAATATATAGGCAATGCAATAAGACTACATGATAAGGAGATGATAAGATATCACCCACACAAGGTGGAATCACATGTCCACCAAAGATGGATCATCCTCCATTATACATGAAAGTATGTGGAGCATGTGCAACAATGAGAGGATGATAATGTGATAAGAGCACTAAAGGTGAATCTCACACACAAAGAGGTATGTGATGACAACTACCACACCTAAAGTGAAAATTCTCCTAACCATGTGCTGAAATGAAATGAAAACTACTAGGTTTCATAATGACAACTAATATGAAAATGCATTATCCTAAGTAAACTTAAGTAAAGTGTAATTAGTAAATACTTAATTACACCAACACCCCCCCTTAAGTGCAACTTAGGGGAATGCACTTAAGCTCACAATGCAAGATGGGTCCCAACTACTAGGACATGTTAGGTACCCATGTACAAAATGCAAGAGAAATAGATAATGCAATCTCTCATAAAGTGGAGAAAGAGGGAAAACCTCATGGGAAAAACCCTCCCCCAAAAAGAGACATGAATATAATATCCATGCATGGATGGAGTAATCAAGAGCCCCCATTATGACATACATCATGCATATACAATAAAGAATCCCCCCAAAGGAAGGAAAAAAGGAGACATGATAGCCCCCCCATAATGAGTAATCTCCTGCTTGAAGACAAAACATAGTCCAATGCCTACAAACAACATTTCTCCCCTCAGGAAGAAGATACACCAAGTATAGATGTAAGAAGGCTTCCCATTGTGGATAGGAAGTAGGAAGGGGAATCCAAATGAAGTATGATGTCTCTAAAGTATGCCCAAGTGTCTCCATGTCCTTGGTTGATGAAGATGCCATGAACCAATCAGGAGAAAGCCTAGTAGAAGAAGGTGACAAACAAGGAACCAATGATAAATGATCCATGTAAGAATTTGGATCAAACTCCAAAGACAAAGATGCCTCCTCAAATGAAGTAGGAAGAGAAGCAAGAAAGCCCCCCCTCAATGTAGAATGTACACCCACAATAGATACACCTAGATCACTGTAGAAACTACACCAAGAAAATTTAATGATGTTCCTCCCCTTTGGAAGAAACAAGTTCATAGGTGTATCAATGAATCCTCCCCAATCTCTAGGAAGAATCCTCAAAATGTATGATGTCTCAGGAAATTGAATAGGAATCTCCAACACATGAGTATGATCAACCTGAACCATACAATGTGGCATCTCAAGCGAAGTTTGAGACTCATGAAAACCAATCTCCAAAGACTCAAATGTCTTCTCTAAAGTTAAAGAGACCTCCTCAAAATTTTGTATCAAAGGATCCAAAATCATGTCAATCTTGAAAGAATGATCAAGTAGAGAATGAATATGAGGGTCAACATACTCCCTCACAATAATTGAAGAAGGATCATCTTCACCAAAGAGAAGATGAATGTCATTAATGAAGTCTCCAAAATATGAAATGTAGGACTCCACAAACAAACCTGCAATGTCTATCAAGTAGGCATCCCATGGAACCAAGTCTGGAAGACAATGAATATCTTGTTGCACTAAATCACAAGATCCAATGGCTATAAAAAAATACGAATCATCAAGAGATGTGATCTCCGTAGGAGGAGAAGGAGTTGCAACTGGAGGTTCTGGATGTTTTGGAAGTGGAGGAATATGTGGATCTCCATACATTTCCCCAAAGAATAGTCCAAATATTATTCATTGTTTCATCTTCATAGTCATCTAGGGAATCCATAACATCCATATCCATATTCAAATAGATAACCTTAACAACTTCTGAGTAAGAGTCACAATTGTAAAAAGGAATTTTAGGTCTATACTCATACAAATAGGACAATAGGCTATGCTCACTAAGATGAGAAAGAACCAATTCACTCCATTTCTTATAGTTCCCTCTTGTCAACTTAATTAAACCATCCATGATGTGCTTCTCACATGAAACAATGAGACCCAAAAAACAATGCACCCCCCAAAATAGATGATTTTGGCACTTTATATATAGTGCATGTACAATTGCCACTTGTCAAAATGGATCAAAGTGGACTTATGATTTTCATGATTACAATAGAAAATATGAAGCTATAGAAAACTCAAAAAGATAAGACACAAGATCCCTCAAAGATCTAATTAATTACAAGTGCCAAAAATAGGCCAAAATAGACCAAATTCTAAAAGTACTATGTCTACTCATAATTTTTCCAAACTAATATCAAATCTGGAAAGTAGACAAAAATCATGAACTTTAAAAAAAAAATAGCACCTGAAAACGTGTCCATATGAGCCCAAACAAAGCCTCTAAAGTTGTAAAAATCAAGATTTTTTATTTTAAGAAAACATCAGAAATAGAGATCAAAAATCACCAGCACCATTGTGTAGATTGTGAAATTCTACCCCAAACCAAAAAAACTTGCTCGAAAAAAGGAGTCCAAATGACTGAGATATCGCTGATTGAAAATTGCCTCTAAAATTATTTTTTCTGAATCACCGTCGTTGAACCTTGAAAATTCAAATGGCTCTAGATTTGGCTTTAGATGTCCGATTTGGATGAAAAAAAATTTGATTTTGGGGTTTTTGGACCTCCTAATGTGATTCCAACCTCTGATTTGCACTAGCAAGCTGCAATTTTGACCTGCAATAAAATTCTCTCAAAATAGGCTATACAATGAAACTCGTATGGCTCTGATACCATGTAAGAATTTGCCTAAGGGAAAGAATAAAATCCAAGATCTAGAAGCTCAAGAGATAGCACAAGAGAGATAGGAAAAATGATCAAATAATTGATTATAGCCAATTGAATTGAATACAAATTAGGAGTGCCTAAATATATAGGCAATGCAATAAGACTACATGATAAGGAGATGATAAGATATCACCCACACAAAGTGGAATCACATGTCCACCAAAGGTGGATCATCCTCCATTGTACATGAAATTATGTGAAGCATGTGCAACAATGAGAGGATGATAATGTGACAAGAGCACTAAAGGTGGATCTCACACACAAAGAGGTATGTGATGACATCTATCACACGTAAAGTGAAAATTCTCCTAACCATGTGCTAAAATAAAATGTAAACTACTAGGTTTCATAATGACAACTAATATGAAAATGCATTATCCTAAGTAAACTTAAGTAAAGTGTAATTAGTAAATACTTAATTACACCAACACTTATTATTAGGTATTATGTCTTATTAGGTCATATTAATAAATTTAGGTGCTAATAAATGCCCTATTAGACCTCTTATTAGTCTTGTCAGGTCCTAATAGGTCTCATTAGGTCTTATAAGCTGTAAGGGGTCATATTAGGTTTTATTACTAAAGTTAGGTCTTAAGATATCTGTAATATATGGAAATGATGATTGCGTGTACCAAAGTGTAATGTTTCAAAAGATAGGATTATGGAATGTAAGATCTTCTTCTTAACTCCAAATTCCCAAAGGAAATATCCAAATTGATTAACCAGAACAAAATGGTCAATGCATAAATGAATCAATCGATGAAGAATATGAATAAAGAAGATAACCTTATATTCTATTATGGAAAATAAAATTGAAATATTTATTGAATTGAAGACAAATACTAACCTCAAAGTATGATAGATCTAGAAAATGCTATTTTCTGATGTATGTTCATAGTTTCTGGAAATTCTACAATCGGATTTGGGTTGGAAATATAGAGACAAAGAAAACCCATAAATATATTTCTTTTTTGGAAAAGGTCAACCTTGACCTAGGTAGAAAGGTTCACCTTGACCCGAAAATGTCGACCTTGACCTGTGTTGCTCAAACAAAAATTCTATTTGCGAATCTTGAAAGTTTTTCAAAACGGGTGTCTAGATCTATATTGTAATTCGTTGTTCTGTACCTAGTCCTCCAAGAAAATGGTTTTTTTTTGGGGGGGGAGGGGTTTTCCTTGGTCAAACCCTAATTTAGGAATTAACCTTGAAATTGAATTGAAATTTTAGTTTTAAACAAAGTAAATGGAACAGTTCACCTTGCTTATGTTGAAATCCTTGTGGAGGATTCAAATCCTTGAATCCACAAGTATGGATTCTCAAAATGAATGTAATATTTATCAAATCAATTTTCTTAGATATCCAACACCAATCTTGAATAGATCTTGGAATAGGAAGAAGCTTGGATGGATGTGGATGGAGAAATCTTCGACAAGAGGGTTCCATAGAGATTGAATCCTTTAATGGCTACCAATGGATCTCCTTGATGAATTGGATCTTGAATGCTTGAATGCTTTCTTTCTCCTTCTTGATTGCTTCTTGATTTCTTGATTGATATATACTTGATTATACTTGATGTGTGATGGAAAAAATGATACTTGATGGAGAAAATGAGAGGAGAAGGCTTCCTTTTATACTAGTCTAGGGAACAAACTTCTAGAGATCTTACATAGGAGAATTAAATTCTCATTTAATCTGTTATGCCTAATTTAAGAGTTTATCATTTCAAAGCATGAAACAGCTGACCCGGAAGCCGAAAATAAATCTTTCTAAAACTTGACATCCGAAAACTTTGGGATTTTGAACTTTGAACCCTAGGTCAAAGTCAAGGTCAACCTTGATGTAGGTCAAGTTAGAGGTCAACCTTGACCTAGGTCAGGGTTGAGGTTGACCTTGACCTAGGTCAAGGTTGAGGTCAACCTTGAAAATGAGGTCAAGAATCTCATAATTTCAATCTAAGATGCCAGAATTATGAAGAAAATAAGTGGAAAATGGGGCAAAATAGGGGAAAAATCCAGATCTAAGTCAAAGAACCATTCAAGGCATTTGACATGACCCCAAACCACTTACTCGAAGGGATAAACTAGTCCTAAAAGGAAGTTCTTCCATTTTCTAATGCTACAATATCATATTACATCTTATTTGATATGTTAGGTCTCAACTGGTCTTAAAATGTCCTATTAGTCCTATTAGATCTTAAGGGGTCCTATTAGGTCTTAACTTGTCCTATTAGATGTTAAGGGTATTTTTAGGTCTTATTAATCATGTGAGATCTTAATATGAAATATTAGGTCTTATTACTCATGTTAGGTCTTAAGGGGTCCCATTATATCTTATTAATCAGGATAGGTCTTAATTGGTCATATTTGTCATAGGTTAAGTCTTAATTAGTCTTAATTGGTCAATTAATAGGTCCTAATTGGTCAAGTATTAATCGCATGTTAGGTCTTAATTGGTCATATTAGGTCTTATTGTTCCTAATTGGTCCTAATAGGTCCTATTAGTTCTTAAGGGTCCTATTAGGTCTTATTAGTAGGTATTGTTAGGAATGAATGCTAAATTTTTTTCAGCCATTTTGTAGTAGTTGTTGATGCATTCATGACTATGTTTGTCATTGATGTCAACACAGTGATCTTCTGGAGACTTGCAGAGAAGCAGATAGAGTTTGAATTAGCGCACGTGGGTTATTGTAGTTAGAGCTATGCATTATTGAGGATATACTCTTTGATATTTTATATGTCTATGGTTAAGAGTGAAAATAATAATTCTTTTATTCATGGAAGTTATGAGCATTTTGGTGGAAGTAATATTCAGGCAGTGTTCCTAAGTAGCGGTTTGTGGAAATCAGATGATATCTCCTAATTGGGATGGAATTTAGTTTTGCGTAGTTAAAGGGAAGATGAAAACACATTGATAGTGATGTGGATGATAGTGCAAACTTTGAGGTCACATGAATGAAGATTTATTGTATTTGGAAGTTGACAGTTTTGTGTATTTTTGATGTAGTGTGTGGAAACTTTTATTTTGTAATTGTATGCCAACTCATTTGTAATTATTTGAGAGTGGTATAAAGGAAGGAATGTTTTTCCTTGTTGTAATAGAAGAGGATAGGAGTGGATGAATATGAAGTGAAGAAAATAGCTAAATGTGAAAACCAATTTATGAAGGAAGACATGTGAAGAACATAGATGTGAAATTAAGATTTCGTGTAATAGTGAGTGTGGTTTGGAATAGTCAAAGAAGAGGTAAAATATTATTCTATTGAGTAATACAAATATTATTTGGATATTGTGTTCAGTGATCCTACCTTGAAGCTGTTTGGGCAATGGGTCCTTCTATCTTCCATAATTCTTAATAGGGTTAGAATCTTTTAACAGGGATTCAAAATATCCTAACAGGGATTCATATGTACTGAATGTATTTCATAAGACTCCTAACAGAGTCTATCCTTTCACAAGGAATATTCATATTAGTGCATCTTTTGTGGGCATCGTTCCCACTAGGGTTTACTCTTTGATCAAGAGATTACCTAGTCAACATATCTTGTGTCATTGTGTCATTGTGTATGAATATCTTTCTATGGTTGGTAATTATATTACTTACATGTTTTAATGTTGTTGAAGATGATAAAAGTTATAATTATCTGATAACTGATTACCCCCCCCCCTCTCAGTTATCTTGGCAGACTTTACTTTCTAACAATTGGTATCATAGCCGTAGGTCCTTGAAAAATAAGTTTAACAGCTTAAGGAGATCCATGGAAAATTTCAGGAAAGAAAGCCCTAAGCTTGATGGAGTAAATTTTGATAGCTAGAAAGAAAAGATGAAGACACACCTACTGTGTTTAGGACTAGGTTATTGGTTGATTACAAAGAATGATAAGACTATCATTGAAGAGGAAAATCTTGAAACATGTACTAATGATGAGAGAGATTTATTCATGTGTAATATACTTGCAAGAGAAGCACTTTTGACAGCCCTTCCGGAGAATGAGGATAGTCAGGTAAAATGTTTGAAAAAATATCATGAAATTTAGAAAGCTTTACACTCTACTTTTGAAGGTGATGAACATGCAAAAAGAGTTAGATTACATAATTGGATATGTGCATTTGAAGATATAAGAATGTTGGAAGATGAATCTGTTAGAAGCTATATTGGTAGAATGTCAGAAATTGTTACAGGCATAAAATCTTGTAGAGGAACAAAGATAGAGAATGAGGTGATAAGGAAAATTCTAAGGACATTGACTCATGTATTTAAGCAGACAACATAGATGATTGAACAAGTTATACATTATACTAAAAACTTTACAAGAGAGACTCTTCTTGGAAGATTGGAAGCAACAGATATGAACCTGAGGTTATCAAGAGACTTACCTAGAATGGAGACAACATTCAGTGCTCTTAGTGTTCACCCTACTTTGTCAAGAAGCATCAATGTGAGTGCAGATTATGCCGGCAGCATTAGATCTAGAAATGAAGAAGATAAGAAGATTGAAGAAGGTATTGCCTAACTTGTGAAGAGAGAACCAGATGGTAAGAAATTTTTTAAATGTTGGACTTGTCAAGAATATGGTCATTTTGCATCTAAATGTCCTAAGAGAGTTAAAAAATACAGAAACAATTTCAAACCTAGAAGATCTAAGGAATGTTATTATGCTAATGATGAAGATCTTGAAGCTAGTATAGAGAGAACCTTAATTGAAAGTGATAATGAGAATAATGATGACATAGGATTTGTAACAATTAAAGAAGAAAATTTTGAAACTGATGTTAAGGAAGAAAAAGCCTTAGTTTCTCAAGTTGAAAAGAAAGCTGATTAGATTATAGACAGTGGTTGTTCACATCATATGACTGGAGACATGAAAAAGTTTATAAAGTTTAACGAATATGATGGAGGAGTTGTTAGAGTTGGAAACAATGCACCTTGTTTGATTAAAGGTATAGGATCTATTACTCTTGATGGAAAGACTAATACTGATGATGTTTATTTTGTGGATGGATTAAAACATAATCTTTTGAGTGTTAGACAGTTAGTTGATAAGGGATATCAAGTTTGGTTTACTGAGAAAACTTTTATGATAAAGGATAAAGATGGAAATCTAATTAGAACTGGATCTAGAACCAGAGGTAATGTATTTTAGTTGAATCCTACTGAGATGACATGTTTGATTACTAAAATTGATGACAGCTAGTTATGGCATAGAATGTTTTGTCATATAAACTTTGACAAAATTGTGAAAGTAAGTACTACACTTGCAATAAGAGATTTGCCTAAAATTATGAAGCCTACTAACATGATTTGCAAAGAATGTGTAATGGCTAAAGAGAAGAGAAGTTCTTTTCCTAGTAAGAATTTTACATCTACAGAAAAGTTGGAAATTGTTCATACAGACTTGAATGGTCCTACCAAGACTAGAGGATTCTATGGAGAAAGGTATTTTATGATTCTTAGTGATGATTTTACAAGAATGACGTGGATTGCATTTCTAAAAGAAAAGTCTGAAGCATTTGATAAGTTTAAGATTGTTAAGAATAAAGTTGAGAATGAATCTAGAATGAAGATTAAATGTTTGAGATCTGATAGAGGTGGAGAATTTACTTCTAGAGATTCTAACACCTTTTGTGAAGAAAATGGCATTAAGAGACAGTTCTCGGCCCCTAGAACACCTGAAGAAAATGGTACTGTAGAAAGAAGGAACAGATCAATGACTAAAGCAGCAAGAGCTATGTTATTTGAGAATGATTTGGTGAATATATTCTGGAGAGAAGTAGTGAACACAATAGTGCATATAATGAATAGAGTATAAATTAGAGCAGACACAGACAAGACACCTTATGAATTATGGTTTGGACATGCACCCTCAATTAAGTATTTTAAAATTTTTGGAAGCAAATGTTATATAAAGAGAGATGATGATATTGGAAAGTTTGATCCTAGAAGTGATGAAGGTATATTTCTTAGATATTCTTTTAAAAGAAAAGCCTATAGATGTTACAATAAAAGAACTAAGACTATTGTTGAAAGCGCAAATGTTAAAGTTGATGAAAAGTTCAAAATTTAGGAAAGAATGCTTGATTATGAATCAGATGAAGAAGCTCATCCTAAACCTAACACTAGATCTACTGAATTATTTTATGAAACTGATAGTGATTTTTTGAATGAAAGCCATAGTGAAGTCATTGAAGAACCTACACCTAAAGTGAGATCTGAGACAGTGACACCTAGCAAGAGTTTTCTAAGAAATCATCCTATTGGAAAAATTATTGGAAGCATCAAAAGAGGAGTTCTAACTCAAAATAAGGTACAAGAGCAGTTATGTTTGATTTCTCAAATTGAACCTGAAACTACTAGTGAAGCTTGTGAAGATGAAAGTTGGACTAATGCTATGAAAGAAGAACTAGATCAGATTGAAAAGAACAAGACATGGAAATTGGTCCCTAGACCTAAAGACAAGAATGTTATTGGAACAAAATGGGTATTCAGAAACAAGATGAATGAACAAGGAGAAGAAGTAAGAAACAAAGCAAGATTGGTATGTAAGGGATACTCACAGCAAGAAGGAATTGACTATGAAGAAACCTTTTCAGTTGTTGCAAGAATTGAAGCAGTAAGAATGTTTTTGGCTTATGCATCATACAAGAAATTCAAAGTATATCAGATGGATGTGAAGTCAACATTTCTGAATGGAGAATTGGAAGAAGTCTACATTGAACAGCCTGAAGGTTTTCCTTTGACTCAAGAAGGAGACATGGTATGTAAACTAAAAACAACTTTATATGGACTAAAACAAGCACCTAGAACTTGGTATGCAAGATTGGACAAGTATTTGTTAAAGTTGGGATTTACAAAAGGAACAGCTGATAGCATTCTGTACACAAAAGAAATTGAAAATGGTTTGTTGGTTATAGTGATTTTTGTTGATGACATTATTTTTGGAGGAGAAGATGAAGCTAGTGACAAATTTGCTGATGAAATGAAGACTAAATTTGAAATGAGTATGATTGATGAAATGAAATACTTTTTGGGATTACAGATAACACAGAACAATGGTGGTATCTTTGTAAGTTAGACAAAGTGCCTAAATGACTTGTTGAAAATATGTGTAATGGAGAATTGTAAACCAGTTGGAACACCTATGGTATCTGGACATAAGTTATCTATTATAGATGAGACTCCTGCAGTGGAATAGAAGAATTACAAATCTATGATTGGAGGACTATAGTATTTGACACATACAAGACTTGATATAGCACATTCAATTGGAATTGTAGCAAGATTTCAAGCTGAACCTAGAGAATCACATTATGTAGTAGTAAAGAGGATACTAAGATATTTAAGAGGCACAATAGACTATGGATTGTGGTATGAAAAATATGATGATTTTACCCTATGTGCATATACAAATGTTGATTGGGGAGGCATTGTTGATGATAAGAAAAGCACCAGTGGTGGAGCATTTTTCTTTGGAGGAAGATTGGTTTCTTAGTTAAGTAAGAAGAAAAATTGTATCTCATAGAGCATAGCAGAAGCAGAATATATAGCAACAACAAACAATTGTAACTAGATAATTTGGATGAAGCAAATGCTAAAGGATATTGGAATCAAGTTTGTTGAACCTATTTTCATACATTGTGACAACACCAGAATAGTTAGTATGTCTAAGAATCCTGTATTACATTCTAAGACAAAGCATATAGAGATCAAGTATCATGTTGTAAGAGAGAAAGTAGCTAAGAAAGAAGTTAGACTTGAGTACATAAGTACAAAGGAGAAGATAGCAGATATATTTACAAAGCCTTTGCCTAAGGATACATTTGAGTATCTAAGAGGTATGCTTGGGGCTATGCCCCAACCTACTTTTGAAAAGTGATGTAGTTGGTTGCATCCATCTAGTGGTATATGAGCCTTATCTTTGTTCTGGACTGGATGTTGGTACTTCCTCTATGGGGCAGTATGTGTATTTGAGCTGAGTCATGAGGACTCTAGTAAATGCATTTTCTGAATAGTGCCTTTTGACATTGGAGTTGTTGTTGACATGATGATGAGATTTCTATTATTGATGTCAATGGGGGAGAAGTGTACATGAAAAAAACTATTTGTACTATCTGAATAGGAAAACAAAGCAAGATTTGATTGATGAAAAGGATTTGAAGCAACAGTATTGTAGTATTAGATTTTTGGAACATTGGATGTTTTTTCATCTATGTTTCCATGAATGCCAATGGGGGAGATTGTTAGGAATGAATGCTAAATGTTTGGCAGCCATTCTATAGCAGTTGTTGTTGCATTCATGACTATGATTGTCATTGATGTCAACACAGTGATCTTCTGGAGACTTGCAGAGAAGAAAATAGAGTTTGAATTAGCGCACATGGGTTATTGTAGTTGGAGCTATGTGATGTTGAGGATATACTCTTTGATATCTTATATGTCTATGGTTAAGACTATAGACATTAATTCTTTTATTCATGGAAGTTATGAGCATTTTGGTGGAAGTAGTATTCAGGCAGTGTTCCTAAGTAGCGGTTTGTGGAAATCAGATGATATCTCCTAATCAGGATGGAATCTAGTTTTTTGTAGTTAAAGTGAAGATGAAGACACATTGATAGTGATCTAGAAGACAATGCAAACTTTGGGGTCACATGAATGAAGATTTATTGTATTTGGAAGCTGACAGTTTTGTGTATTTTTTATGTAGCGTGTGGAAACTTTTATTTTGTAATTCTACGCCAACTAATTTTTAATTATTTGAGTGTGGTATAAAGGAAGGAGTGTTTTTCCTTATTTTAATAGAAGAGGATAGGAGTGGATGAATATGAAGTGAAGAAAAGAGCTAAATATGAAAGCAAATTTGTGAAGGAAGACATGCGAAGAACAAAGATCTGAAATTGAGATCTAGTGTAACAGTGAGTGTAGTTTGGCATAGTTAGAGAAGAGGTAACATATTATTCTATTGAGTAATACAAAAATTATTTGGATAGTGTGTTCAATGATCTTACCCTGAAGCTGTTTGGGTAGTGGGTCCTTCTGTCTTCCATAACTCTTAATAGGGTTAGAATCTTTTAATAGGCATTCAAAATCTCCTAACAGGGATTCATATGTACTGAATGTATTTCATAAGACTCCTACTAGAGTCCATCCTTTCACAAAGAATATTCATATTAGTGCATCTTTTTTGGGCATCATTCATGCCGGGGTTTACTCTTTGATCAAGAGGTTCCCTAGTCAACATATGTTGTGTCATTGTGTTATTGTGTATGAATATCTTTCTATGGTTGGTAATTATATTGCTTACATGGTTTACTATTGTTGAAGATGATAAAAGTTATAATTATCTGATAAATGACTCACCCCCATGCCCCTCTTAGTTATCTTGGTGGACTTTACTTTCTAATAGGTATTGTGTGTGTGAAAATTATACCTGATCTGTAGACACAACACTCAGTAAAATATTAGAGGTTAGTGATAATCAAAATCATGCAAAATTGAAAACTATCTAACCAAGCAATTTACTGCCTTCTAATAGGTGTAAGATTAATGTTCTCAGATTGTAATCGAGATCAGTGACCTAGACGACACCTAAATGAAGGATTTGAATGCAAAAGATGGATATGAAATTGAATGCAATTAATCTATATTTTTGATATTTTCTATGCAATAAGAATGATAAAAACTTGATATGAATCTATGCTATTGAAAAATGATATGCTATGCTAATCTAGAAATGATATGAAGTATGAATCTAAATGAATGCAAAAAAAATAAGATTGATCTCACAAAGATGTCGATTCGCAAGAGCTTTGATTTTTCAATTCCAATTCTCCAGCGTGATTGTGCAAAAATATGAGATGATTTGTGAAGAGCTAAAGTCTTAATTTATAGAAATCCAAGGCTTTGGAGGTGCATGGATAAAAGCCATAAATCACTCAAATTAACTCATCTTGATTTTTGAGTTATCTGATTATGAAAGATAGTTAATTCTCAAAATCATGCAAAAACAACTTTTTAACTCAAATTAGAGTTTAGATCAGCTTTTTCAACTCCAAAAGGATGTTGAGTTCCAAAAAGTTAATAACTTACATTGATTTTCTAATTTGGAGTTTAACTGTTTCTTTTGAATATGCATAATAATTAAGAATTAAATAAATAAATAAAGTGATTTATCCTCAACTCAACTGATTTTTGAAATAAAATAATTAATTTATGGGTTAATTAACTATTTTACCAAACTTTTATTAAAAATTATATTATTAAATAATGACAACATGTTTTAATTAATTAAATAAGAATTTAATCAATTAAAGATAGGAATTTTGATCTATTGTCAAAATTAAATAATACAATTAATAATAGATAGAATTAAATTTAATTAAACAATTAAGTGGCAAATATTAAATCTAATTAATAAAATATGAAAATATTCAATTAATCAAACTTAGGATAAATGTGATTTATTGCCAAATAATCATTAAATTAAAGATAATTAAGATGATTAGGAATATTACTAGGAATATTCCCCGATGCAGAATTTAAGATAATCAATTATGATTCGATGATGTTTAGATGTGCCTTAGATTAGGACTTTGATGTCGATTTCGTTCGAATTGTCGATATAGGAGATTAATGAACTTATAGCCCATTTTTGGGGTATTACATTTTTCCCCTCTTTGAATTACTATGTGAAGCGCAGTGGTTCAAAGATAGTCTTTGTTTGATAAAGATATGAAACTGATTCAAAAGATAAACCGATCTCAAGATAGAAACTGATTGAAAGATATTGAGATAGGAGTTGATTGATATTGAATTAAGATGGAGATAATAGGTCTTGAATGACCAAAGATAATGTTCACTGTAGCAGAAAATAAACCTATGATTGCGAAAAAGTGTCAAAACACCTGATTCTGAACCTTAGGATTGATAAGAAGTGAGTGACCCATTCTAGACTCGATTGTCTTAGCAGAACTAGTAGGTATCACATCCGAATCCTTCAGTTGCCGAAGAACCAAGGAAAGAACACTATGATCTGATGGTTGCAAAAACTAATATAGTTTACAAGATTAGGAGAATACCAGATTGATATAGATCGATAAATCTGATATGCCCCAAGTGATGATAGATTTGCCCCGAGCGATGAGGACTTTTGATGAATCAGCGACTAGACGTGATTGTTGTCTTGATCACTGATGAAAGATATTGATAGATTTGATCGATAGAATTTGATTTATAGACTTTGAATGATGTGCAATTGATGAAGGGTGCTCCCCTTAATACCACAAACACATAACAGAAAAAGAGAAACAACAACAATAATATGCAAGAACAGAAAAATTGGCTTCTTATTATCTCCACAAATGTGGAATTACAAACTTTCAAAATTACAATATGCAACGCCACGTGGGCATTCCCTTACAATATTCTGTAGGACAAAGCCTCGAGCTATTACCCAGATCTACTACCCAGAACTATTCTGAACTACCTAAGACAATAATACAACCTTCCTTATATAGACAATTTTCCACCGCCTGGAAGGTTCTAGAATTTTAGCCAATAAGGCTGACCAAACTTAGAATTATTTTATTTTACATTTTATTACATCATAGTCGGCTCAAGATAACCTTTGAAACCTGAACAGAAATTTTGAAGAAAATTATTTTCTGCCATTTCGGGTGGCCCAACTTTCGAAGACCATAAGTCATCACCAGTTGACCCGATCGGCTATTATAACCCCATTTCGGAAATGCCACGAAGAGCTCTACAGGCCTGACTAATGCAAGCGCCCGTCACCCAAATTTTTGACCTCATTCGGGGCCTCTAAAGCCTTCAAAACTAAGTTCAAAGTTTCTGTACCCTGCTGCCAATACCGAAAATCTTCAATATCTTCCAATATACACTTGATCTGGCAATGAAACTTTACTGGCAGACTTATATGACCAACATGAACCTCCAAGAAAGAAATCATGTCATTCTGAGCACATACGAAAATTACCAAAAATAGTAACTTTTCATAAATAGCAGCTCTACACAAAATAGCCCTTATTGAATATAAAAAAAATAGAAATATTTTTGGGTGATGCAAGATTGCTCTTACACCCAGGATGCTCCTGCATCAAACACCCAGGGTAATTTGAGAAGTGACCCTGTCACGACTAAGGTGTGCAGAGGAAAACCAAGACGGCTAACCTCCTCCTTTGTCAACCATGATGAATCTTCAACAGGTCATCCTTTCCACTTGACCAGATATTCTTCATATGTCATGTTCCTTGTGCTTCTACCAACACGATTGTCCAGTATATCTTCGATCTCCTTAGTGTCTGAACTAGTTGCTGGAATACTCCACTGTGCTGTTGTGATCTCATCTTCAACACCTTATTCATGATACTCTGTCAGATCTGAAATGTTAAAAATTGGTTAAATATTTAGCTCAGTAGGCAATTCTACCTCATATGCATTTCCTAAATCATGTCTCTTCAGTATCTTACATGGTCCAAACTTCTTCATTTTTAGTTTGTTATATGTACCAACTGGAAACTGCTCCTTCCACGAATGAACCATGACTTCATCACCAACTTAAAATTCCTTATACCTCCTTTTCTCATCTGCCTTAGCCTTATACTGTGCGTTCATCTTGGTAATATGCTTCCTCACCTCTTCATGGATGTTCTTCAAGTGTTCTGCAAAATCTTCAGCTTCAGCACTACTTATTTCTCCTTTATCTATCTTCCTCAATTCAGATGCATTTCTTGGACTACTTCCATATACAATCTGGAATGGTGATTTACCAATGCTCCTGTTGACAGAATTATTGTATGCAAATTCTGCCTGTGGTAAAATCAAATCCCATCTTGTTGGCTTATCTCCAACCAAACATCTCAGCAAATTTCTCAAACTCCTATTCACCACCTCTATCTATCCATCAGTCTGTGGATGATGTGATGAACTAAACTTCAAATCTGTCTTCAACTTCTTCCACAACGTTTGCCAAAAATATCCAACAAACTTAGTGTCCCGATCTGAAACTATGGTCTTTGGTAGACCATGAAGTCTCACTACTTCTCTGAAAAACAATTTGGCTACATGAATAGCATCATTAGTCTTCTTGCAGGAAATGAAATGTGTCATCTTTGAAAATCTGTCAACCACCATAAAAATTGAATCATGTCCCTGCTGAGTCCTCGGTAAACCAAGAACAAAGTCCATGCTAATATCCTCCCAAGGCTTCTCTGGTACGGGTAATGGCTGATACAACCCTGTATTCTGCTTCACTCCTTTCGCCATCTGACATACTCTACAACTCTATACAAACTTCTTCACATCTTGCTGCAACTGCGGCCAATAATAATTCTCACTAAAAAACCAAAGGTTTTATCATGACCAAAATGTCCAGCCAATCCTCCGCTATGCTTCTCCTTGATGAGATTCTCCCTCATAGAACTTCATGGAATGCACAACTGACTCCCTCTGAATAGCATATCATCCTGGATGATGAAATCCAACCATTTCGTCCTGTCTAGAGTAACAGGTTCTGTACAAGCTTTCCAAGCTTCACAAAAATCAAGATCCTCTGGATACAAATTCTTGAGTTCCTTGAACCCAACCACTTCAATCTGCATTTCTGTCAGCAATAGTTTCCTTCTGCTAAGAGCATCTACAACCCTATTAGACTTTCCACTCCTGTGTTTCAAAACAAATGTATAACCGTGCAAAAACTCAACCCATTTCAAATGTCTCTGATTCAACTTTCCTTGACTATTCAAATATTGCAAAGCTTGATGATCAGTATACAAAATAAACTTCTTAGGAAGCAGATAATGTCTCCACTTCTTTAATGCTTGAACTATAGCATAAAATTCCTGATCATAAATAGAATATTTCCTCTTGGCATCATTTAACTTCTCACTGAAATAAGCAACATGTTTACCTTCTTGGCTCATAATAGCTCCTATTGCAGTACCACTAGCATCACAATCTACTTGAAACAACTTATTAAAATCTGGAAGTGCTAAAATAGGTTCTTCTGTAACTTTTTGTTTCAACAATTGAAAACTCTTTTCTGCCCCATTAGTCCACTTAAACTCTTTTCTATCCCCTCTCATTGTTTCAGTCAAGGGTCCACAAATACTACTAAAATTTTTGATAAACTTTCTGTAAAAGCTAGCTAGACCATGAAAAGATCTTACCTCAGTAGTACTCCTTGGAGTAGGCTATTCAAGGATAGCCTGTACCTTCTCTGGGTCCATTTTTAGACCTTATGCTGAAACTACAAATCCTAAATACACTAACTCTTTCTTCACAAAACTGCACTTCTTCAAATTAATCAACAATTTCTCTTCTCTCAACTTCTCAAATACCATACGAATATGCATCATATGCTCATCCAATGTCTTACTAAAGATCAAAATATCATCTAGGTAAACAATGACAAACTTACCCAGAAATTCTTTCAGAACTTCGTTCATGAGCCGCATGAAAGTGCTCGGTGCATTGGTTAGCCCAAAAGGCATGACTAACCACTCATATAGTGCTTCCTTTGTCTTGAAGGCAGTCTTCCATTAATCTCCTTCTCTAATTTGAATCTAATGATATCCACTCTTCAGATCTATCTTTGAGAAATACACAGCTCCACTTAAACAGTCCATAATATCATCCATTCATGGCAATGGAAACCTGTACTTGATTGTGATCTTGTTTATTGCCCTAGAATCTATACACATCCTCCATTCTCCATTCTTCTTTGGTGCTAATACCACTGGTACAGCACAGGGACTCAGACTCTCACGGATCAAACCTTTCTGTAACAGCTCATGTACTTGTCTATTCAACTCCTCACTTTCTGCAAGTGTCATTCTGTGTGTTGCCTTATTCGGAAAACTCTCTCCTGGGATCAAGTCCATCTGATGACTGATCTTCCTGACTGGTGGTAATCCATCAGGCACGTTATCGGATACAATATCCTGAAACTCATTCAACAAATCTGTAACTTCTACAGGGACATCTTCTACTTCCTCTTTACCAGCTTTTGGAATTAAAGCAAAACATACATGCTCATGCCTCATACCATCTAGGAATTTCTTTCCATCAACAAATGTTATTCTTGCATTACCACATACCTTTTCTTCGGTCTCCTTCAATGGCTTTAGCTTATGTCGCACTCCATCCTTTGTCAGGGAATAGGTATTCGCATGACCATCATGTACAACACATCTGTCAAACTGCCACGGTCTACCCAACAACATATGACATGCATCCATAGAGATGATATCACATAGTACCTCATCTTGGTACCCGCCGATCTTGAACTTCACTAGGCATTGTTCATTGACCATGACCTTGTGGTCATCCTGTACCCAGGCAATCTGATATGGATGTGGGTGTTTCTGTCTCTTGAGCTTCAACTTTGTCACCATCTCTTCTGACATTAAATTGTCAGTGCTTCCACTATCAATAATCACATCACAACATTTACCTTCACACTTGCACCTGGTGTGAAACAGGCTCCTCCTTTGCTCAGGTTCATTCTCACCACTCAATAGGACTCTTCTGTTAATCAACATTTCTCCTCTTTCAGCATCTTTAGAATTTGATGATCTGGCATCTTCATCTACATGTGAAACTCTAGCCTGGCCTTCATTTCTCCTGTCTGTTCTGCCTTGGCGCTGAGGACATTCAAATGCCCTATGACATCCAAATCCTTGTCCTCTTCCTCTTCCTCTCTGATCTCTATTATTCTGATCCTGGAAGCGATTGGAATTATTTCCTCACTGATTCTGACTACTACTGGCCTCATCCTTCTTTTTTGGATCCTCATTTCGGCCACCATATGACCGTCCACCAGATCATCCACTGCGACCTCTTCCGTTTTGTCTGCTCTCGAACTTCTTGTTCAGATTTTCCTCTACTTTTAGGGCAAATTGGTATGCCTCCTCAATACTATTCATTCGAACTAGATTCAACTCCTCCTAAATGCTTGGCCTTAACCCATTAAGGTATCGGGCAACTTTCTCCTTATCAGCTTTGGCATGGCCTGTTCTGATGAGGAGTCGATAGAACTCCTCTGTATACTCCTAAATAGATTTTCCTGCTTGCTTCAAACTTTACATTTTCTTCAGTAGGTCAAGCTCATAATCAACAAGAATGAACTGTCACTTCAATTTTTCCACCATCTGATCCCATCTTGTGATTTTATCTTTCCCTCTTTTATTTCGCTCCAATTGAATTTCTTGCCACCAGATCTTCGCATGACCTTTCAGTCTGGCCTTCACAAATTTGACCCTATCAGGATCCTCAACATCTTCATACTCAAAATATTCCTCACATTCATTGATCCAGTCGATCAATTCCTCTGGGTTAAGATTTCCAGAAAATGTAGGAACCTCAATCTTAGGTCTTTTCCCAATCTTAGAAATCGCCCGAAAAAGTCTTTCTTCCTCCTGGTTCATAATTTCAGCTTCTCCTTCTTGATATTCTTCTTCGGCTTCATCCTCGCTTTCATCTCTGACATTAAGATTCATTCCTCTATGAATCTCTTCTTGCAATGCTCACACTTGTCTCTGCAGCTCTCTAACCTCAGGTGTTACAACACCAGCTCTTCCGCCACGTTCCCTTCGTGGAGGCATTTTCGCGATGCGCGCTGAAACCCTAGCCACGGTCCTGGTGCAAACTGCCTCACAGTCGGCGATCTGTTTACACACTCAAGAACTCCTGCTCTGATACCACCTGATGAAGGGTGCTCCCCTTAATACCACAAACACATAACAGAAAAAGAGAAACAACAACAATAATATGCAAGAACAAAAAAATTGGCTTCTTATTATCTCCACAAATGTGGAATTACAAACTTTCAGAATTATAATATGCAAAGCCACGTGGGCATTCCCTTACAATATTCTGTAGGACAAAGCCTCGAGCTATTACCCAGATCTATTACCCAGAACTATTCTGAACTGCCTAAGACAATAATACAGCCTTCCTTATATAGGCAATTTTCCACCGCCTGGAAGGTTCTAGAATTTTAGCCAATAAGGCCGACCAAACTTAGAATTATTTTATTTTACATTTTATTACATCATAGTCGGCTCAAGATAACCTTTGAAACCCGAACAGAAATTTTGAAGAAAATTATTTTCCGCCATTTCGGGTGGCCCATCTTTCGAAGACCATAAGTCATCACCAGTTGACCCGATCGGCTATTATAACCCCATTTCAGAAATGCCACGAAGCGCTCTACAGGCTTGACTGGTGCACGTGCTCGTCACCCAAATTTTTGACCTCATCCTGGGCCTCTAAAGCCTTCAAAACTGAGTTCAAAGTTTCTGTACCCTGCTGCCAATACCGAAAATCTTCAATATCTTCCAATATACACTTGATCTGGCAATGAAACTTTACTGGCAGACTTATATGACCAACATGAACCTCCAAGAAAGAAATCAAATAATTCTGAGCACATACAAAAATTACCAAAAATAGTAACTTTTCATAAATAGCAGCTCTGCACAAAATAGCCCTTATTGAATATAAAAAAAATAGAAATATTTTTGGGTGATGCAAGATTGCTCTTACACCCAGGATGCTCCTGCATCAGCAATACCATGCCCCCTTCGGGATTAAAATTGAAATCTAACAAGAAAAGTCAGCGTTATAGTTTAGAAGCATGTTAATTGATTTGAGAAGTGTGGTGAAACACATTCAAGAACACATTCTGCATCATTGGAAGGTCCCAAAAGACCAAGTTTGACTAGGTTTGACCATGAGTTGACCATGGTTGACCAAGTTGAAATTTTGATAGTGTGATGTAAGATAATCAGTTAAGTTGAATACTAGATTTCTGTGATGATTGAAGGTTGATTATGCAAGCAATTAATAATATGAATGATCTCAGATTTGAATTTTGATCCCAAAAAAGGATTCTACTTGCTATTTCATTGGAGGAACCTTCGTTTGAGATGCAGTTCTTGTTAGACTTGAAGATGCGATTTGAAGAATCATTTAAGCATTGAAGTTCGTTTAATCATTGTGAGATCATGCAAACATGCAAAATGCAATGAGACATGCAAAATGAAATACAACCTAAGACCTAGGACCTAGTCACTGATCATATGTCGATTTGTTATCATCATTGAACTTTTAGGTAACCGGATAAATCAATACAATGCCCACTAGCCATGAAACCATAGACATATGAATATCGATTTGTATGTGCAAGAATCAATACAACACCCACTGGTCAACAACCATGGATATATGAATATTGATTTTGTTTTCGAAATGTCAGATTAGATATAAGCACCAAGGCACAAGCGCCAGGATGACCTGAATATCATGTCCATTTTGATATAGCAATTTGTACAAGCATCAAAACATAAACGTTGTGATGACCTGAGTACGCCTTGCATTGCAAACACATCAAACAGTCAAGAGATCATTCTAAATCCAATGTGAATTACCCGTAGTGACCCTTTATCGTTCACATCCTTAGGCAAGATTGCATTCCACAGTAGGAGAAAGAACTTACTCAAAAAGATAATAGTTAGATCAAACCTCCTTGAATTGTCTGGGTATCAATGGTCAAGGTACACATGGCCATCCAATTCGAGATAGAGGCTCTTACAGCCGGACACCATTTCAATCCAGAAGTTCCAAAGATGTTAGATTTTCACATACAAGAAGAAGACAAAGAAAAGATTATGCCCCTAGTCATCACTCTCTAAATCCTATAAAGGACATCATCGAAGAGCTCGAAGGGACACAATATGAAAAAATCTCAATGCGAATCAGTAAGCATACAAGGAGATAAAAGCATGAAGCACAGATTGTTTTCAGTTTGAGTTTGATGTTTGATTGCGTTGTTATAGATGCAAAATCCTTTCTGGAGATGAGACAGACTGACTGACTCAACTTGAAGCTTCAAAGGACTCTGAGTGGATATGACACGTCTAAGATACATTGGAGACCATAGGATATGACATTGATTGCCCCCAAATTTGAACATTGATAGGATACAGACGCTTGAGCTGATTGGTGTACAGACCAACTTATTGAAACCAGGATATGCAGAAACAAACCGGGAGATATGTACAAACTAAAGAAAGACTGAAAGCTAGGAAAGACCAAGATTGCACTAATAGATGGAGCATTTGGAAAAAGTGGCGCCTGTTTGCCAGGTTTTCACCATCTTGGTAGAGATTCTATTTTTGCTACCAAGGTGCCTGTGTCCAGGTTTTCACCAAGGTACTTTTTCTTCTTTTTCATTTTTTTGTATTTTTTTTCATTTTTTCAAATTTTTTGAATATTTGATATTTTTAAATTTTTTTGTGAATCATCAAGGCGCCTATTGCTAGGTTTTCACCAAGATGTTCATTTTTTCAGGACTTTTTCTGATTTTTAAGATTTTTTTAGGACATTTTACCAAGCACTGAATGCCTTAGGCATAAAATTTCTTCAGATGGAGAACGTTGATTGGTTCTCAGAGCTGTTCTCCTTCAGTCGTTGAGAGTTGATAAGCACCAGAGCCAAAAGTAGCAGTGATTACAAAGGGACCCAGCCAATTGGGTTCAAACTTCCCCTTGCGTTCTCGATGTGATTGATTTTTGGGATTTTCTCTCAACACTAGATTGCCAACCTGAAATTCTCTATGTCTAACTTTCTTGTTGTAGCCTCTAGACATTCTTTTCTGATATACTCTGAGATGATCATACGCTGCTTGCCTGCGCTCATCTAGTAATTCCAGTTCTTGTAACCTAGACACTCTGTAGTCTTCATCAGTGACAAGTCCATGCATTCTGATTCTGAGTGATGGGATTTCAACCTCAATAGGCAGTACCGCTTCAGACCCATAAACTAAAGTGAAAGGTGTAACCCCTGTAGGCATTCTGATACTAGTTTTATAGGCCCAGAGAGTTGGATTGATCATGAGATGCCAGTCTCTTCCTATTTTATTCACTATTCTGTGCAAGATTTTCAAGAGATTTTTGTTTCAAGCTTCAGCTTGTCCATTCCCTTGAGGATAGTAGATAGAAGACCAATGTTGAGTAATCTTGAACTTAGCACATAAGTCATCTAGTTCCTTTTTTTGAATTGTCCCCCATTATCTATAATTATAGAGTGAGGGATCCCATATCTGCAAATGATGTAGTTCAGGATGAACATAGAGATCTGTTTCCCCGTTGCTTGTGTTAGAGGAACTGCTTCTACCCATTTTGTAAAATAATCTGTAGCTATAATTATATGGGTATGTCCATTAGAAGAGTGCGGATGGATAGCACCTATGAGATCAAATGCCCATTGTTGAAAAGGCCATTGTGTAGTAAAGGGAATCAGATCTCTCCCTGGAGCATGAATCAAGTTGCCATGTACTTGACACTGTTGACAATTTTTAGCAAATTTAATAGCTTCTTTTTCCATTTCAGGCCAATAATACCCAGCCCTAATAAGTTTTCAAGCTAACATTAAACTGTTCGAGTGTGACCCACATATACCCTCATGGACTTCCTCTAATGCACGTTGAGATTCTTCTCATTCTAAAAATCTAAGTAGTGTACCATCTAGACCTCATTTGTACAGATCATTACCAATGATGACATATCGGGATGCGGATCAGATAAGGTTTCATTTCTCAAAATGGTTAAAGGACTCAAGGATGATTTGGTCGTGGAGATAGGAGAATAGATTTTTGTAGCGAGATGAGTCATAACCTACAACAGTGTAGATCATGCGGGTTTCAGGGGACTCATATGCAGGATAGGATAGGGCTTCCACCAGGAACTCGTAGTTTAGTTCATGTTCAGGCTACTGTAAAAGAGTAGATAATGTCGCCATTGCATCGGTAGCCTTATTCTCCATTCTGGGTATTTGCTCAAATGTGATGGAGATGAAGTATTTCTTTAAATCATCCACCATTCTCTTGTAAGGAATGAGCTTTTCATCTTTGGTTTGGTACACATCATTGACTTGGTGGATAACCAGTTGTGAGTCTCCATGAATGTGCATCTCTGTAACTCTCCACTATATTGCCATTTTCATACCATTGAGAAGTGCCTCATATTCAGCAATATTATTTGTGTAAGGAAACTTTAATCTGAATGCTTTGGGTATCGAGTATCCTTGAGGAGTGATGAACAATATGCCTGTTCCAGATCCATTATGTGTGTAGGAGCCATCAAAGAATAACCGCCATGCTCTAGAAGAGAGGTGCATGATAGAGGAATCGGGAAACTCCATTTGCATGGGTGTATCATCAAACAGTGGTGCTTCAGCTAATTGATCAGCAATGACCTGTCCTTTCATAGCTTTTCTGTCAACATATTCAATGTCAAATTTGCTCAAGAGCATGACCCATTTAGCTAGTCTACCTGTGAGGGCAGCTTTGCTTAGGAGATATTTCAGTGGATCAATTTTAGCTACCAAATGAGTAGTATGAGCTAACATGTAGTGTCTCAGTTTCTTTGATGCAAAGATCACAGCTAAACATGCCTTCTCTATCATTGAGTAGTTCTTCTCATAGGCCACTAAAGTTCTGCTGATATAGTAGATGGCTCTTTCTTTCTTGTTCTCATCATGCTGTGCTAGCAATGCCCCCAGTGATGAATCTGTTGGGGAGACATATAATATTAATGGCTTCCCATGAACAAGAGGCATCAATATAGGTGGATTTGAAAGATACTTCTTGATATGTTTAAAGTTGTTCTCGCATTCTTCATTCCATGCAAAGGTCACACCTTTATGTAATGTTTTTGTAAAAGGCTGTGATATGTCTGCTAGCTGTGATATGAATCTTCTGATAGATTGAACTCTGCCTTGCAACGTCCTCATTTGACTAATATTTGTGGGAGGTTGCATCTCTATTATAGCCTTGACCTTAGCTGGATCAACTTCAATGCCTTTCTTGGAGATGATGTATCCTAGGAGCTTTCCAGAAGTGACTCCAAAAGCACACTTTTTAGGATTTAGTCGAAGACTAAATTTTTCCATTCTGTCGAGGATCATGCTCAAGTCTGTTAGATGTTTAGTTCTAATCATGGATTTTACCAAGGTATCATCCACGTAATCCTCCATTGTTCTATGCATCATATCATGAAAAATAGATGTCATTGCTCTTTGATATGTAGCTCCAGCATTTTTGAGTCCGAATGGCATAACATTCCAATAGAAGGTTCCCCACGCACATGTGAAAGCTATTTTCTCTTGATCTTCTGGAGCAATCTTGATTTGGTTGTACCCAGAAAAGCCATCCATTAAGGAATACATTTCATAGCCCGCAGTCATGTCCACTATCATATCAATGTTAGGCAGTGGAAAATCATCCTTAGGGCATGATCTGTTCACATCTCTAAAGTCTGTGCACATTCTGATTGAACCATCTGGTTTTGAAATAGGTACAATGTTAGAGATCCACTCAGCATAGTCTATGACACGGATGAATCCAGCTTTGAGGAGTTTTTCTAGTTCTACTTTGACTAAGAGTGTAACATGAGGATGCATCTTTCTCAACCTTTGTTTGATTGGTTTTACTCCAAGAGCAATGGATAGATGGTGCATAATGAGATTGGGATCCAATCTTGGCATATCTGAATATTTCCATGCAAAGTTGATCTTTTTCTCTGATAAGAAGGTAGTGAAGTTTTGTTTCTCTTCTTCTGATAAAGATTGTGCTACATGTACCAATTGTGGTTCCTCTGTTGTACCCAAATTGATGGATTGAGTTGGCTCAATTAGAACTGGAGATCTATCCTATAAATGACTTGGAAGGACATCAAATATCTCATCCTTAGGCACCTCAAAGAGGTTTTCACCTTCAGATACATCTTTTCTTTTTACTTTTGTCGGTTCTGAGACTGCCACAAAGTGGTTTTCACCCTCAGAACTCTTTTTCTTTTTCTTTTTACTCTTGTTTTTCTGACTAAGATATTTGATGTCCGACTCGGTCATGCTGACGCTCAGTTCACTGATGGAAGTTCTCATAGGCTCAACTACTTTGAGGTAGCAGGCAAGGGCATAGTCATTTGGGAAGGTATACATACCATGGTTTGGGTTTGTGGAAGTTTGGTCGATAAGATCAGGGCATTGGATAGTCAAAGTGGGAAAGGCTTGGGATATGGTGTTCACAGATGTGGATATGTCATCATTGGTCCTAACCTGACGCTCAAGTTCAAAGGTGATATTACAGCTCAAAATGTTCAATTCGTGAATAGGCTCAATGTCATCATGGGAGTCCTCTTCAGCCATAGGTGGATCAGACATGTTAAGTTCATTGTTTCGCTCTAGACTTACGTTGGGTTGAGAGACATATTGGTGAATAACATCAATAGATTTCTCTGTTATAAGCTCATCTTCTTCTAGAATGGCACCCCATTCATAATCATTTGACTCATCTTCTGATTCAAAATCTCTAGGAAATCTTAGAAAGTGCGTGAAATCAGGATGAATACCCCAAGAAGGATTACCCTCAGTCTCTGACTTGAATTCATATTCATGGGAATCAGTGTCAAAATAACTACCCCCTGCTTCTTGATCAGTTTGATTGCCTTCGAGATTGGCTGGTTCTTGTGGTACAACCATCTCTTGCGCTACAGTAGGTTCTTGTGTTTCTACTACATTAATTCTTCTGATAGGATCATCTGTATCATCAAGAAGATCTTTGATCTCTTTAGGCAATTTTTCATAGGGGATAAGCTTAGAGCTATCTGAATCATCATCAGAGGGTTCTGTTTCTTCTTTCTTAAGAAGGGGTTCTCCTGGTGCAATTTGTTCTATGACATGAGAACAACCACCTCTGAGATGATAGGGTTTCTTTTTAAACCCTATGCCACAAGTATCTTGTTTGGCTCGACCAATATGTGAAATGGGGGTCACAAGACCCTTTCCCCTAATTCCTAGAGGTCCTTGACTGGAATATCCCATCTTGGCTATCAATTTGTTTCCTGGACCATATGAACTAGCAGGGATTGTAGGTGCTATAGATTCACTAGGTTGAACAATTTTAGATTCAGAATCCTCTTTATATAGCCATGTCAGCACAGCTTCATCCTCTTCAAATTCTTGTTTGGATACTTGCTCCACCACAAAATGTCTTTTGTATGCTTCCATAGGTTCCTTAGGTTCTAATTTAGACTGCTTCAAGGATTGGCCATACGACTTAGGTGAGATTGGGAGAGATGTCAGAGACAAGACTGGCTCTATAGTGTATTCTCCCATCCCATTTTCTTTGATATTGATATCTTTAGCAATGTCATCCATATTAGATGTGGAAGCGACATTTTGTTGCTTGATGAAAGATTCTCTGTTGTTGGGAACAAGCTTATCGGCAATTTCCTTCAATGTATTGCAAGTTGTATTCAGATCTGCTGGGATAGTAACTTCCACTCCTTCATAGGGAAATTTCAAGCATTGATGATACATAGAAGGAATGGCTTGCATTTCATGGATCTAGGGTCTCCCTAGAAGGATATTATAAGCCAATGGTAGATCAAGCACCTGACATGTGGTATCTTTGATGACTAGACCCACTCGGATGGGTAAGATAATGGTGCCCTTAGAAGATCTTTCCTGTTCATCATAGGCCTTTATAGTGATCTTCTTTCGAGGATCAATAGCCACCTCTGAGAATCCCAACTGTGTGATTAAGTTGTAAGAACAAATGTTGAGGCCTGCACCCCCATCTATCAACACATGTTTGACTCGACGGTTCTGGATCAAGACTTCTATGTGTAAGGGCTGATTGTGTGGGTGACTCAAAGAGTTGTCATCTTCCTCTAAAAAGGAGATATATTGCGGAGACGTTAGATGACCAACCATAGTCTGGAACCTATCTAGATCTAGATCATCAAGAACATTAGAGCCGAGCAAAGCTTTGTCTAGGATATCTCTGTGATCTGGAGATATTTGAAGTAACTCAAGCATGGAGATTTTGGTATTGGTGTGCTGGAGTTGTTGGATGATGCTGTAAGATGTAGGTTTGGTATCCTTTGGATTGGAAGATTTCGAGGCAACCTTCTGTTTAGAAGTAGATGTGAGATTGAAAGGTATCTTAGGGACATTAGATGAACTTGGTGTTTGTCCTTTTAGATGAGTCTAAGCTTGTGATCTGGTAACTACATTAGCTGAGGAATGATTTCTATCTCTTTGTACAATTGTGATGACATTGCAACTTTCAGAGAGACATGGTTCAACCATATTGATGACAGCATCATTTCCAGGGTAGGCATAGTTGACTTTTGCCCCCATGTTAGGCTGGGAAGTGGAAACTCCTTTGCCATGTTGTGGAAACGGTTCTGTAAATGCTGTGTGATCATTATTGCTGGTAGGATTATCGATCATGATATCCCCTTGATCTATCAAGTCTTGAATGGTATGCCTCAAGTGAAAGCATCCATTAGTTTTGTGACCTTTAGTCCGATGGAAAGCACATAATTCATTATCTTTCCACCAATATGGTTTTGGATCCGGATCAAGTTTTTAGATTGGTGGTAAAGAGATCATGTTATCAACTATCAGGGTCCTTAGAGCAGATTCCAAAGATTCTCCCAGGGGAGTAAACTTTCATTTATTATCCCATCATTTGAATGACTTCTTTGGAGATGGTTCAGCAGATTTTTGCTCTAAAGCTTCAATGGCTTTGGTGGCAAGGGTGAGATTGTAGGCTGGTGCCTTTGATGGGGTGTGGATAGTGTCAACAACACCGTCAGAGACGATACCTTTGTTTCTATTCCAGCTCTTGTTTTTATCTTTTGAGCTAGATCCAGATTTAGACTTGTCCTTTTGAAGTGTGATTTCTCCTTTCTTGACAAGTACTTTCTCAATCTTGATTGCATTATCCACCATTTTATCAAAAGATACATGATCTTGCATTTGTAATGGATAGTTGAGCTTTGGAACAAGGTTATTGATAAAGATTTCAAGTTTCTCCATTTCGGGAATTGGTCTAGCATATAGAGAAAACTTCTTTCGCCACCTCTTGAGGAAAGTTAGGAATGATTCCCCTGGATATTGCTTGAGGTTACAGATATTGATCATGGTAATCGGATGTTGAATATTGTAGGAATATTTTTGATAAAACAATTTAATCAATTCCTCAAAAGTTTTGATTGTAGAAGGTAATCTTGAAAAACACTGAATGGATGCTCCTCCCAAGGATTTAGGAAAAAGATGCATTAGATAAGTTGGTTCATGCATGAATTCCATGGATTGCATATAGAACTCTTTGACATGATCTTAAGGATCAGAGTGTCCATCATATTTGTCATACTTTGGTATCTCCACTCTTTTTGGGAATGGAGGCATATACAAGTCTTTGTCAAAAGGGAAAGGACAAAGGGCCTCCATGGAGAATTCCTTGGGTTCCTTCTCTTTCTCAATTTTATTCATTTTGACCTACATAGCATGCAGCTAGTTCATTATGGTCGTCATCAGAGTTTCTTCCTCATGCGTGATGATGTCTTCGACATTGAAGTGAGGAGGAAGTTTAGCCCCTTCCTGGGCTAATTGTAAAAAGTATGCCTCTCTATCCACTTTCAAGAAATGCCTCATCATTCTCTGGAATTCATCGTCATTCTGACATTGATGGATTTCAGAGGGTGTAGGGTCTTTGTCAGCATTATGTTGAGAATGGTGTCCTTGGGATCCTCCTCCTAGAGAACCATGGTTTGTCCCTACTTGAGACATGGTAGGAGTTTTTGGGCTCCCTGGAATAGATTGAGGAGGAGTTTGTTGATTACCTCTATGAGTTGATAGAGGAGGTATGTAACCAGTTTTCAATCAAAAGTTACCAAGATCGTCATCTTTGTAGATACCTGACTTGATGAGTTGTTCAAGAGTTGGACCCAGGGTATTGGTCAAAAGTAAGTGCTGAGATGTTTCTTCTGATTTCTTGTGTGAAGAAGCTCTGGTCTCCACCATTAACTTTGAATGAAACAGAAGAAAAGGATGAAGACAACTGAAGAACACTTTGATTCGAGAAAATCGGATGACGCAACCTTGTCAAGATTATGATAGTTTTGAAAATCTGATGAGATGTGGGTGAAGGAAACTGTGCCCTGGATGTATGGGATAGATCGCCCAAAAGATAGCGGACATGAGTTCTCAACACTTAGTCTATTTTTGAAGATTGATTGAAGATTGATAGTTATGACAAGGTTTTGACACGAGATAAAAAGGACTCAAATTGATCAAACAGAAGACTAGATTGGATTCAAAAGATCAAACTCGAAAAATGGTAGAATGCTCAATAGCTATTGCTCTGTTCCTAACACAATGATATTTTTGACAGATTTTGGAACTAGGCTGGAAACATTGGATATCTCACAAATTGACAATTTCTGACAACTCTCTCAAATTTTTCCAAACGACACTCTGCAGACTCGTACGATAGTTGGGTAGAAATGAAATGATGGTTGTGAAAGTCATACGATAGTTGGGTAGAAATGAAACAACAATTGACAAAACTCGTACGATAGTTGCTAACAATTTTTGGCTTCTTGAATTTTGCTAGTTTGAAAACTCGTACGACACTGGGCTCTCAATCATACGACATATGGGCGATACTGAAATGACATTTGACAAAAAGTCATATGACTTTTGACTTCTTGAAATGACTTTTGCCTCCAGAAAGAACTTTACGTCAATTTTTGCAAAATTTAAGGTTTTCCTTTCTGGATTGTTTGCAAATTGTACTATCCAGATTTTGAAGGTTATACCAGATTTGATCATTTTTAAGAGCCAAGTAGATAAACAAGCACGTAGAACAGCAAGCTAGTGATTCCAAGCACGTTTGAAAACAATGAACAAGGGCAAAAGCAACCTTGTGCATGAACAATCAAGTGACCAAATTGTGCTAATCCCTGAGAGTACTAATTGTGTATGTTCTAAAAAGTTTTGCAATAATGCACATATACCTGAAAGTGAAAAATTGGCCTCTCTAGGGTTTTTAGTAATGGTTTGACTCTGCAACTTTTATGATTCAAAGGGGTGAACTCCAATCCTGGTGCACCAGGGTTTTGACACAGTCCGAGAACTTAATCTTCAAGAGCTGCTAGGGAGATCTGACAACCCAACAATGAACCATACCTGTGGAGATTTCTTCCACAAGGACATTTATATAGCGGCTGTCACTACCACGGAAAAAATGGCTATGACCACTTGAGGTTCCGTCAATGCAATTTTCCCTGTGAAGGGATTGTCCGCTACAGTTAACCCTCTCTAAAGATGACTCACAGATTTATACCACAAGGGGACTTGACTCCAGATTCAAGGTTTTGACACCTCTTCACTTTTAACCCAAACAAAACAAGCAGATTAATCTGACACGCTAAGACAAAGTTTTGTTCCACCAAGGTTTGTGATATCAACTCCACGTGATCTATCAACCTCTCCGGGGAGAGAATGTATCAATCAATAAGAGAAGACACACTAACCAATTTTGATTCACCAAAGCTCGTGATATCAACCCTACGTGATCTATCAACCTCTCCGGAGAGAGAATGTGTCGATCAATAAGAGAAGATGCACTAACCAAGTTGAATGTGAAATGCACTAAGTATCCTCCCTACCTACAAGGATTCTATCATCAATAAGGATTTCGCTGGGAATCCAATCTTTCAAGAATCACTAATAGTGTTCATAGGGCCTAATTACTATGTGAGCACAGATATATTCCCGAAAGTAAATCTACCAAAAGTACCCAAAAAGTAGAAAGAGGAACACTTAACACTTAAAGTGAATATGAGATGAGTCCACAAGGTGGAACACTTAACACCTCACACAAGCTGAAAATGAGTCCCCAACTTAGAAAACAAGTGAGTTCCTAAAAGCACAAAAGGGTTGCCAAGTGGAACATTTAACGCTTCTGTCCTGTTGACCCCTCCCCTTTATGGCGCTGAGATTGCAACCACGGGGCGAAAATGAGGGGCCGGTGGATTAGCGAGTCTAATAACCTAAGATAGCAATCAAGATCAATCACAAGTATTCTAAGACTACTTAATGAATCCTTAAGGGATCACAACCTAGTATCAAATTATGCAAGTGTGTAGAATAAAAGCCTGAGAAGACGCACACAAGCTAGACACATAAGAGATTTATTTTAAGCCCAAATCAAAATGTTATTAGATGAAGGAGAATACCTGGTGATCCTCGCAATGTGCTTAGTAGATTTTACCTAATTTTTAGTAATTCTTGCACTTTTTCCAATCAAAACCAGCAGAGAGCAATCAAAAATAGAGAATTTCAACTGTCAAAATTAGCAGTTAGCCGAAATATAAAAATCAAATCTGTTACTCTGCTCTGAAAAATGAAACGACAGTCAAAAACTGGTACGAAAACTTGTACGACAGTGAGTATGCTCTCAGATGACAGTCTAGAAACTCGTACGACACTGGGTATGCTACCATACGACAGATTAGCTCTCAAATGACAGTGGGTATGTAATGAAACGAGTCGCAATCTGATAGAATGTCGTACGACAGTGGGTCCGGTATCATATGATAGTGGGTATGCTCTCATATGACATTTGTCAAAAACTCATACGACAGATGTACGGAAAAAAATTAAAAATCACAGTTTTGCACAGATCCCGAGGATAAAAAGATAGAAATTGATAGAATTGAATTGGAAACCCGTTTCAGTGCCCCACGGTGGGTGCCAGAAATGTGTGTGTGAAAATTGTACCTGATCTGTAGACACAACACTCAGTAAAACATTAGAGGTTAGTGATAATCAAAATCGTGCAAAATTGAAAACTATCTAACCAAGTGATTTACTGCCTTCTAATAGGTGCGAGATTAATGTTATCAGATTGTAATCGAGATCAGTGACCTAGACGACACCTAAATGAAGGATTTGAATGCAAAAGATGGATATGAAATTGAATGCAATTAATCTATATTTTTGATATTTTCTAGGCAATAAGAATGATAAAAACTTGATATGAATCTATGCTATTGAAAATTGATATGCTATGCTAATCTAGAAATGATATGAAATATGAATCTAAATGAATGCAAAAAAAATAAGATTGATCTCACAAAGATGTCGATTCGCAAGAGCTTTGATTCTTCAATTCCAATTCTCCAGCGTGATTGTGCAAAAATATGAGATGATTTGTGAAGAGCTAAAGCCTTAATTTATAGAAATCCAAGGCTTTGGAGGTGCATGGATAAAAGCCATAAATCACTCAAATTAACTCATCTTGATTTTTGAGTTATCTGATTATGAAAGATAGTTAATTCTCAAAATCATGCAAAAACAACTTTTTAACTCAAATTAGAGTTTAGATCAGCTTTTTCAACTCCAAAAGGATGTTGAGCTCCAAAAAGTTAATAACTTGCATTAATTTTCTAATTTGGAGTTTAACTGTTTCTTTTGAATATGCATAATAATTAAGAATTAAATAAATAAATAAAGTGATTTATCCTCAACTCAACTGATTTTTGAAATAAAATAATTAATTTATGGGTTAATTAACTATTTTACCAAACTTTTATTAAAAATTATATTATTAAATAATGACAACATGTTTTAATTAATTAAATAAGAATTTAATCAATTAAAGATAGGAATTTTGATCTATTGTCAAATTAAATAATACAATTAATAATAGATAGAATTAAATTTAATTAAACAATTAAGTGGCAAATATTAAATCTAATTAATTAAATATGAAAATATTCAATTAATCAAACTTAGGATAAATGTGATTTATTGCCAAATAATCATTAAATTAAAGATAATTAAGATGATTAGGAATATTACTAGGAATATTCCCCGATGCAGAATTTAAGATAATCAATTATGATTCGATGATGTTTAGATGTGCCTTAGATTAGGACTTTGATGTCGATTTCATTCGAATTGTCGATATAGGAGATTAATGAACTTATAGCCCATTTTTGGGGTATTACAGGTATTAGGTCTTATTAGGTCGTATTAATCAATTTAGGTGCTAATATGTCCTATTAGACCTCTTATTAGTTATTAAGGGTCCTATTAGGTCTTAAGTGGTCCTATTAGATGTTAAGAGTCTTAATAGGTCTTATTAATCATGTTAGGTCTTAATAAGAAATATTAGCTCTTATTACTCATGTTCGGTCTTAATTGTTTAGAGAGAGAGAGAGTTCATGTTGGTTTCTAGTATTTTGGTTTATGTTGTTTCCTAGTGTTAGGGTTTATGTTGGTTCATGTTCCAATTTCATGTTGGTTTAATGTTAGGGTTCATGTACATTTCATATTAAGGTTTATTTCTTGATTAGGTTTATGGTTACGGTTCATGTTTATTTAGTGTTAAGGTTCATGTTGGTTCATCTTCTAGTTTCATGTTTCTAATAATTTGTAACATTTTTGTAGGAGCACCTAGGCAATCCTCAAAGCCCTTAATTTTTGGCTTGTATCTAACATTAGCCAAGTCAAATTTGTGAGTTTTCTTTGAGGCCTTATTAGGTCATGTGGACTAGGTGAGTTAGTGTTAGAACTAAGGTCACCAATTAGTCATTGTTAGTTGCTTTGGTTAGTTTAGGCTTAGAAGTCTAAAGTTGGGATTTGAGCTATTAATGTGTTCTAAACACATGAGGGATGTAAATTAGATGCTTTAAGGTCATTTATGAGGTTATTTCATTGATCTATAGGGGTGAGAGGCCCTAAAAGATGGGATGGTGGCATAAATTCTAAGATGCCAAATGTTGCTAAAAATTTGTCATGACAACATTTGCAATTTTAGGAAATGTTGCATGCAACTCGATAACAATGGAATCCCCTCATTGTAGGAGTGGAAAATTAATGAACCAAGCCTATAAATAAGGGAGAAGCATCTTAAGGATGCACATGTCTCATTTCTCAAGGTAGGAGTTAATGTAAGCAAGTTTTGCTAATAGTGAAATAGCTCTCCAATTCTGGTTTGTGAAGACACCGAGCTTTCTTGTGTGACAACACTTACATATGGATTGAAGTCTTAACTTTAGTGTTGAATCTATGTTCATAGGATAGTTTTAAGGCTTTTTCATTCTTTAATCAAGTAGATTAGAGTTAGATTAATAGCATTTATAAAAAATTTAGTGTTTAGAGAATTCCCTGGTCCAGTCTAGATTAGTTTGTGTCTTTACGGCTCCCCCATGAAATCTAACCGTGAGATCTTCATGAAGGTGGATGAATGCTTTAGTGGAGTCAATGTACAGTTGGAATCTAGAGGTAGGAGACTGGAAGAGTCAACTTGCTATTTTTAATGTCAATCCCTAGGCAAGCTTAGTGTGCCCGGTTAGATGTTTGACAGTGAAGAATTTGAAGATTGCATGTAGGGGAATGAATTACAGTACATAACAATCATAGTTCCAGTAAGTATATGACATGTACTTGACATATTGGAGAGATGAGGTGGTGATCAATCCATCTGGTTAAGTTTCAAGAAAGAAATAGGGAGATCCTAGAATTCCGGGCCTATTAGTCCTATTTGACCTATATAATAGGAAACATGTGTATAGATGTGTTAGAAACCAAAAACCTTCTAAATCTTTGATATCTTCCAAAAGGGTATCCAAATCCCTAATTATTTTTTTAGGTTTTTTGGGAAGATTTGGCAAGAAATAGTGAACGGACCCTGTTAAGGGCTACAAGTAATTGGGCTTAATTAGGCCTCCTCAAGGCTATATCTTAGACCCAATTCAAAAGGGCTTGGAGATCCTTCAAAATGGATCCAAATGGAAACATATGGAACTTTTTCAAGGTGTTTGGCACCCCTGTAGTGAATTTGATTATTAGTGTGAAGATGGCACTTGGAGTCTTCGAAGTGTAGGAGAGAGCATTGGAGCAATTTTAAGGTGATTATAATTCAAGGTTAAGAACAAAGAGTTTAAATCTTAGAGAAGAGTTTGTCAAGGTTTTAGTTAATCATTTAAACCAAGCAAGATCCTAGAGGAAAGTAGGATCCTTGAAGGAAAAAAAAAATGTCTTCTAAGAACTTGTGCAAGCACACCTCAAAGCGCGCACACACACACACACACACAAACACACACACATATATATACATACATATACATATATATATACATATACATATACATATATATATATATATATATATATATATATATATATATATATATATATATATATAATATTATATATATATATATATATATATATATATATATATATATATATATGTATATATATGTATATGTATATGTATATGTATATGTATATGTATATGTATATGTATGTATGTATGTATATGTATATGTATAAT